>JARHVA010000413.1:2732500-3197500 GCA_037957365.1 Torreya grandis
AAAAATTGGACGGCATTTCCCCCCAGAGACAAAAACTTGGGATTTGCTTCAAAACAATTAATCTTTAAGAAATGGGATGTGGAATAGAAAATTAGGTCTCCCTCCAAAGAGTTTTTGAGAAAGCATGTCAAGTGGAAACCACCACCTAAGGTTTTGTTAAAGCTTAATTTTATGGGGATTTAAAAGGAAATCCTGATCCTATAAATGGAGGAGGAGTTATCAAAAACTCAACGGGGATGTTGATTGCTGCATATACTGGCCCTTTGGAAATTCAGACCAACCATGTGGTCGAAGTCAAGGTAATGCTTTGGGGTATTTGACTTGATACCAATCTCAATTTGGGTAGAGTAATCATTGAAGGTGACTTCCTTAACAAACTAAATGACTTAGATGGTAAAACCACCCCTTCTCACACAATCAAAACTTTCATTGATGATGCCAAAAGACTTGTGAAGGAGATGGCAGTTTCATCCATAGTTTATACTTACCGCAAAGGAAATGGGGGTGGCAGACCTACTTATCAACTTTGGTTTCAGCCTTCCCATTTTATCTACCTGACATGATGGTATCCACATCCACAAACTTGTCATAAAAGTAATTCAAACTGAATCCATTATTTCATAGGGTGCTGGAGTGGCAACCACACTCGTAAAACTCATATCCAAAGAAAGGAGATTTTAAAATCATGTTTTACCATCATAATACCATGTGGGTTTTTAATAAATCAAGGTGTGGGAAAGCTCATACTTCAATATTTATTGAAGTTGTTAGTTTTGAGTACTACCAGGGAACAATAAAATCCAAATACCTCTCAAAATTCCAGCTCATAGTCAAGAACAATATGGGGGGTGATAGGGATAGACTAGAGCCAACTTCTTATTTAGAGGTCCATAATATTAAAAAAATATGGTAGAAATTATGCAAAGGGGTCTTACTAAATTCATGCAAAGGGTTATAAGACATGATGCAGTCATCACAAAGGAGTTTTCGGCTACTTATAATAAGAGAATAGTGGAAATAAGGAGAATAAAATAATCTATTACTAAGGAATTGATCTATGAAGTCATTGATATGTCTTACGAGGGGGAAAAATATTTCAAGGACCATTCAAAGAAGATGGAAATGATGCATAGGTTCTTTGAGACTAATGAGACCATTAAAACTAACAAGAAGGGTTTTCTATGCATGAACCTGTTAAGGTATTGGTCAAAGGGCATGTTTGCAGATTATGAAATATATTACCCTGGAAGGTAAGTTTACACTTTTATTTTTGCAACATTTTTTTCTACTTAATCACTTTTAAGACTTCAAGTTTATCTTGCCCTATTTCCTACTTAAGTCCGTGGAGTGAATGGAACTCGCTTTCTAGATAAACGAAGCCAACATTGTCATTCATCAAGGCCTAATTCTCTTACTGGTTAAACATTGTGAGACCCTTTGCAGTAAGGAAATTTTGTTAGGAGGGTCTTCTATGGAGGAGGATTCCCTTGAGGAAGACCCTACCATGGATTTCAACTGCTTGTTGCCCAACCCCTCCCCTGTAATCCCCCTTTGCAAGAGCTCCACTGGGGAACTTCCCCTACAACTCACTGTAACCAAATGAAAAACTCTAGTGTTGGATGAATGAAATTCTGCAGAGGCATCAGATAAAAGTAAGGCCCCCCTTTTAGAGGTGATCAAAATAAACAAGAAACAGTTGGAGGTATTCAATAATAAATTACATGAGGTTGGAATTGGCTTGGTAGGATTGATAAAGGAGTGAAACTCCAGTAGTAAGGAATCTTCCAAAATGATTCAATCTTTTTCACACTATGCTGGGGCTGAAGGCACTCCCCAAAAAATAGGTCACCGAGGCAACATAGATTCATTCTCCAAAACCCTCCCTCAAATCACCCTTCAAGAAGACACTGGAGAAGGAACTTCCTCAGAAGAAGCCAAGGATGATAATGCCAAAGGAGGATGTTGAAGGTTCGAGTAAAAGAACCTGGGATAAAATCACTAAGAATAGACGGACTAAGCAGGTGAAACACACTGAGGTAGTTAAGACACTCACAAAGGGCTCCTCTCTCTTTGAGGAATTTCCTTTTTAATTCCCATGTTTTGTCTTCCACTATGTTTTTTAACTTACTATTTTGATATTTCTATTTTTTTTCAGCCCATAGGGCTTTCACTGCTTTATCATATTTTTACTTATACTCAGGTTTTAGGTCCTTGTAAAACCTGATATTTTACCTAATCATATATATATATATATATATTTAATTGATTAATTAAAATATGTTGACACAATTAATTTTTTAAGTAAAATTATTATATGTCAAATCAAAAAAATTTAAAAAGTATTTTTAATATTATAAAATTGTTATTGTCTTCATAACCCCCACACAATACATTTAATACTATAATAATTACCAAAACCACATAGTTATTTATATTATGATAGTGACTAAAAAAGGTATTATGACTATTTTAGATAGCTTTGTGACCATTTAGATATTATGGATATATTACATGTGTGATGCCTCTCATAATCTATAATTTATACACACACACACACATATGTATATGTATATGTATGCATATATGTACACACACACACATGCATATGTGTGTTTATATATATACATCTATATATGTATGTATGTATGTATGTATATATATATGTATGTATGTATGTATGTATGTATGTATGTATGTATGTATGTATGTATGCCTCAAATTTTTATGGTTGTATAATTTTTTGTGGAGACATTATTATTTTTATAATGTATGGAAGTATATATGTGGCCTAAACATGCTCACATTATATATGTATGTATGTATGAACAATATTATAAGTAAGAAATAATAATAAAATAAGATGATATATTAATATTAATTAAGAGTAAAAATTAAATAAAATATATTATTATTTTTATTTGCAATTAGTTAAAATATATTGATAAGATAATTTTACGGAGAAACTACCAAAAAAAATAATGTAATTCTAATGTTAAATAAAAAATTCACTACCATTTTTTATTATTTGTTATTAATTAAAATACATTTATAAGAGTAATTTTTTTAAAATAAAATCACCATTTGTCAAACCATATATATATATATATATATATATATATATATATATATATATATATATATAATGTTAAACCAAAAAACTCTGATGTCACCTTCATTAATTTAATATTCATGATAAAATTATAAAAGAGTCTTCACATGACACTTATACAATAAAGCTAACACTATGCTAGTAACCAAATCGATATATCTATTTGCATATTAGATCAAATTCTATATTAAAATTTGTATTGTGATTATTTTAAGTAACCTCTCAGTCACATTGGTATTGTAGATACATTACATGTATTTCCTTTTGTGATCTGCGACTACTACCTTATGTATAGTATGGTGCAATCCCTTAATTCATTTTTAGGAAAAATCACTATCTGTTAGAACCAAAAAATGTTATTATATATATATGTATATCTACATGTATGTGTGTGTGTGTATGTATATGTACATTTATACATAAATACACACACACACACACACACACACACACACACACACACATATATATACACACACACACACACACACACACACATATATATATATATATATATATATATATACACACACACACACACACACACACACACACACATATATATACACACACACACACACACACACACACATATACATATACATACATACATACATATGTGTGTGTGTGCACGTGCACGCACATGTGTACACACACAGAGTTCAACTTTTTGTGGTTGTGTGGTTTTTATGGAGACATCATTATTTTTATAATGTATGAAAGTATATTAGATGGCTCAAACATGTTCACATTATGTATGTATGAATAATATTGAAGTAAGAAATAATAATAAAATAAAATAATATATTAATAATAATAATGAGTAAAAATTAAATAAAATATATTATTATTTTTATTTCTTATTAGTTAAAATATATTAATAAGATAATTTTATAGATAAACTAATAAAAAAATAATGCATTTTTAATGTTAAATAAAAATTTTATTGCCATTCTTAATTCATTATTATTGATTAAAATACATGATAAGAGTATTTTTTCTCATAAAATCACCATTTGTCATACATACATACATATAATATTAAATTAAAAAAATCTAATGTCACCCTCATTAATGTAATATTCATGATAAAATTATAAAAGAGTCTTCATGGTCTTCACGTGACCCCTATACAATAAAGCTAACACTATGTTGGTAACGAAATCCACATAGCTATTTGCACATTAGATCACATTTTATATTAAAAATCATATTGTGATTATTTTAGGTAACCTCACAGTCACATTGGTATTGTGGATACATTACACATGTTTCCTCTTGTGATTTGCCACCACTACCTTATGTATAGTATAGTGTCATCCCTTGATCCCTTTTTAGGAAAAATCATTATTTTTCGAAGCCTAAAAAAAGTATTTCTAATATTAAATAAAAATTTTATTGTCATTTATTGGGTTGTTTAGTGAAAAATCAATGCCATTTATTATGAATGTATGGAAAAAAATTGGAGGCTATGCCTCATTAATGTAATATTCATGATAAAATTAATTATTCGCTACCCTATTTTCATAGTTGTCATTAACAACAATGATTATTTTCTTTTGTTCCAATTCACATACAAGCTTGTTAATAATTGTTTCTGGTTTAGAATCTTGAATCATAGACTTTATATTACATCTGGCATAACAACATTATTAATATTAATACTGCTATTGTTGGTGGTGTTGTGAGCATTGGAATTGGCATATAGTCCTTAGATTAGTATTTATTGATATTACAGGGGTAAAACACACCCCTTTATAAGGAATAGACTTTTATAGATTGACCTCACAAGCCTTCTTATAGAATAGAGAGCCTAGGAGTGAAGTTCAATTAATAAGGTATAGAGAGCCTAGGAGTGAAGTTCAATTAATAAGGTATCTATGTTAGAAGTTGCATCTTCTCCAAAATTTTTTTTTCACAAATTTGCCCCTTGAAATACATATTTACAAATTTATAAGTTAGTATTCACATGTGACTACCCTTAAAATTTATTGCCTCCTTATGTTTTTTTTATCAACATTTTTTTAAAGAAGAAATATAAAAAGATAAAGTTGAAATTTGGGGCTTATTTTATTTCTAAATGATATAAAAGACAAATGTTTCATTATTAAATTGTGAAAGCAAACACAATTTCACTTAATCAATATACAATGAAATTAGAATTTGAAGAAGGAATAAACTTGGAAACCCAATATATATTTTTTGAATTTCACTGAACTTTAACTCTTAGGTAATCTTGTATTTGAAGTTTCCATCAACGGAAATGATACTCTTAAAAATTTTGTATTTAGATTTTACAGTTTTCTTATTTTAATTACTTAATTTTGGCCATTTATAAAATATTGGTGAAACAAATAAGCAAACTTTTAAATACATCAATAACATTTGAATTGGTAAAAACACACACACACACACACACACACATGCATTACCAAAAAAACACTCATCAAGAGTACATAATTGTCCAAAATCTACTGACAGCCCATTTTTATGTTATCCATTTTTTGTGCCTCATCTAGAATATATACATTTTATTTGTAATTTTGAATCTCTTTTGATATTAAAGAAAAAAAAGGAGAGGAGATTGAAAGTGTAGATGATATTTTTGATTAAATAGCACCTTAGTATTGTACACTTGACAAACTCAGAACTTCACTATTATGTTGAGCATTGTCATTCATTGTTGAGTTTTGACATTAATGTTATCATTGATGTGAAAGGTTATTATGAAGGTTCATGGTCAAGTAATATTTTAGATATGTGTATGATGAGTTTTTTTCCCATTATAATGAGTGTTGTTACTATATGAGAACAATTATGGGTGAGTACATGTCAGTATGTTAAGTGTCAAATATCTTGGAAAAACTTTGTCTAGACTGTGAGAATGCATGTGTAAGTAGAATGATGAAATGATTGAGCTCTGAAGAAAATGTATATGCTCTGAAGATCTATGTAAGCAACTTCTAAGATGCTTCGAGTGAGCTATGAAGATCCTTAGTTGAGCTCCAATGATATGTGTAAGAAACTCTGAAGACATTATGTTGAAGCTTCAAAGAAGAGTAATTGTATAAGGTTTATTGAGCATACATAAGAGGCATTGGATCACTCAGAATAGTTTCAAGGTAAAGCCTACAAGGGTAAGTACTTCAGTCCAATTCTGAAACTAGACTAGTTCTAGACCCTACTTGGCCTAATAAGGCAGCATGAGCTTTTGAAAAAATATATAAAAAATATTTGGTAGTAATTAAGCATGAGAGAGATTGTTTGATTTTGTACATGAGGTGTTAAGATCTTGGATAGTGGTGATAAGGTTAGCTTCTGCAACATCCCCGCTAGGATCTAACTAGAAATACATAATTTTTTTTAATAAACACATATACAAAAGTAGACTACAACCTAAGAGTCTAGTAGAGATAATTAAAGTAATCATGTGCAATCATGATAATAGTTCATATTACAATATAAGTATGAATCTCTAAATCATGATAATATGACAATTGAATAAAGAAAGTAATTATAACATTTTACTTAACTAAATACACAATAACCATTTTCAATGTGCTTCAATGTTAAATTAGAATTCTTAAATATCAAATGCAACATATTACAATGTACAAATAAGATACTTGGCTACATTAGAGCTCAATTTATGAGCTTCAAGTATTTATGAAAATCTCAGGTGTCATATCGATTAGTACTATTGTGGGGAGGGAGAGCATCATCCGAACACTTTTTCACACTAACCACATACCAACTATCCCCTACACTATCCCATTAAGAAATAGACCTCCCTTCACTAATGGGTAGATAGTAAAGATACAAGAATCCAAAGAGACTAGCTAGTACCCGTGTGCTATATGATTCTAAACTAAACATGTAGTGTGTCATAGAAATCCATTCTATTTCAAGATATCACACAAACATGTGAATCACACTCATAAATTAATAATGTCTCACAAAATATACTTTAGCCTAAAGTTTTATAAATAATAAATAATAATGATCTAGATCAATCAATTTCATACACACCACTTGATCGGATTTCCTTCATCTAGCATTACAATGCCAGTAAGCCAGTGAAGTCCATCTCATTCTTTACTTCATATTAGCAATGCAGACTGATTAAATATAATTCAACCACAAAATTCAACAACTTACATCTTACTAGTAAATGTATCACATGGCACACGATACATATGAGTAATAACAACATACATTAAGTCCTACTATAAGCATGAATCTTTCATTATATTCTATCCCATACTATAAATAATGATTAAATTTATACCACCTGAGTAAACATAAAATTTTAACTATATAATTCAAATAATATAATTAGTTTCTAGTTATCTACATCCTATGATAACTCATTTTATTATAGTCCAGTGTTTTAAGACTTAACTGCCTATTTTCCACAATCAATCATATGAAATAGTCTCAATACATGGAAATACAAGCATTACACAAGTAACTATATATAAAAAATCAATCATCATTCCTATAGAACATAAAACATATCAACACAACATTTTCTAAACTTTCAATTTTGCATGCACACATACTCAAGTCTTACCAACTGAAATAACACTCACTATCCATAGCAATAACCAACATGTATATGATAAAATAGTCAGATGTAGATATGAGTTTAGCCATAATAACTATAGTAAGTACCACTCAGGTACAACATAATTTTATACTATAGTACCCTATGATATCCCATACTATCATAGGTTCCCAACTACATAATAACACATACTTAAATCTTATGATTTTTAAGACTCAACTGATCTATACACATAATAAGCAAACAATAAACAATTATTCCACTTGAGTATACTACATACAAGCATACCAAAGTGTCACAATATGCATCATGATGTACCACTATCCACTAAGTGTAACCAAGCATTTATACATAATAATACACTCATAATATGTAATGCACACAAGTATTCCATACTGAATACACATGATTAATAATCATTCATATTATTAATAGTGAGTCAGACAATTTATAAACTCATTATCTTATCGACTCATTTACTTTTAGGAGACTGTTCCAAAGTTATGATTCCTGATTCTTATGCAATTCAATAACTTATACAATCATCTAATGAATTATAGGTATAATCCTCACATACAAACACTTACACATCCTAATGTGCACCACATGTAAGTATTCTAATGTTATACAATTTATAAACCAAAGTTTAGTGTTTTAATCATGGCTACCAACCATAAAAATCAACTAATGAAGTAGTTATTCATGAAACACACTCATTACAAACAATAGCTAGAAAAACCATAACTTTATTTTCCCAAAACATAAGTAATCTAGTTTCACAATCAGTTTATATTTGGTGTTTTACAAGCAATTATTTTCTAAACTATGTTATTCAATTCTTTCACTTTTCGATTAATATTTCTCTAGAGAATATTAATTAAATAATTCTACCCCATGGTTTCACTTATATAAATAGTCATAACTAAATTTAATATTCTGCAAGACGTGTTTCCATATTTTAATGAGTCTAGAAGTTCTATTAGTTTTGTCTCACAAAAAAAAGAGGTAAATTTGACCGACTCCATTTACACATTGATATGGTTATCTATACAGTTATAACTAAGAATATGGTTCTTTATTGCTACTCTCATACTAGAGTTATAAATGCAAATTTTATACCTACCAGCTACATAACTCATAAAACTAAGAAGTCTATAGTAAAATCTTTTTTTAATTATTTTTATAAATCAAGCTATAAATTCTACTTGAGTCTTGCTACAAGGATAGACAATTATAGTTTTCTTTCAATATATTTTCTATGCAAAAGGTATGTTTTTTTCCAGAATTATCATATTAACTAATAATTTTGTGTATAGACATGAGAGGGATATTTATCAATAATTATCATATAAAAGCGAATAACTTAATACTATGTTAATACTAATGCTAGATAAGTAGTATGATGTGTATAACATATAAACCAGATCAATAATTTATTATAGGTATCCAATTTTTGGGTTAAAGATATACCACAACTCTAAGTTTATAACATTATAACTAATCTTATTCTAATCATTAATATTATTTTACCAGAGCAATTATATATTAGTATTATGATAGTATAAGATGTTTTTAAATGTGAGAATGATTTTAAACTTGCACTTCAACACCCAAGTGTTTTACCATTCACCTATTCTGATACTTGAGTCACCATGGTGCTACAAGTATCAGAAAGGACATAATAAAATAAGCAGTTAAAATAATAATTTGGTTGGGTAGCGACGTCCAAATCAATTCATTTAAATTTATTTTCTTTCACTTCTTGTAAAACCTTTACTTTTCCTACTATAAAATAGAGTGAGTGTTTTATACATATAATTTCATTCACTTATGATGCCGGAACTGCATGAGGAAATAGTATTATATTGTATGATGTTTTATACAATTGCTATGGGTATAGTATTATATTGTATTATATGTTTGCTATGGGTACCATATGATGTTTTATATACAATTAAATTCTTGAAAAGTATAATCTTTATCAAGTCTTCATTTATAATCTAAATTCTTTAAGGCATAAGCTGTAATACCACCATCGATTTCCTTCTATGTGTTTAATTAGAAAATAATGGATTTAGACCATAATCTAAAATGTTACATGTTTAATGATCTCCAATATTTAATAGTATATACTTCTGTGTAAGCCACCTCCAATTTCATAAACCAGATGCATTTGATTCAAATCCTCAATTATCTTTATACTAGTTTTAAAACATTTTGATGCCTTAGAATATAAATATATATTTCTAGTAGAGCAAATTGTTAATATATATACAGGCCACATGATAAAAGATATATTTTTTGAAGGTTTTTTTTTTAAGAGAAAAGAAAATTCCCATCACCCAAGTTTTGATTAGATCACCCACAAAACAAACTTTACTAAAACCTAGGCAGAGTTAAGGAAATATAAGCTAAGGAAGAATAGATTATTTTAATGCCCTACATTAAGATACCATCTTTATTGACTGGGAGGATGCAGATAAACCAAAATTTAATTCTTACATAGACCAATCAATAATCAATATTTTATAAGTATTATTGAATTTTTAACAAATCATACATCGCCAAAATTTTGTCGAATTAAAAAATTAGACTATAATATTATTTTATAATAACCTAAGCACTTCATCCCTATAATCTATTTAGTTATTTATGTATATATAGTTTATGTCTGGTCTTGTTGGGTTTATATATGGTTTAACACGCCTTTAATAAAATTTATGTTTCTTAAGTTCCATATCAACCATATAAAAACAAGATTCAAACTTATTAAGCGTGTACTAAGATCAATCAATTATAAATTTTAAGACACCACATACCGTTAAAAGCTGCTTGATTCTCTGTGCTTCTTCTCCACACTGCGTCCTTTCTTATTTTCTCTCCAATACATAGGCTATCCCAATTCTCTTCCATTCCTTATCTTAAATAGAAAAATAGATGCTAAATTCCTTTGCCAACTTTTTATTTTATTGTGTTTGCTAAGTTTAAGATCTTTAATTATTTTTTTTATTTTTTTCTAGATTTTAATTATTTTTCTCTTTTTTCTAATTTTAATGTTTTTTTTTCTTTTTAAAAACAATCCACTTTTATATTTTAATAGAACATTCCAATTTTATATTTAACCCATTTAGCATTTAATCATGTTATAGTAATTTAATGGTAAAATAATGAATAATAACTCATATTAAATTTTACCTTTTATTAAATTGGCCTCTATGTATATTAATGACACACTATGCTAAACACTCAATATTTTATTTCTATAGTTTACCTACTCAAACAAACATAGAAACTAACAATTTAAACAAACATCAAGACAATCATTTTTAAATATATTTTCTACCATGACTAATTATTGTGGTGTGTGCAAGGTTTTGCTAGTGCTCTGTCAACCAACAATGTCTCCATCTACATCCTCTCTAATGACGCTCTCCCTCTAGTATGCTCGAGGAAAGAATTCTCGTACGTCCCCCTCAAAACACACAGGTAGTTAGATCATATCATATGATAATCATAATAAAAAATATATAACTATAATAATTCATTAATATACTTAAAAATGTAAATGCATATATAAACCAGTTCATACTAAGCAATCATGAATTATCATCTAATTAAATAATATTTTAGTATCTCAAAATAGCATAATCTCAAGCTTTATAATAAAATATAACCAATATCATGTGTATTTACTATAACCATCTAAAAATAGTCAAATAGTTATCTTAACAAGGAGTCAAGATGTAACAACTTCAAAGACCTATTATGGCTTGCAGGATAAAGGCTTAGACAACAAAGAGAGAGATGATGGCTAGATGAGGTATTAGGATCAGTTTCTAAGACATGTGAGTACGTAAGAATTAACAAAAGTATTTCATGTTATCCCAAGTGTGTTGACCAAGTTTTAGGTCAAATTTTGAGGGTTAAGGCAAGAAAAGTGTTTTAAGGTCTCTCAAGTGCACAAGATGAAGAGTTATGTACGCGAGAAGGTTTTTCAAGTGATCATTGGCACATGAAGCATCTACATGAAGACTTAAGATGTTCATGGTATATTATTAAGGTTATTAAATCAAATTTCCAAGCATTGGTTTCAAGAATAAAGGGTTAAGCTTTATGAATGATCATTAAGATTGGAAGATGATCTAAACCCTCAAAGAACCCTAACAATGATCCAATATTGAAGATCTTATTATAAAGTGATCAGAATGGTTTGGAATGAATATTTAAGTGATTAGAGATTATATTAAACTCTCTCAATCACGTCTAGGTATGATTGGTTTCTTAAGTGAATGAGCAGACCCTACAGGCAAGTGTATATTTCTCAGAGATTTATTGCAACAGCTAGAGTTAACCAAATCAAAGTTGTAAATGGATGGAGGTCAAAGTGAGAGAATTTTAGTCAATATCCGTGAAATTTTCTAGACAATTTTTATCCCTTACGTGTGTAAAATTGATAATCCAAGACATCCTATCACTAAACAAGCCTAATGGTGCAGACAATAAGAAAACTAAGCAGAAGTGAGAAGATGATTCTTGATGTGTTTTCATAAAAGAGTGATGAATTTATGTGCATGATGATGTTATTTTTCACTTGAATTTACTATCCATATTTTTTAGAAGGTTTTATAGTTAGTTTAAGACGTTGAAACATTGAAGCCAAAATGGCTTGTCTAGTTGAGTAAAGTCTATAAGAGAGAAAGTCATCAGATTGGTCTACAAGACCAATAGTTTCCTTGAATATGTTATAAGATCATATTAATAAGGATGTTATAAGATCATATTAATAAACTTTAATTCCTTGAATATGTTCTATCATGTGTCATAAGTTCATGTTTCATTAACTATGTTCCGAGGCTAGTTGATAGTTCTAAGTGGGCTACTTACAGAGAAGAGTTTGAGCTTGTATACCATGAGATGAAGTATCTGATGAAGTCTATGATTACACTAAAGTCATGATATTTCTGAATATGTAATGTTTTTCTATGATTTTTTGAAAAAATTGAGTCTATGCTTTAGTTGTTCAATACATATTTTTTGTGTATACACATGCCTATTGTGAACAATGTTTTGAGAAAAGGTTTAAGTGGTGGTTGAAATTAAAAAGTATTGTGGATAAAAAATAAAGTTTTATAGGGTCTATTTCAGTGGAATACGATGTTTTTATACCTTATGAGTCATTTTAATATGATTCAAAAAGTTCAAAGGGCAACGTGTTGCTAAGAAGGCCTATTAGGTCTCTATAAGGCCTAAATAAGAGTTTGGTTTATTAAGCTATGGCCAACCTAATGTATTATTTTATTATTGTTTTAAATGTGTTATATGAATTATTTAAAGGGTAATATAAGTATGAAAATGTATATGTCCAACCAAGGTGTATGAGAGCAAAGACTTGATAAATACTAAGTAATTTTAGGCCTATTGTGTGTGTGCATAAGCAGAGTGAGAATGAAGAGTGTAAATGAATAATATAACACTTGGTAAGAAAAATAAGGTCTTATATACCATAAGAGGATAATATAATATTAGTTATGAATATTTGATAAAGGTTCTTCATATGAGGATCAAGGTTAGATGACCTAATCAAGTCATGAAGAGGGCTAATTGAGTGAAAAAGATTAGAGGCTAGTTTTGAGAGGGATAAAAGAGTATGAAAAGATGAGAAATAAGATCATCATCTATTGTATAATAAATAAGGTATTTTGAATGTGATCGAGTATTTTATGTGGATGAGTTAGTGCTGATTCATCTAATGGGTTGATGCCTCCTTGCAAGTGGGTGCTTGTTAAAGCCTAGCTGAGTTGTTACTTAGCTAGTTGGGGTTGGTGCTTCATGTGAAGTTGGTACTTAATTAAATTTAGTATTTATATTATATGAATATATTCTATTTGTATCATCATTAGGTTTTCTTTACTTTGAGGTTTTTCCACATATATATTATGTTCATATGTTTTATGCTCTTGTAGATTGGTACTTATGCTTGCTAAGATATACATGCTTGTTTAAAAGATCTATGATTGCCTAAGTAAGAATTTTAAATAAATTTTGAATATTGATTGAGCCCCCCTCTTAGTCACTATGTTAATATTTTTTATGCTCTTATGTATTGGTGCTTATGCTTGCTAAGATATACATGCTTGTTTAAAAGATCTATGATTGCTCAAGTAAGATTGTTAAAGAAAGTTTTGAAGATTAATTCACCCCCCCTCTTAGTCATTTTGTTTCCAATATTTGGTATCAGATCTTGGTCCTTTGAAAGTATAAAATCTTAAAGAAGATCCTATAATCAAGGATGGCTAGTTAGCAAACTCAAGGTGGTTTCTCTACTAGTAAGGCTCCGTTGTTTAATAGATCTAACTATGCCTTCTAGAATGTCATAATGAATATATATTTGATGTCACAAGGATTTGATATTTGGTAGTTAGTTGTGGATGGTTATATTGCACCTCCTATTCCAACAACATATGCAGTAGGTAATAAGGCTAGTGAAAATAGCAGCAAGGCAATGAATGCCATTATTTGTGGCCTATCAGAGGCAAAACTTATGAAGGTAATGCATTATGCATCAACCAAAGATATATGGGATAAATTTAAGAGCATCCATGAAGGAGAAACTAAGGTAAATATCTCAAAGTTATAGACCCACCAAAGATAGTTTGAAATCCTGAAGATAAATGAAGATTAAACCATTGCATCTTACTTTTTGAGAATTGATGAAGTTGTCAATATCATTAGAGGATTGGAAGAAGTGAAAGAATCTACTGTTGTTGAAAGATGTTAAGATCATTAACTCCTAAATTTGAATATAAGGTGTCTGTAGTAGAAGAGATGAAAGATATGGACAAGCGAGAGATGGATGGGCTATATGGCATCTTAATTACATATGAGATGAGAATAAATGAAGGTAGACCTCCTAATAAGGAGGCAACTTTTAAAGTTAAAATAAGTCAAATTCCAAGAAGGTCAAGGATGAGGTATGTTCAGCTATTGATGATGATGAACTCACAACTATGTTTGTTAGAAATTTAAGGTTTGGCTCAGATAAGTACAAGGGTAAGTTACCCTTCAAATGTTTTAGATTTGGAAAGATTGGTCACTTTACATCCAAGTGTCATAACAGGGATAAATTTGAGCATAATGAAGGATATGATGAACATCATGAAGATGAAAAAGGCCTATAAATCTAAAAAGAACAAGATATATTTTAAGAATAATGAAGGTAATAAAGGTTCATTCATAAATAAGAAGAGTTTCTATACTAAAGAAGACAAATCATATGATGTAAGTGATTCAATCACATCTGATATTAATGAAGGTAGTAATGAACTTAAGCATGACAATAATGAAACCTTGTTCATGGCCATAGAATCAGACAATTAGGGTTGCTCAAGTGGGAAAGGTTTTATGGTTGATATATAATCAAATGAAAAAGTAGAAGTGAATATTGAGGTAGAGTTGGTAAGTGCCTTAGAGGATTTGAATTTTTAAAGGAAAAAGAATCACAAACTAAGATCTCTAGTTAAGGACTATGAGGAGTAGATTGGCTTGTTTGAGGAAAGACTGAGCAACACTTATAAAGAGTATGAGGAGATCATCAATCAATTTAAGGCATATATGGAGGTAGTCATTGCAAGCCTAAAGGCTAAAGAGGAAGAATGCATCAGGTGTGAAACTAAAGTAGAATTCCTAAAAGTTGAGTTGGATCAAACATCTAGCAAGGTGAATAGCTTTGTGAAGTTTGAAAAAAGGCATTGAGACTCTAAATGATATCTTGAGTAGTCAAAAGTATGCAAGTGACAAGATAGGTCTTGGTTTCAAAGAAGACCAAAAGGAGGCACCTCAAGTCAAGGAGAAGATTATTGAAGACAAGAAGGTCAACATGAAAAGACCTATCAAACAACTTAATGCTATAACGTATGCTAGTTCTTTCAATGGTTACTATTTTATATGTTGTCAGTTTAGTCATAGAGCAAGAGAATGTAGAAGACCCTCCAAGAATGAGTAATCATGGAACTATGGAAGGAGTCACAATTCATATAAGTCAAATAGTATGTATAAGGTGATTTGTTACAACTATCATAAGGTAGGATACATTACAAGATTTTATCCTAACATATTTAGAAGGTCATCAAGTCAAAATAGAAAGTTTGAAGCCCCTAGAGTGAAAGAAAGAAGGTAAATGAATGTATGAAAACCAAAGATATTAAAGATAAGTCATGATCAGTCTACAAGCTCAAGTAGACTTCTTGTTGTGATGGAGCATGCCTCAGATGTGAAATAAATTAAGAAACATTTATTGTTAGCTCACATTGATGGTCAAATGGTTGATGATGAGATCAATCTTTTAGTGCCAATCAATCTCAGAAAGACATTGAAGAATGTTTAGTCTTATGAGAGTATGAAGATTTGGGAATCTCTTGAGTTCATGATGTTTTAGTACCCTATGAAAAAGGCTGGATCCATTAGGATTCATGGAGACATTCTTATATCAGTAGAAGCATGAGGTTGTAGTCAAAAAAGGTTTTATCTTGAGAAGATTACAGGTTATCTGTGTTGCAAGTATGGAGATTAAGATGGATATTATCCATTCCTATGTTGGTATCTTTGAGGTTTGAAGTGAAGTAGGTAGCATGATGAGAGATCTAAGGTTAACATTAGGTATCTGAGGTCAAAATGCAGTCAATTGGTATATGAGAGGTAAGATTTTAGTTATCTTTCCATGTAGACAAAGGGGGAGTCCCTCATTCTGTAGTTGATGTCAAGAGTATGGTAGCCTAGTGTGTGTTAAGAGTTTGATCTTCTTCAGTTATATTAAGTAAGGTAAGTGATCTTGAGTTCCTAGTTCATTCAAAGGAGATATACTTGGTCTAAGGAGAAGCTTGGTAGATTTGAGTTCTTTTTCAAGAGAGTGGTTGTGTTTTTATATCACAATATAATTATGTATGTTTTAAAGGGAGAATATTTTTGAGATGTTTCATAGATTATATTTGTTGTATTTTTGATGGACCAACTGGGAGAATGATCTGAAAAGGGAAGATAGTTCAGAATAAGAAAAAAGTGACATAATTAAGAGAAGAGAAGGGTTTCCATGAGTAGTTGCCATAGTTTCTAAAAATTATGTGCCATCTAGTGTTTTTGAGAGATAGTATCAGCTCAAAGGGAGAAAGTATGATTTTAGTAGTTGAAGGTAAACCTTGATGTCTACTATTAACAAAATCATGGTGATGCTTGGTTTGAGGGGGAGCTATTTAGATTGTTGACTAAGATTGATCTATGTTGAAGTGGTCTTGTAATTAGAGTTCATTTTGAAAGAGATGATAATTGTGTAAGACCTTTGTCACTAATGTCAAAGGGGGAGAAAGATAAAAAAGGGTGAGAAAAGGCAAGAGTCAAGAATGGTTGCCATAATTTTTCTGAGTGTGCTTGCCATCAATGATAAAGGGGGAGATTGTTGAGCATGGTGATTGATTATTGATTTTTGGCATTAATGTTTTCATTGATGTCAAAGGTTATTGTGAAGGTGTATGGTCAAGTAAGTTTTGAGGTATGTGTATGATGAGTTCTTTTTCTAGCATAATGTGTGTTGTTATTGTATAAGAACAATGATGAGTGAGTATAGGTCAATATGTCAGGTGTCAAGTATCTTTAAAATATTTTTCTATACCTTGTGAGAAGGTATGTATAGGTAGCATAATGAAATGAGTGATCTCTAAATAGGAAGTTGCATGCTCTGAAGATCTATGTAAGCAGCTCCGAAGATGCTCTGAGTGAGCTACAAAGATCCTTAATTGAGCTCCAAATATCTATGTAAGAAGATCTAAACACATTATTTTAAATCTCCAAAGAAGATTAATTATATAAGGTTAATTTAGCATACATAATAGGCATTAGAGCACTTAAGAGAGTTTCAAGGTGAAGCCTAGAGGGGTAAGTACTTCAGTCCAATTCTGCAACTAGACATTTCTAAACCTTGCTTGGCCTAATAGGGCATCATGAGATGTTGAAAAAGCATATGAAGAATGTTCGACAATAGTTGAGCATGAGAGAGGTATTTTGAGTTTGTATACGAGGTGTTGAGACCTTGGACAATGGCTAGAAGGTCAGCTTCAAAGACTTATTGTGACTTGTAGGTCAAAGGATTAGAGAGCAAAGAAAGAGATGATGGCCAGATGAGGTATTAGGTTTAGTTTCTAAGGTATATGTGAATATGTGAGAATTGACATAAGTATTTCATGTTTCCTTAAGTGTGTTGACTAAGTTTTAGGTCAAATTTTGAAGGTTAATGCAAGAAAAATGTTTTAAGGTCTCTCGAGTGCATAAGATGAAGAGTTGTCTACTTGAGAAGGTTTTTCAAGTGTTCATTGGCATATTCAACATATACATGAGGACTTAAGATATTCATGGTAAATGAGGAAGGTTCCTAGTTCAAATTTTAAATAATTAGTTTTTGGAATAAGGGGATAAACTTTATGAATGATCATTAAGAATGAAAGATGGTCTAAACCCTCAAACAACCCTAACAATGACCTGATGTTGAAAATCTTATTTTAAAGTGATAAGAATGGTTTGAAATGACTGGTTAAGTGATTAGAGATTATATCTAACTCTCTCAGGCACCTCTAGGTGTGATTAGTTTCTTAGGCAAGTGAGTAGATCATATAGGAAAGTGCTTATTTCTCAAAGATTTGTTGTAATAGTCAAAGTTGACCAAGTCAAAGTTGTAAATAGATGGAGGTGAATGTGTGAGACTTGTAGTTGATGTCCATGAAGGTTTATGGATAAGTTCTATCCCTTAGGTGTACAAAGTTGGTAATCCAAGATAATCTATTTCTAAATAAGCCTAATGGTGCAGATAGTTAAAAAACTAGGCATAAGTGAGAAGATGATTCTTGATGTGTTTTCATGAAAGAGTGATGGATTGAAGTGCATGATGATGTTATTTGGGACCTGAATGTCTAATGTAAGAGCAACCTATAAACATGTAAATATAAGTTTAATTTAGTATGTTTTAGGTCTTAGGAAGTGTCTTGAAGTCTTATGAGAGGCATTCTAGTCTTGTTGAGTCCATTTAAAAGTTTAAAAGGTGTTAAATTAGTCTCTTAGGGTCATTTGGTGGTTTCCTACTAATCATAAATTTGAGTTTTTGAAAACATATTTTATAATTTTTTTAAATCATAATGTTTATGAGGTCATTTTGAGTGGGAAAAGTCTCTATAAGTTTAATTCCATGTAGTTATGTCTTTTAGGAGGTCTTGTTAGTCATATATGTTAGTTATGTGTTATCAAGACAAGAATAAAATTCAATAGATTGTATTTAGTCAGCCCAAACAAGAAATAAATTCATCAATCTTGAATTTTTAAATCTTGGAAGATGCTTAACATAATGAGAAGCTTTGAACCTGAGAAGAAGGAGTATCTCCAAAGCCTATGAGGCGTAAAAAGCTAAATTTTTATCATTTGCAGGTTGGCTATATAAGAAAAAGAAGAACAAGGGTCTCTAAGTTTTGGAGGATAGGAATGTAAATATAGAATGATTTACAATAAAAAGACAAGTGCATTTGAAAAAGAAAAGAATATTGTTTGTAAAGAATATTTGGATGATATCAGATAATAAATTTTCTTTTAATTTTTAAATGTTATTCCAACGACTCATTGATGCATAAAATTGTTTATTTATTGTTCTTTTTAGATAAGTTTGTATAAGGAAATAAAAATTATGATGTATTAATAAATAAGAGGATTTGGAGATGAGTTAGCGTGTTGTTTATCTACATGAAATAAAGGATTTTTCTCTACTGTAGCTCAAACATTTATTTTCTCTCATTTTTGTACAAATCGTGCCATAGTAGCGGTAAGTTATTTGCCCATTGGAGAATTATAAATCAGTGGAGAATTTTATAAATTTAATCATTAAATAAAGGTGTTTCAATCTACTAGAGTCCATCAATAATAGAAAGTGGAATATAATACATATATTATATTTTATATTCATGCTCCTGTTAAAAAAATATCAATTAAATATGGGCATATTATCTATTTCGTTGTCTTAGATATTTATATGGAATGGAGAGAATTTGCATAGAATGGAATGATGTGTTTTCTAAAGTCCAAGATCAATTAATAAGATATGGGTTGATTGGTTCATATTGATTAAAATCAACATAAAAAAACTTTATGAATCATTGTCCAAGATTTATGAATCAATTTATTTAAATTATTTTGCCCCAATTTTGAGATTCTGAATTAAATCGATTTCATAAATTGGGTTTTGCTATTGCATATGTTATGAATAAGGGTGTAGCATATTGAAGTTGGATCGATCCATGACGATCCTTTAATTAGAATTTTGAAACTGTGAATATATGTGTATAATGATTAATTCCCAACCAAGTTTCAAGTACAATATAGAACACTTGTTTATTCTTGCTATTAAAATTAATGCATAGAGGTTTGAAGTATAGATTGGGATCGATCTTGTAAATAAATATATATTTGATTGTAGTTTATTTTAATCCATTGAGTATTAATGGAAAGAAAAGTGATTTCAACACAATACTAAGTGTCACCTTGAAAATTTCTAGCATAATGTAATAATCAACACAATGTTTTATTTACAAATTGTATAAATCAATTGCATCAAGTTCAATTGGGTGTAGTGGTTGCTTAAATAATTGTAGAATTCCATTGAATGAAGAAAGTGCATCAAATTGTGGTATCAAAGTGTAGAGTAAGCTCTTGGGAAATACATACTGGAGTTCTATAATTATTTATTGAGAAGTGTATGATAAGAATTATTACAAAACTGATAAGTTTTCATAAGTTTTAGGTTATAGAGATGGTTATGAGAGTAAGAAGAGGTAGAGGTGAAGGTATAAAACTTACGCAAGCAGTATTACTTGAGGAAATCAAAAAACTTAATGCAAGGATAAAGGCTATGGATTTGGCACAAAAGAGAGGAACTGACATAGGTGATGTCAGTGATAGAGAGGAAGGACCTCAAGAAGATGAGGAATTGTTGGTGAAAAAAGAGACATTGGATGAAAGGATGATTAGAACAATTATGAATGTTGTTGCAAAGCCCAAGATAGAAGTGCCAACATATGATGGTAGCCTAAATGCAGAGGACCTAATTGATTAAATAAGTAGTACAAACAAGCACTTTGACTGCGAGATCATGGATGAAGACAAGAGAGTCAAGCTTGCAGTGACAAGGTTAAGAGGACATGCATCCTTATGGTGGGATGACATATAAGAGGAAAGAAGAAGAAAAGGAAAGGCTAAGATCAAGAGCTGGGATATGATGATTATCGAGCTAAAAGGTAAGTTCATTCCCAAAGATTATCAAATAATTCTCCTTAGGCAACTTCATAATTTAAAAGAAAAGGATATGTCTATAAAATCATATACTAAAGAATTTTATAGATTGACCATTAGATCAGGTCATATTGAAGATGACATGGAAATTTTTTGTAGGTATGTAAATGGATTAAAGTTTGTTATTCAAGATGAAATTGATTTACTTTCTCCTAAATCAGTTGAAGAGGCATATCAATATGCCTTGAAAGTAGAAGTCAAGATAGTAAGGAAACATTGTCAGCAAGCAAGAGGTAGAAGCATACCTCTTAGAAGAAGAGGAGAACATGAGAGTACAAGTACCTTGCAGAAAACTAAGGAAACAAATAGTAGCTCACTAAGGCAAGAATTTGTTGCAAGAAAAAACTATTATTTAAGATCTAAGAGGCCATTTGATAGAGGTATGGGTAGAAGTAGTGGTTTTGTTGGTAGATATTTTAAGTGTGGAAAGTTTGGACATAGATCATATGAGTGTCCTGATCATGCATCTACTAGTCAAGGGATTACTCATTTTGTTCAAGTTGATAAAGAGGAAGATACTGCATCAACTATTGAGTCATTACTCATGAAAATAAGTTTGATCAAGTCTAATGAGGAGGTTGATGAACCCCACCAGAGAAAGGCACTCTTTAGAAACATATGCAAGATAAGAGGAAAATGTTGTAAAGTCATCATTGACAGTGGCAATATTGATAATATTGTATCTACATAAATGGTAAATAAGTTGAATTTACAAAAATTAAGTCATCCTAACCCCTATAAATTCTCTTGGTTACAAAAAGATCATCAAGTACTTGTAAATGAGCAATGTAAGGTACAATTACAAATAGGAAACTATCAAGATTAAATCTTGTGTGATGTAATGCTTATGGATGTGTGCTATCTTCTCCTAGGCAGACCATGGAAGTATGAAAATAAAGCCACACATAATAGAGAAAATAATACTTATAGTTTTAAATAAGATAGGGTAAAGTATAGACTCTTATCATTGAAAAATGAATATGCAGCTGATAGAGATCATTATAAGGTTTTGATTATAGATGAAAAGGATTTTTTATAGTAGTTCAAGGAGGATGAGATAAGTATTAAGTTATCTAATCAGGGAAAGGTAACTCTTACAGCTCATGAAGAATCTAATTTGTTTTCAAAAACTCAAATTTTGCCAATGAAACAAATGGATAAGTTATTTCATGGATTATCTAATAATTTGGCTATGATAAGAAGTATATTGAATGGTTTATTAGGAAAGTCAGTATATTTAAATAAATTGCCTTGGAAGATAAAAAGATCAATTAGCTGTCAAGTAAACAATAAGAAGGAAATAGTGAATTTGTCTCCAAAGATAATAGTGAAGAGGTTGGTGATGATGATATAAGTGAAATTAAACAATGTGTGGAAGAAGATAACCATAGAAAGATAAATAAAAATAACATACAATAATCCTTCAAAGGGAAGGAACAATAAACATTAATAAAGTGCAATCTGAAGCACCAAAAAAGTAATCTATCCTTGAAGACCAAGATAATACATATCAAGGATTCAAGAAATAAATTATTTATTTTATTTTATTTGTTTTTTATGCAGGTGTAATGAAGAGTGAAAGGGAGTAGCTAAATATTTAAGGTGCAAATTTATCAAAAGAATCCAACTTTCAGTTGGATAAATACACCTTGAATAATAAACTATGCTTGTACCGGTCATCATCTTTTGAAAAAAAATCATGGGATCCTGGAGAGTCTAAATCAATAAAGAAGAAAGCATTGAATGAAAGGTGGAAAAATAAATAAAATGCATTGTAGCCAATGTTTATAGATTCAAGAAGGCTCATGGATAGGAATCCATGAAACAAACTTTTGTACATTGGTGGTTTGATGTAGGAGCATCCTGCAAACATTTAAATATGATTTTAATTTAGAGGCTTTGAGGTCTTATGAAGTGTTTTAAAGTCTTATGAGAGGAATTATAGTCTTGTTGAGTCTATTCAAAAGTTTAGAAGGTGTTGAATTAGTCTCTTAGGGTCATTTGGTGGTTTCCCGCTAATCATAAATTTGAGTTTTTGAAAACATATTTTATAAGTTTTGTTAAATCATAATGTTTATGAGGTCATTGTGAGTGGATATTGTCTCTATAAGTTTATTTTCCATGTATATAGGTCTTTTAGGAGGTATTTGTTGATTCTAAAAACTGTCATGCCAAAAAATCAACCCTTTCACCTATTATGAAGGTCAAATTGGAATTGTACTAGTCTAATCATACAAGTCCTATGACTAAAAAATTAGTACAAGGCATGTAATGTGTTTTTTTAAAAGTCAAGATGCATCGAGTTATACACTTGACCGAGTTCTAGGAAAATAATTTCTTTCTTAAGAGGAATTGTTTTAGTTTGAATGAGTAATAGATGGATGAAGTGTTTTCATAAAGAAGGTGGTATTGAATAGCAAATTCAATAATAAACTTATATTCGAATATCTCTAAATTATAACTCATAAATATTAAAGATGTGCCTGGGTTAGATGATATAAAAGATAAACTGAATTTCACTAATAAGTCATTAAATGTAACATATTTGATATAGCAAATCATAAATTCACCAAATTATGAATCAGTTTAGATAATAAACTATAATCTATTCTATTTGACATAAAAAATTTATTAATTAGATAATCTCTTGAAGAATAGAAACTTGATTCAATAAAAATGTATTTCAAGCAATGTCCTATATTCTAACTTTAATATTTTCCAAATAACCTCATAGATAAATCAAAAATATAATGAAACAGATCTAAGATGAGGGACAGACAACAAAGTATGAGTCAAAATAAGCCTGTATTTAGAAACATATTTATACCTCAAGTCTGAAAATGATGTTTCAGTTAAAAATGTCATAAATGTTTTTCCAAATGAAAAGGGGGATGATGCAAATCAAAGAGAGAGAGGGAAGGTAGCGAGAAGAGACAAAGAAAACAAGCAAAGGAGAATGACTAACTAAGAAAAAGAACTAGCTAACAATTGGAAATAAAGAAAGAAATATTACACTAAAGATATAATACATATAGGATGTCTTCAGCCAAATCAAATAATAAAGATGATTGAAAAACCCCCAAATAAGAAATGATTTCATTAATAAGAAAATACATAGATTATAAGTTTTTGAAAAGAAACATTGCAGCATGTGTAAACATCAAACTTCTATCATGCTAGGGATGGTATATTCATCAGTATTCAAGTGATAGCAAAGTTTGGGTGTATATGAATGCAAATCTATATTCATCAAAACATTAAATTTCTTAAATATTAACTAAATAATTAGAAAATAATTGAAATTAAACCTGTATATACCTAGAATAAATGAGATAGGGCTATGCCATCAGATTGAATGAGTGTTGATATTTTACAAATAATGATCATCTCAGAGACTTATTCTCAAAAAATAAGCACAAATGAAAGAAAGAGTTATCGTATTTACCTATATGAGTTCCTCACTTTTGATAATGAGACTGCTTGCCTTTATAACCTTTGCCAAGGAGTTAGTTGTTTCAACAATTAATTTTTATTTAAACTTATAAATTAAATTTAGACAAGTAACTTTATAAAATAAAGTTAATTTAACTTTATAAAATAAAGTTAATTCAACTTTATAAAATAAAGTTATAAGTTTTAGGCAAATTTTAAAGTTCATAATGAACTCAAATAACCTCTTTAAACATTTATTTTTAACAGATTGAATAAACACTCAGGTGGGGCCCCACAAAGAAATGACTCAAGCAAACTAGTCTTAGAACATCAATTCATAAAGTTATGATTAAAATAAATACAACTAGACCATATAAGATTTCATTACTTGATCAAAAATTGAAATTGTTCAACTGAAAACAAACCATACACCAAGCTGTATATCATGCCTCATCAAAACCAAGAAAATCTAATAGTAATTTCATCTACATGTCTAAATATTAAATTCTATCAAAATGATTAATTTAAAATTGATCAAAACTAGAAATAATCAATCCATGTGTCATCTATGTATGCCCAGTTTCACTGTTATTCATTTGATTCAAAGTCTACCAATCAATATCAAGCAATCGGATCCATCAAATGAAGACTCACAAAATTAAATAATACTGAAAACATTCTTCAAACATCAAAACATTATTTCTTGACCTTATAATCATCCCAGGATTAGTCATACTAAATATTTTCTCTGATTTATGTCATGTAATTGATTTAGCAAATAATCAATTAATAATGAAATCAAAACTGTAGTAAACCACTCCAATATCATTTCACCAAAGATAAATTTTTATCTCAGAAATTAAGAATTCTGCCATAAAAATTATGAAAACCCATGTTTATATAAACATTTTGGGCAAAACACCAATATTTATTTTGGAACTAGTAGGGAGAAAATACGTTTCCAGCATGAAAATATATAAATCTAAAATTTATTCAACCATAGCATCACAAAATTCTTCCCAAAAATCAATTTCTTAAATACCCAGATTGAAAATTTTGTCAAGCTCTAAATATTTTGTTGTCTTAATATGAAAGCTCTAACATTATCTCAAATAGACCCCAAAAATAAACAAGTGAAGCCGAACCCAAACAAACTCCAACAAATAAAGAAACAAATCAAATAAATGATGCCAACTGAAAACCCACTAATCTTTTTGCATAGATATTTGATAAAATTATTTTATCAAATGCAAAACATATCTTCATAACATGATAGAATTATGAAACCAAAAACACAAATTTTAACCATTTGAATGAGCTGTTTAAAAATCACCTTCCCATGGAAATGTGTTCTAGCTAACAGAGAAAATCCTCCACACAAGCGTATTTTGTTAATGCTGCCTCAAAACTTAAGTGAACTTTTAGGAAAGCAAGTTTCTAAACTCCATTATTATCTACAATAAAGACTGTGAAGGAGTTTTCCAAATACAAAAACTAGGAAGGAGCTTTCATTTCCAAAGGAGAGAGAGGGTTCCAAAATTAAAGCAAGCTTCAAGTATTAAAAATAAATGTACTCTCATGCCACCAAAATAGCTCAGCCAAGTTTGGTGGATCTTCAATTTTAGCTAAGATAAAATCTACAAGATTATTTAATTCACTACCAATTTAGAGTCCATGAAACTCGCCTACTTCCAATGACACATTAAAAACATATTAATGCTAGTGTTTTCAACTGTAACATGTATTCCTTCCTTCATGCTATTTCTTAGCACAAATATCCATGTGTTTCTTTACCATGACATGTTTACCTTTTTCAGGTTATTTTACTTTGGCATAAATGTCCATGTCTCTTGGTCATGTAACAAATGAATATTGGGGGGGGGGGGGGGGTGAATTTTTTTTATGCCTTGCATTATTTTCATTTACCCATAATGCTACATCCCTTGAGAATTGGTTGGCATTAAGGTTTTAGAATTTATTACAATTAATACTTTGCTTTTGGAAATGAAAGACCCCATTATTCAAGCAATGCCATGCATTTGGATGCTTACCATATAGACTATGAGTATGATTTCAAAACTTATATTATGCAAAAATTGAATGCTTAATGCTTTCCATTATTGAAACATTTCCTTTTAAGACCTTAATTTATTATTTGCTGGTCACCAAGATTGAAACTATAGACTATATGAGATAAAGACATACAAATCTTGTTATACCAATGCATCATGGTAAGAAATGTAAAATGCCACCACTAACTTATGCAACAAATACTCAATTCTAAAAATTGAAAAAATTATAGTATTTACCAAGCTCAAGACAAAAAATTGAAAAATAAGCTACCAACCTAATTTACCCTATTATTCCATATGCTAAATAGAGACAACTACTATAATGGTCCTATTCTTGAAGTGAATAACCATAATTACTTGAAATAACTTATTACATAATGAAAAAGTAATGAAAACAACAAACACTTAAATAGCCATATTTAATCTAATCACACAAAATGAAAAGCTATAATAAGACCAGAATGTATGAGTCATTGGCTCTCGTCAAGTATTTTAGCAAGATGACATAAATTTTGAGGTTTGGAAATTTTTTAAAACAGGTTGTGAAAATTTTAGTTATTAGTCTTGTTAATCGTATAAGCCTATTTAGACAAATTTGTTAGTTATGTGTTATCAAGACAAAAATAAAAGTCAATTGACTGTATTTAGTCAGTCCAAATAAGAAAAAAATTCATCAATATTGAATTTTTTAAGCTTGGAAGATGCTTAACAGAATGATAAGCTTTGAACCTGAGAAGGAGTATCTCCAGAGCCTATGAGGCATAAAAAGCTAAATTTTCATCATTTGCAGGTTGGCTATATAAAAAAAGAATAACAAGGGTCTTTAAGTTTTGGAGGATAGGACTGTAAGAATAGAATAATTTTCAATAAGAATATAAGTGAATTTGAACAAGAAAAGAATGTTGTTTGTAAAGAATATTTGGATGATATCAGATAAATTTTTTTATTTTAATTCTTAAATGTTATTCTAGTGACTCATTGATGTAGAAAATTATTTATTTATTGTTCTTTTTTGATAATTCTATATAATGAAATTCAACTTGTGATGTATTAATAAATAAGAGGACTTGGAGCTAAGTTATCATGTTATTTATCTCCATGAAATAAAGTATTTTTATCTACTATAGTTCAACCATTTGTTCTCTCTCATTTTTGTACAAATCGTGCCATAGTAGTGGTAAGTTATCTGCCTATTGGAGAATTGTAAATCAGTGGAAAAATTAATAAATTTAATCACTAAAGAAAGGAGTTCCAATCTACTATAGTCTGTCAATAATAGAAAGTGGAATATAATACATATATTATTTATTATATAATATATAATATATAGTATATATTATATATTATATTCTTTCTCCTATTAAAAAAATATCAATTAGATATGGGCATATTATCTATTTCACTATCTTAGATATTTACATGGAATGGAGAGAATTTGCATAGAATGGAACATTGTGTTTTCTAAAGTCCAAGATCAGTTAACAAGACATGGGTTGATTGGTTCAAATTCATTTAAATCAACATAAAAGTTCTTTGTGAATCATTGTCCAAGATTTGTGAATCAATTTATTTAAATTATTTTGCCCCATTATTGAGATTTCGAATTAAATCAATTTCATGAATTGGGTTTTACTACTGTAGATGTTATGAATAAGGGCATAGTAGATTAAAGTTGGATCGATCCATGATGATCCTTTAATTATAATTTTGAAACTATGAATATATGTGTAAAATGGTTAATTCCCACCTAAGTTTCAAGTGCAATATAGAATGCTTGTTTATTCTTGCTATTAAGATCAATGCGTAGAGGTTTGAAGTGTAGATTGGGATCAATCTTGTAAACAAATAGATATTTGATTGTAGTTTTTTTTAATATATTGAGTATTAATGGAAATAAAAGTGATTTGAAAATTTCCAGCATAATGTTTGATTTACAAATTGTATAAATCAATTGCATCAAGTTTAATTGGGCATAGTGGTTTCTTAAATTTTTTTATAAATCTATTGAATGAATAAATTTCATCAATTTCCTATCCATACTTTTTATAAGGTTAGACAATTAGTGTAATACATTGAAACATTGAAGCCAAAATAGCTTGTTTGGTTAAGTAAAGTCTGTGAGAGAGAAAGTCATCAAATTGGTCTGCAAGACCAATAGTTTCCATTAGAGATTATGATTTATTTATTTTATATTTTTATAAGGATGTTATAAGATCATATTAATACACTTTAATTCTTTTAATATGTTTAATCATGTGTTATAAATTCATGTTTCATTGACTGTGCTCTAAGGCTAGTTGACAGTTCTAAGTCGGATACTTGCAAAGACGAGTTCGAGCCTATATACCCTAAGTTTAAGCATCTGATTAAGTCTATGATGACCCTGAGGTCATAAGGTTTTTGAATATTAATTATTTCCATGTTTTTCATAAAATTGAGTTCATGCTTCAGTTGTTCAAGATAGATTTTCTGTGTATGCACAAGCCTATTGTGAACAATGTTTTGAGAAAAGGTTCAAGTGGTGATTGAACTTAAAAGGTATTTTGGACCTAAAGTGAAGTTTTATAGGGTACAATAGAGTGTAATATTATTTTTTCCTACCATTTGAGGCATTTAATATGCTCTAAGAAGTTCAAAGGGTAACGTGTTGGGAAGAAGGCCTATTAGGTCTTCATAAGGCCTAGATGAGAGTTTGGTCTATTAAGCTATGTATGACCTAATGTATTGTTTTATTATTATTTGAAACATGTTATATGAATTAATTAAAAGGTAATATAAGTATGTAAAAGTATATGGCCAACCAAGGTAGATGAGAGAAAGAGACTTGTATAAATACTAGGCACTTTTAGGCTTATTATGTGTGTGCATAAGCAGAGTGAGGATGAAGAGTGTAAACAAATCATATAACATTTGGTAAGTAGAATAAGGTCTTTTATACCATCATATGAACATATAATATTAGTGATTAATCTTTTTTAGAGGTTTTATATATGAGGATCAAGTTCATATGACCTGATCAAGTCATCAAAAGGGCTAGTTGAGCAAAAAGGCTAAAGGCCAGTTTTGAGAAGGATAGAAGTTTCTAAGAGATGAGGAAGAAGATAATCATCTATTATATAAAAAACAATTTATTTTTAATGTGATCAAGTGTTTTAGGTGGCTGAGTTAGTGTTGAGTCATCTAGGGGGTTGGTGCCTCTTTGTAAGTGGATGCTTACTAAATCCTAGCTGAGTTGGTGCTTAGCTAGTTGGGGTTGGTGTTTCATGTGGAGTTGTTGCTTCAATAAAGTTTGTATTTGTATTATATTACTATATTCCATTTACATCATCAGTGGGTTTTCTTACTCTTGAAGGTTTCTCATATATATACTGTGTTCATGTGTTTTATGCTCTTGTGGATTGATACTTATGCTTTCAAAGATATACATGCTTGTTTACAACATATATGATTGCTTAAGTAAGATTGTTAAATAAAGTTTTGAATATTTATTCACCCCCATTTTCTCAGTCATTTTTCTTCCAACATATTCCTCTTATTTCTCTACCTTTCCCACTTCTCTAAGTCTTGCATATGCTCTATCCTTATACTTTTTGGCCTATATCTCTTAGTCTGACTAGTTCTATATTGATGAACTAGGTATTCTATCTTGACCAAAATGATTAATATGTACTTATCTTCCATCTCTGCAAGTTATAAACCTATACTTGTTCTCCTACTCTTTGGACACTAATGTATGGGTTAGACAACAATATCAACACTACTATCTTATCTCAACACAAGTGGCTAGTGTCTTAAAGTCATCAAATTTGAAAATGAAACATATCTTAATGGTTAGCCTAAGTGATTTAATGTGAGTTATTAATCTAAAAGGATTTATATAAATAAAATATCAACCCTCATTCATTCCTCACCTATAAAAAGACCAAAGAGACCAAGTCACTTATAAAAAACACTTTATCAAGTATTCAATTGAACAAAGCCTCCCTGTTTCCATAATGGTCATATATAAAACACATATACAAGTCTGAATTACTAAAGGAGTAACCTAAGATCCTAATTTACTAAGTTTCAAGCTAGGTCACTATTATACTTGCTTTGCATACATTGTATGATTCACACACGAGCTAACACGTAGGGGATAACTACATAATTATAAGGCCCTCTTTAAAGTATTGGATATGTAGGCAACATAATTTTAATAGTGGGGTCATTAGGGTCATCTTGAAACCATGTACTCACTAACCCATTTTTCCCCAAGGTCACATTAAAGATGGAAAACTAAGGTTTTGATATTTCACAAGCAGTGACTATCCATGACCTAGATTTGAATGTACTAGATCAAAGGCAAAACATAATCTAGAAACATCCAGGTGGTTGCATCTTATTTCAGTAGATAATTTGTATAAGACACTAGTGTTGAACCTAGATAGTAGTGTTGATGCAACCATCCCAAGCTGACATTATTGTCTAGAGACTCAGAAGCATCATATCCAAAATTTGATGATTGTTCTAGAATCTACTTCCCACCTTCTTTCAACCCATTCCACATTCAGAACTAAATTAACATCAGAACAAACAAAGTACATCACTATTTTATCATTTATATATTTAACATACTTGTACTTTCTATATTTAGACTATCCCAATGTAATATATTTAGTGTATGCTTATATCTATGTTTAGCATCTAATTGGCCTACTATAGATCTAATTATCACCCTTGTGCCATTTCATTTCTATAGACCCCTTTAATGCATTATAGATAACACCAACCTAGATTTCCCATTTTAGGGTTAAACATTTGGTGAACTCGACCTTTGAACATGAAACCCTATGTCACTTAGGGTTTTTTGATTTTTTGATGTTGATCCCTAAATTACTATATCTTTTCCAATCAAGTTTGCCATGGATAGTTCTATTAATTATTTCATCGTCTAATACCTTGTAGTGTTTATTACTTGTTACATCTCATGTTTGATTAACTCATTCAAATCTATAAAGGATGCAAAACTTGCATTTTTGCAAGGTCCTCCATGTTTTGATGTTTAAAATAAGAAGGTTTTAAGAAACAATTAGTCTCTCTTAATTTTTTTTGTATAATGCCATAGAGCTAGAACCTAAGGGAAACGAAATTATCGAACAATTAAGCAATACACATACAAAGATTTCAATCCTTGAGATCCTAAATCAATCTACTATTTATAAGGATATCCTATATAAAGCATTGCATGAAACACAAGTTCTAGCTAATATTGAGCCTGCTTATTTTAAGAATATCATAAAATATCTCAAGAGCTAAAACAAATTTATTACCTTTGATACAATATATTTACCATCCAAAGATATTGTTGACCAAAATTTGACTTTGTTCATACAAGTCACAATACCAAGTAAATGTATCAAAAGTGTGCTTGTTGATAATGGATCAAGCCTAAATATTTGTAGCATATAATTCCTAAACACTATAGGTGTTAATCTAAATCTTATTCAAAAAATAGTTATACAAATAAAAAGGTTTGACAAATCATAAATCCCTTTGGTTGGTCAAATTATATTGAATATTACCATGGATCCTCATACATTACCCCCTTTGTACCAAATTATGCCAAATGAATTAAACTATAAAATTCTATTAGGACAATCCTGAATACATAAAATGTATGCAATTCTTTTGTAAGATTCATCCAATAATGGACATCTAAGATCGATTATTGGAATATTGAACACATAAATCCATTGAATCTTAGAAATTAATAAATGATAAAAACTGTAATGTATGTATTCAAAAATGGAGGTGGATTACATATAAAGACTCAAAGCTTACAACTCACTTAGCTCACAACTCTCAAACTTGTCACAACTCACAACTTACACAACTCCTAGCTAAGTATCACAATACAATCTAGAGGACTCCAAATATTATTTATCAATAAAGATTACAAAATGATGTACATATAGATGTTTTTCAAGAGAATCCTAACCATACCATGATATGGGACTCACTTCCCTAAATAGGTGGAAGAAAGGCAAGAAGCAAACATCCTAATACATGTGAGATAATCTTTCCAAATGTACAAACACAACTAAGAAAGATAAATGGTAGTAAAATAAATATCCTAAACTAATATCCCCCCTCAAGTGTAGCTTAGGTGAGTAGAAGAATTGGGTCTTGACAACAAGGCCTAATGAGGTACCCAAGTACATAAAAAATCTCATAAAGTAGATAAAAAGAGAAAACCTGTAGAAAAACTCCCCCCTAAAAAAGAGAAAATAAGAAGACTAACTCCACTCGATAATGATCCCCATCACCTTGATGAATTATACCTTCATTGAGGCAGAGCAAGTGATCATTGTGAGCAAGAAGGAAGGAGAAAGATTGTTTGCTTGTGAGTGGGTTTAGCCTCCTACCAAACGGGCCTCACCCTCTGATATTCCTCAAATGAGAGAGGGAATGTGACAAGTAAATACATTTTATATCTCCCAATAAATCTCACAAATATTATTTTTATATAAAAAACTAAAAAATATACAAGATATTTTTATAATAAAAAAATAAGGAAAAATACAGTGTATTGTTTTTAATAAAAAATAATAAAATAATCTTGTGCCCCACCATGATTATGTTTTCCATTTAATAAACTCAAATCCACTAATTTGATAAAACCACATGTATTATATAAAAACCATAAATTATATGGGAAAACTGTGGTTTACTAGAGAAGGTGGTTTTCTAAACCTATTCTTCCTGTGAATAGTACCATTCAGTAAAAATGTGATAACTTTTTCATTTCTCAATGAAATTTAAAATTTCAAAATGACCTAAAAAGATGAAAATGAGGTGCACAAAAATCAGAAATGGTTTGGAGCAATTTTTATAGTTTGAGAGCAATTTGAAAAAGAATAGATATTAAAAACTATTTCAAATAATCTGGACTTATTACTAGTCCAACTCCAAATAAAACTATTATAAATAAGTCTTAATTATTCAAAATTTTGTAGTTTTAAATTCTATCTAATATAGTATATAGACATTAGATCCAAATTATTACCATATTCTTAGTCCAATTTGTTTGGAATATATGAAAATTAATTTTTTTTAACATTCTCTCTAGTCTAGTTTAGAGGCATAAGTCCAAATCATCTAAAATGGTCCTTTATTTTTATAAACAAATTGATTTGAAAAAAAGTGACAAGAAACATTAATTAGAGATTTGGGGAGAGAAAATCAGTTGAGTGTTGGATGGAGTAGCTATCAAGAAATTTGCTTGACCCAATACAATGGTTAAAAAATTAGAATTCAAACCTAAAATATTAAACTTGATTGTCCCAATATCAACACATGAAAAGAAGAAAAAAACTATAGATGAGCACACTGATCCATAAAGTACCTCTTAGAAATTGATGGAGAATGAAAAGAGAGTATCTGCTCAATATTTGAAAATATACAATATATGAAAATGGTGATTTTTTTACCAAACTTGAAGGTTTGATACCATGTAAGCTTCATCCAATAATAGATGTCCAACACCGATGAATGAAAGAATGAACACATAAATCTATTGAATCTTAAAAATCAAGAAATGAGCAAAACTAAAATATATGTATTCAGAAATGGAGATGGATTACATACAAAGACTCAAAGCTTATAACTCACTAAGCTCATAGCTCTCACAAATCTCAAAGTTTTCACAACTCATAACTTACACAACTCTTAGCTAAGTAGCACAATACAATATAAAAGACTCTAAATATTCCATACTAATAAAGCTTACAAAGGGATGTACATATAGGTGGAAATTAGGAGAATATCAACCATACCATGCATGTGGGACTAACTTCCCTAATATACGTGGAAGAAAGGCAAGGATCCAACATCCCAATACATATGGGATAATTTTTTTAAACGTATAAACACAAATAAGAAATCTAAATGGTAGGAAAAGAAATATCCTACACTAACATACTTCTACATTGCACACATGCTTAAACTTTTGTCATCAGGTATTCCTTTACACATGTCCAATAGATCCCAATCCCTTCAAACACTATACAATGGTCCAGTAAATAGATAACCATAAACCACAAAACTTTGAATATGTGTCCAAAATTGACACACTAATATAAGAATCTAATCATACTATGTCATCCAAGGTACCAAAAATATAATTTAAACTTTTACCTAAGTCCCCAACTTCATTACTTTGGCGGTTAATAAAGTACAAACTTATATATATGCCCCATCTTCTCGAGGTTGATATGAGTCAACCTCTTTCCAAAGGATATGATGCAAATACTTATTGTGATTATCATCAAGGGCCAAGACATTCTACAAGTAAATGATTTATTTTGAAGCATATGATCCAATATCTTATTGATGACCAAAAACTTATATTTGAGGATGCTCCAAAGGAATTAACTTCACAACAACCCAAAGAGAATCCATGTCAAAAATATTTAGTGATTATATTATACATGGGCAGTGCTTATTCTAGGCATAACCATATTGATCTTACACAAACTAGAACCATTTGCTATATAAAACATTTTAAATAACTTAGTTTTAACCAAAAATACTTGTAAAAAAATGTCATTTGGAAAGACTCTTTAAGAAATATAATAATACTAATTGCTTGTGGTCCTAAAGTAATTCAAACATGGGTTTGGGTTATGCCTACCACATCTCCATATGCAATTACACTAGGAACTCTTTGGCTATACCAAATGGAAGTAATAATTGATCCAAATCAGCAAGGTATTTCCTTTCCTCATGGATGGACATTAATACATATTTCAAATGATAGAATTACATCTTCTACTACACATATAAAATGAGAGGAGAAACACACTATGTCTATTTTCAACCTATCCCATCATGATGCAAACAATGTAAAAGATCCAACTTAAGGTTTTAAGGTTAACAGTAGGGGATATATGTATGACCATCCATGGGATGGCATCATAGAATGATATTTCCTATTTAAATTTTTTCAAAAATACAAAAAAAAACATTCAAATATCCAATTTTTTTTTTGCACTTACATGTTCTATTGGCTCCTTGACATCCATGTGTTACTTTCATATTGATGGATGAAATATTTAATTATTCCTACATACACATATGTGTCATATTTCTACTTAAGTGTGATACATGCATACATAGATACATGATACATTGTTATTTTAGATGTTGGGCCTTCCTTCTACTCATGTCATATGGACATTGGGGGAATCTGCTTCTTTGGTATTGATACACATAGGTTATATGATTTGATGATCACTCTACATTATCATGTTTGAGCTTACATATATACTTACACATGCCTATTGTCCATGATTATATCTTACATAGGGTACTTGATATGATATACACTTGACATACTTTTACTAACACATTGGATCCTTGGGATACTATGATATACTTATGCTTTACTTTATGCACTTCCTTGAGTGTCTTTTATTAAATTTTTTTGAGCATTTGAATATGCTCATTTCTTGTGGCCTCCATGCCTATGTATTCTTTCATTGACATTTACATATGTCATTGTTTATTTTATATAAATTTGAATATGTCACCCTTATCTTTATGGACGTTTGACTAAGCCATATCCTTTTGATTGTGTGACATTTGAACATGCCCCTTGTTTTAGGTCTCTTTGGACCATTACCTTTTGACTTGATTTTGAGTGATCTTGTGTGTGTGCTTGTTTGCTTGTTGAGCTTGTACTATTACTATCTATACATTTCCATGATATTTGTCATGCATCTTAGGCCTACATGTGATGACATTATTTCTATTTGCTTCAATGATAATTTTACCTAGACATGTTCCTTTTATATGCTACATGGTTACAATCATAAAGTATACATTTATTTTATCATTTTAAGGTGAGGTAACTAAAAGTTCCTATTTTTCCCTCACCTAAAGAGGGGTATATTATGGGGGCATGACATAGAAGCATGTTCTCCACACTTAGCATAATTTTTAGATTCATTGGGGGCATTTCATTTGGACATGGATTTCACACATTCAAATTTTTAATATTACAATTGGGGTATGATTTGGAAGCATGTTCTACACATTCATATGGTAGTTATATTATTTCTTAGATTCAGTGAGGGCATGCTTTGGAAGCATTTTTCCACACCTATTCAGTATTAAGTATCTCTAATTTACAATGCAGGCATGTTTAGGAAACATGTTCTCCACATTGGTAATTATATCAATTTTTATATTTCTTCATACATAGTTGGGGCATTCATTGGAAGCATGTTCTCCATGCTTACACAATTATCTGAATTGGCCGAAGCACACAATTATATGATTTATATTCACATTTATGGTAGAATTGTATACATTGGTACTATTTTTATACATAATTTTGTCATGAGACATATCTAAGATACATATGTTATGTAACATGTGCCTAAATATTGAAAAATCTAAAACAATTTTAGATTCTAGAACTTTTTTATGGATTGTTACCATATCACATACTTTTTTTTGTATTGATACCGCAAAGACTTTTATAGAATTTTATTGAGCCAATCTACTATAGTATTTAATTTACTTTTTGGTATGATTGAGGTGATGAAATCACTCAATATTATCAAGTTTTAAAGTTGGACTTGATCATCCAGTCTCAATAGGTTATAAGTTTCATTGGGTTGCATGGTTTAACTAATCTCAACTGCTAGGTGGTAACTCACTTTGGCTCTAAAGTTTGAGGCATGTGACTTCTAATCTCTCTGTATCTACCTTCTTGGATATATTCACTCTAAATATTTATCTATATTTATGCTAATATTAGTTTCCAAAGCCTTACAATTATACTCTTTTACAAAACAAGGTGTTAAGAGGCAAAGATAGTTACATCGACACACAAGTGTACTCCTAAACCTTACTCTTTTAATTTTAATCTATTTTAAATTAATTTCAACTCAAATTATATGCACTAATTTTATATAATAATATGCTCTTGGTTTTAGGCCAGTCACCAATAAATCACTCAAGTTGGGCACACATAACTACAAGGTGTGTATATACACCCATGTATGTATCTTTCTTTTAAACTAATAATTTCATTCCTAGATTAAAGTGGGAGAATGTAAATGATATTTTATGATTATATATCACCTTAGTCTTATACACTTGGAAAACCTATAATGAAATTACTTAGATGTTTGCATAAAATTATTATATATTGCACAAAATAAACAAATATGAGAGATCACACAACAATAATTGACAATAGAGTAGATTACTAGATAATATAGCAAGGCCACTTTGAGGGGGAAACCTCCATAATAATGTAATAAGATAAAAATACTTAATATGATTATCAAAGACTAACCATTACCTCCTATATATAGTCTACTTATCCATGGTTATTCCATAGGCCAACCTAATTAAGAACACAGAGAAATGTAACAAAAATATAAAAGAGGTATGTAATCCACAATTTGGCCACACATGTCCCTAGTCATGCTTAAGTTTAAGGGCATATCATTCTCCTCCCCTTCCAAAAAACATTGTCATCAATGTTGAGTTAGCTTTGGATGTTGCTGCATAAACGATTCATCCTCCAAAGTGGCATCTTCACAAGGCAAATTCTTTCATTTGATTAGGTACTCCTTAATTGTTCTAAACCATAGTTGCTTAATGCACATTTAAAGGATCACCTCATGATTAAGAATAACTCTTCCTCCCTCATCCAATTATGGTAACTCAATTTTAGTAACAAATTTGCGTCCAATGATTTTATTCAGGCATGATACATAAAATACTGGATGCATGCAAATGTAGGAAGGAAACTCTAACTTGTAGGCCATACTACTAATTTTATACAAGATATGATAAGGCCCATAATACTTAGGGGATAGTTTGTTATCATTTTTTTATTTCTTCAAGGACATCTAATTATATGGATGCAATCAAACATAGACCCAATCACCAATGTCAAATTGCCTCTCACTCTTGTGTTGATCTGCCTGCTGCTTCATGTGATTCTATGCCATGGCTAAATTTTCATGCAAACTTACAAGGACCCCCTATTGATGGTGAATGTGTTATTCAACTACATGAACCTTAGGATGGACATTAAAATTTAAAGTGATGGATGGAGGGTGGTATCCATATAATGCCAAAAAAAGAGACATTTTAGAAGAACTATGAACATAAGTATTATATGACCATTTAGAAAGTGGCAACCAATGATTCCATTTATCTTGTTTATCAGAAACAAAACAATAGAGATATCATTCCTAACATTTTTTGACTACCTCACTTTGTCCATCTAATTGAGGATGATAAGATGAACTATAAGCCAACTGGGTGCCCAAACATGCAAATAACTCAGTCCAAAAATTTCTAGTGAAAATGGGATCTCTATTGCTAACAATGATCTTAGGGGTACCATGCAATTTTTTTATTGTATTGAGAAAAGTAGAAGCTACTATACTAGAAAAAAATGGATATGATAAAGAACAAAAATGAACATACTTATTGAGATGATATACCATAACCATGATAACATTTGGACCAGCAGATCTTGTTAACCCTATAATGAAATCCATATACACCTCTTCACAACGTTGGCTAGGGATGGATAAAGGCTGCAAAAAACCTGAGGTTTTGATGGTTTCTCTTTTATTTTATTGATAGATCATACATTTTTACACATATTTTTAGACATCCCCCTTGAGTCCTTCCCAAAAAAAATCCTGCTTGATTCTATGATAGGTTTTCAAAAATCCTGAATGATCCCGAATTGGAGTTGCATGAAGTTCTTGAAGAATTTTTTATTTAAGAAGAGAATTGTTACATAGGTATAATCTATCTTTATACCATAATGCATCACCTTTCCATGTGAATTTTTAAAATCCACCCAAAGCTTATTGAAGATTCTAAATCAAATCATGGGTAACACTATCATTTTCCCATTCTAATCATGATTCATCTAGTCAATCTACCTGCAGAATGGTCATAACACAACAATGTCTCAAATAATTCATCCTTATTGGATAGTGCATCTACCACTACATTGTCCTTGCATTTATTTTAAAATATTTCAAAATCATAGCCTAACATCTTAATTAATCATTTCTATTGTTATTTATATGACAATCATTGTTATAAAAAATATATGAGATGATCATGATCAGTCTTTATTTGAAAGTGATAACCTATCAAATAAGACCTCTATTATTTGATTGCATGCAAAATGGTCATCATTTCCTTCTCATAAATGGGCTTGTGCTAATTTTTACCCTTTAGTTGATGACTTTCAAATGCAAGTGGTCTGCCTTCTTGCATGAGTACATCACCCATACCATACCTAGATGCATCATATTCAACCATAAAAGTCTTAGAAAAATTAAGAGTGGCCAACAGTGGAATGGTATACATATCTAATTTTAATTATTTAAATGCCTTGGTAGCTATATCAACCCACTAAAAGGAGTCTTTCTTCAATAAAGAGGTGAGTGTGGTTGTAATTCTACCATAATTTTTGACAAACCTTTGATAGTAACCAATTAACCCCAAAAATCCCAAAAATCCCCTTAGTTGCTTGAGTGTCTTAGGAATCAGTTAGTCCACCATCGCTTGGATTTTTTTTAGGATCCACTTTCACTCCTGCATGTGAAACTAGATGACCCAAATACTCAACCTCACAAGCTACAAAAGTACATTTGGAAGGTTTGGCATACAAATGATGTTGTTATAGAATTGAGAGTACCTATTTATCATGGTACAAATGGTCCTCTGAATTTTTACTATAAATGAACATATCATCAAAAAATAATAGAATAATTTTCCTCAAAAATGGCCTAAAAATAGTATTCATCAAACTCTGAAAGGTGGATGGTGTATTTGTTAGACCAAAAGGCATAACCAAAAACTCATAATGGCCCACATGATTCCTAAAAGCTATTTTAGGTATGCCTTCATCATAGATCTGGATTTAATGATACCCATAATGTAGATCTAACTTTGTAAAATAAAGAGCACCATTTAATTCATCTAGCAAATTATCAATGACAAGAATATGAAACTTATCTTTGATAGTGTACTTGTTGAGTTTTTTGTAGTCAGGGCACATCCTCCAAATGTCATATTTATTTCTCACCATGACAACTAGTGAAGAATATTCACTTTGGTTGTGGTGAATGATTCCTACATCCAACATATCTTGTACTATCTTTTCAATTTCACTTTTTTGGGCATAGAAAAACCTGTATGGCCTAATGTTGGGTGGTTTACTACCAGGAATAAGTTTGATATCATGATCATGCATGCGGCTAGGTGGAAGTCCTTTTGTCATGTCACTAAAAACAACCAAATGGGCATTAATCACTTGTTGTAGATCAGGAGGTAAATGGCTTAGCTGGTTGAACTTTTATGAAAAAAAAAGAGCTATGAATCCTTCAGCACCCTTATAGAGAATCTTTGTCATTTGATGGGAGATAACAAGTTGTGGAGATTTAGACCTTAATCCCCTTAGTTCAAATGTCCTTCCCTCATAATAAAAGTGCATGAATAATTCTTAGAAATTCATCTCAATAGTGCCCAAAGTGGTGAGCCACTGTACTTTCAAAATAATGTTAGCTCCCCCCATGGGAATAACAAACATAGGAGAATCCAACAAGTAGTCTCCCATGGTTAGATTAATACTATGGCATTTTACTGAGCAATTGATAGTACCACCATCTATAATCATGACCTAAAATTCTAGAGTGAGATAAATGAAATAGTTCAAATGAGTAGCCAATTTATTATTGATTAAGTTGTGTGTGCTCCCAGAATCAATCAATAGAGTGACCTTCTATTTATTTAGGAAACCCACCACCTTAAGAGTTTGGGGAGTACAAATACCTAAAAGGGCATGACAAGAAATAATAGGCTGAGAGTCTTCAAATTCCTCTTTAGGACCTTATTCATTCTCGCCAATTGCCTCCTCCTCATCATCATCCTCATTGGCACCTTCAATGTAAAAGAAATTATTTTTAGCACAATGATGGTCTTTGCTCCATTTAATATCACAACCATAACTCTTTGGCTTGCTTCTCCTCAATTTTTCAAGGTGTCAATCTAGTGGGTTGAGGAAATGATGGTGCTGGAAAGGTGTGATCATGACCAGTAGTGAAAGTTTTTCATTTGACCATATATTTTTATTATACCATGCATGCCTATAGGATAACTTCTAATATAGATGCTGGGTTAAACGTCCAAGCCTCTAATTAGATGTTGTCTTTGAGGCCACCAAAAAAAAAATTAGTGAAATTTTCCTTAGTGATGTTTTCCACCCGTAAGGATAGATTCTAAAATTGATGAATATAATCCTCCATAATTCTTATTTATTGTAGTTTGGATAACTAGCTGAAGTAGTTCTCAAATATATTATTTTGATAATGAGCCAACAACTCATCAGTGAAAATAAACCATGTAATAGGATCACCATTTTTTTTTTTGAGCACACAACCAACAATACTTAATAAACTACTCAGGTTCTAGATACAAAGATTCCACTAGCACATTTTTAGAACTAGGAGTTTGATGCATATCAAATAACTTCTCTATTTGGGTAATCTAAGTGAAAGGATCCTTACCATCAAACTTATGCATGTCAACTTTTGGTAACATCAATTTCACACCAAAATTAGAGTTTTTAGTGTTGAGAGGAGGACCCAAATGATGAAGTGGAGGGTTGTTTGACTATAAATGAGATGAAAGGGTAGCCAATTATGTAGTGATATGATGTAATTGAGTGTGAAACCCATTAATCTCTTCATGCATCCATAGAACAATAAATTAAACTTTAACAAAGTCATCATGCCATACCAAGCCCTTTATGTTAACCTGATGTTGAGAAATCAATAGATCTAAAGTTCTAGATTCCATGTCACCGGTAGGAGTCTTAGGAGTTTCTTGCCCCCCTTTTCTTCCCTGAATAGAAGGACCTACCATATACAAACCCTAGGAGGGTTTTCACCCCAAAAAAGTGTACTAGGAGATGGTACCATTACGATCACCTCACCAAGATGAATCCAATGACTACATTTGTGCACTAAGGAAAAAATATTTGTCCTAAAAAAGTGTACCAAAAGAATATACAATTATGATCATCTCATCGAGATGAATCCAACGACTACAAATTTGCAAAGAGAAATTTTTTTCCATAATTTTTTTTCAAAAAAGTGCTTTAAACAATACCGTGCTAACAGAAAAAATTAATTCTTCCCAGATTGTAAGTTATGTTTTTTCACTCCTTCTGTTCATAGAAGTCATACCTCGTTAGATGCTAAAAAATAATGCCACATGAAACTTTCCCAAATTGAAGCTCTGATACCACTTGTAATGAAATTACTTAGATGTTCACATTAAATGATTATATATCACATAAAATAAATAAATATGAGAGATCACATAACAATAATTGACAACATAACATAATACTAGATAACATAGCAAAGCCACTTCGAGGGGGAAACCTCCATAACAATGTTATAAGAGAATAATACTTAATATGATGATCAAATAGTAACCACTACCTCCTATGTATAGTCTACTTATCCATGATTATTCCATAGGTTGACCTAACTAAGAACATATATAAATGTAACATGACTATAAATAGGTATGTAATCCAAACATTGACCACACATATCCCTAGACATGCAATAGGTTAAGGGCATATCAAAACTCATACCTTAGCTATTCCTCTCAGTTCTCTACCTTTTCCACTTCTATAAGTCTTGAATCTGCTCTATCCTTATGCCTCTTGGCCTATATCTCTTAGTTTAACCAATCTTATATTGATGACCTAGGTCTTATATCTTGACCAAAATGCTTAAAATGTACTTATCTTCCATATCTAAAAGTTCTAAATTTGTACCTATTCTCGTACTCTCTAGACACTAATGTCTAGGTTAGACAATAACATCGACTATACTATCTTATCCTAAGATAAGTGTTCAATACCCTAAGGTTATATAATTTATAAATGGAACATATCCTAATGGTCAACCTATGTGCTTTAGTGAGTGTTATTACTCTAAAGGGATTACTATAAATATAATATCAACTCTCATTCATTCCTTACCTAATATAAAATACCAAAGAGACCAATGCACTTATCAAAAACACTCTATCAAGTATTCAATTGAAAAACAATTCCCTATTTCCATACCAATCATAGGTACAACACATCTATAGGTTTGAAGTACTAAATGAGTAACCCAAGAGCTTGATTTGTCAATTTTAAGCTAGTCACTATTGTACTTTCTTTGCATACATTATATGATTCACACACAAGCTAAAATTTAAGGGAGAGCTACATCAATCTAAGGCCTTCTTTAGAGAATTTTTAATGTAAGAAAATTCTTTTTTATAGTGGGGTCATTAGGATCATCTTGACACCATGTGCACAATAACCCATTTTTACCCAAGGTAACATTGAATATAGAAATCTAGGGTTTTGTTATTTCATAAGTATCGACTATATATAACCAAAATATAAATGCACTAGAGTGAAAGTGAAGCAAAACCTAGAAGCATATAGGTTGTCACATCCTATTTTAGAAGATATTATGTACATTACACTAGAATCTAACCTAGACATTTGTATCGATGCAATTATCCTAGGTTGATGTTATTGCCTAGAGAGCTCGAACAATTAGATCTAGAATCAAATGAATATTCTATAATCTACTTCTCACTTTATTTTAGTTTGTTTTAGATATATAACTTCATTAATACATCACTTCTTTGTCATTTATATATTTATCATAGTTATACTTTCCATATTTAGACTATCTCAGCATAATAAATTTAATATATACTTATATCTAAGTTTAGCATCTAATTGGTCAACTATAGATCTAATTATCACCCTTGTGAAATTTCATTTATGTATACCCATTTAATGCAATCTCGATAACACCAACCTAGATTTCCCATTTAAGGTTTAAACAAAAAGATAAAATTGAAAAATTGAACAACAACACTCACATAATTATAAATTATTTTACTTGGAACTTTTATTCACTTATTTTTGCTTTTCAAATTATTATTTATTTGTGTGTAGCATGTTTTGTATAAGTTTTTAGAATTATGTAATTTTCAATGGAACAAATTTTAATGCTTGAAGATATGGCTCAATCCTTTTGTAGTACACTTTTTGGTGTTGATAGAAATGAAATAATTTATTTATAAATTTGAAAAAAAGAACTAATAAGAGAACCAAAAAAACCCAAATTGTAAGCATATATTTCCATGGCTGGAGTGCCATATGAACATAGTGGAATTTATGGAAATGATTTTTATTTTTTATGGATTTAAAAGATTACACAAAGTGTTTTTGGTGTAAGGGCATCTGGGTCCATGTGTAATTTCACATCAACCAAAAATATGAGTAATTAGTTGATAATAAAGTATAAAGAAGTCTTTTTTTATTTTGATAGTCTACAATATATTTTCAAGCACTGGATTTCTTATTTGAGTCACCACAAGTTATTATTTTTTCATATAGTCATATTTGGATGGGTAAATTTTAATGGCTCTTGGTGAATTTTTTTATTACCACATTTAACCATATTAGCATGGATATCATTGATGTTGAACATACAACTTTAATTTGTTGTGTAACTTTCAATAAACTAATTTATGGATCGTAATTCTCAATATATTTATTTCTCTCTTCTTTGAGCTTAATGTTGGTCATTTGGACACCTTGTATGGATAAGTGGTAACATGTTTGGAATGAGGATTGCAATGGCATTGGGAATAGGTAATGGGATCCATGATGTGTTATCATGCATCAATTATGTGATGCATTACTTTTATATGTATTACTATCATGATGTGTGCATTTAATAATAGTAGCATATTTTGATGTGTCAAGAACATCTAATATTTATGGCCTTAGTGGGTTGTTGAAATTAATTAATGTAAATGGAAGGATTGTGTTTCTATATAAACACATCCTCTTTATTTGAAAAGGATTATATTCTATATTAGGAAATAGTTTAAGAGTGGTTACAAGGAGCTTTATGATAGATATTTATATGTAGATCTATAAGGGGCTATTGGAGTTGAGTCACTTGACTAATATTGTAGTGTTAATTTTTTATTTGTAAGCCTACAAACATTAGTGGTATTTTATTATGTGTAATACTATATTGTTGGTGATCAGTTTGATGTTGTGTAATCTCTCTTTGAAGTAATAAACTTATGTTTTTATTGTGTAAATTTATGATGTGCATTTGTGGGCTACATTGTAGAATAAATCTCTTAACTGAGACCTCTACCTATGACTACATCATTTGGTATCAGAGTAAGAATAACAACTCCAGGATTGAGAGATTAAGGTTGGTATTATCCATTATTTTCTAAGGTGAGTAGAGAATAAAAGAATTTATTAAAAGAGGTTTGTGTAGGATTGTGAGTTGTGCAATAATAGATTTAAAGGTTACAAAAAATCAAGATGATGTCAATAAAAATATGGCATGTGGGAACTATAGTCACTAATATGAATGGAATACTAGATGATATTGAAAAAATGTTATGAATTATGTAGAGAAAGTTAACTATAGTAGAGGAAGATAGAATAAGAGGATTCATCTTAAGGGATGATGTGAACAATGCAAAGGTTGAATCACAAGATAAAGATGAAGAAGAAGATCCAACATAAGAGTGATTGGATGAGGAAGAAGATAATATTATTAAAGATATCTAATATTGGAAGAGGAACATGAATTAAGGTTGACATTTTATTGCAACATTGAACCTATAAAATCAAATAGATTGATCACAAAAATGGAAGGATATTTCGAGTTTGATGAAGTATTGGACAAGGATAAAGATTTCACAAACAAAATTAAAGGGGAATGTAGGTCCATTTTAGAAGGAGGTACAACTTGAGCATAATCATAAGGGTAAAGATAAAGTTTTTGACTAGAGATTATTAGTTGAATATGTTAAAGGAGTTTTATAATCTATGAAAAAAATGAGTCAATTGTGAAAAGAGTATATAAATAAATTTTACAAGATCACTATCCAAGTTAGTCATAGTGATATGGACCAAAAAAAGGTAATGCAATATATTAATTGACTGGATGGGTCATCCAAGATGAGATAAACATATTGCAATTGCAGATAGTAGAGGAAGTGTATTAGCATGTGCTAATAGTAGAAGATAATTTCACCCACAGACATAATATTGTGAGAGGCAAAGCAAGTATTAAAGGTAACAAAGGAAAATAATAGAAAAAAGTGATGAAGACACAAGTACTATGCAAGCATAAAAAAAAAGGGGAGAATCATTTTTTGTGAAAGGTGGTAGAGGATGAGGTAGAGATGTAAGATTTAGAGGAACATGTTTTAGATGTGGGGAGGTAGGACATCATGTATTTGAGTTCTCTCATGCACATTTAGATAGTGAAAAGGGAGCCAATGGTGGTATGCAAGTATTATAAATAAACATAGAATCTGAAGAGATGGATGTACATCATATAGATAAAATTGAGAAAGGGGAAATTTTATTGGTATCGAAGAGAGTCTTGAAGGTCATAGGAAAGAGTGAGGATGTGAGGTAGAAGAGACATATTATTTGGACCAAGTGTAGGACATGAGGTAAATGTTGCACAATTATGGTAAACAGTGGAAGCAAAAATAATTAGGTATTTGCAAAAATGGTGGGGAAACTAGGATTGGAACAAAAGAAACATATAAGACCATACAAACTATTATGGTTGATAAAAGGTCTAAAGAATGTTTTGAAGGAACATTCAAAGTGGAGATGAGGATTGGTAGTTAGGCAAATAAGGTCTTGTGAAATGTGTTAGAGATGGATGCATGCCATGTTTTTTGGGGAGGCCATGGCAGTATGACCAATAGATTTTATATGATGGGAGAGAATATAAAGTGTGAGTGAATAGAGACATATCATAAATCCATTAAAAACAAAGAACAAGGAGGATACCACCAAAATCATCTGGATATGCACATTGGTAAGGATCACTTATAGGGGATAAAATATGTAAAGTCATATAATAGCACAGTGTAAAGGAAATAATGTGGTTTTGTATAAGAATATATTATTTCCACATAGAAGAAGGTGAACAAGAGTGTGAACCACAAACATGGGAATGTTTTGATGGGTATTATTTTAAAAGAGAAATAAAAAAGTGGATCATCTATCATACATATAGGAGGTTGACCCAAGAGGAGTGGGAATTAGCATAAAAATTTAATGAAGGTATTTTGGAGGAGGATGTTAGTTTTTTACTTGGTTCATCAGCCAAGCAGACTGGAAAGAGAGAGTCATCATGTATGGAACAAAGGTGTGCCAAGATCTTTTGATGGATTCAAAAAAGTGGGTTTCCCACTTGGCCTAAGTGTATGATCACCATGCTCACACATTTCCTTACTTGAGGTTTATGATGTAGGAGCATATGGGTCCACACATAATGTGGCATAAAAAAAAAACATAAGTAATCATTTGATAATAAAGTGTAGTGAAGTCTTTTGTTGTTATTATAGTTTACAAAATATAAATAAGAACTTGGTTTCTTAAGTCACCATAAGTCTTAATTATTTTTTGCGGTCGTATTTGGATGGGTATATTCTAATGGATTGCAGTGGTATTATTTATTAGTGCATTTCACCACAATAGAATGGTGGTAACTGACATTGAGTATATGGCTTAAATTTATTTTGTAGCTTTCAACATGATAATTTATGGATTATGGTTCTTAATATATTTCTTTCACACTTTTTTGAGCTAAATTCTAGTCATTTGGACACCTTGTATGGTTAAGTGGTAACACATTTGGAATAAGGATTGCAATGGAATTGGGAATAGGGAATGGGGTATGTGAGGCATTGATTATATGATGCATTATCTTGGGATGTATTATTATCAGGACTTGTGTGCATATGATAATATCTTGATGTGTCAAGAAAATTTAATATTTGTGTCCTTAGTGGGTTGTTAAAAGTAACTAATGTAAATGGATGGCTTGTGTATCTATATAAACACATATTATTCATTTGAAAAGAATTTTATCCCATATTAGGAAATAGTTCAAGACCAGTTTTAAGGAGTACTACCGTAGAGATCTATGTGTATATCTAGGAGGGGATATTGGAGTTGAGTCACTTGCCTAACATTGCATCTCAATGTGTTATTTATAACCCTGTAGGCATTGGTGGGATTATATTATATGTACAACTATATTTTTGGTGATTGATATGATGTTGTGTGATCTCTCCTTGAATTAATTAAATTTTGTGGTTATTGTGTGAATTTACACTGTGCGTTATGCGCTTCATGGTATAAGACATCTTTTATCTAAGACCTGTAACCAAGAATACATTAGTTTTATCCTAAATTGGATTAATGCAATCAAGACTAACCTTAATAGGATAAAAAATTGTAGAGTAATTCAGATATTAAGATATGGAATTTAAACATACATCTAAATTGAAACTAAGTTCAAATATTTGACACTCTTGTAGTTAAGTGGATTATTAGAGCCTTTAAAGGTAATGAACCATATAAAATTTAGCTTATACATAAAATCATAAGAGGATTCCGTAAAGGTAAGTAGTAGTGGAAAGGATTGTTTATTTTAGATCTTCTTGCTAGTTGTTTCTTTGTTAAGGTTATTGGTTCCCTTATATTCCAATAATTTTGGAAAGCATAGGGGATGGTAAAACATCCAGTCATGGTTAAACATATTGTAGATAATATATATGGATTATATAGCACCTCAGTCTTGTACACTTGGCAAACTTAGACCTTGGTTGTTCCTATCAATTCTGAACCTTTCCCACTTTTGGAAGTCTCACATGTACTCTATCTTGTGCCCCTTGGCCTATCTCTAGGTTTGACCAGTCTTATGTTAATGACCTAGACCTTATATATTTCCTATAATGCTTAAAATATACTTATCTTATGCCCCTATAAGTCCTAAGCACGAACATGTTTTCTAACTTCTAGGACATAAATGTCAACCCTATAATCTTGCATAAATGATAGTGTCCTCCCATGACATAGGTGTCTAGTGGCCTAAAGTCATATAATTTACAAATGAAACATATCCTAGTGATCGTCCCAAGTAATTTAATGTGAGACATTTATTGATAGGAGTGGTATATATTCATAGTCACTCTTCATTCATTCTTCACCTATAACCTAACACAGACCAAGGCAACTTATCAAAGTATTCAATCAAACTCAATAAAATAAATCTTTCCTATTTTCTCCTATTCTCATATTAGTCATAGGGATGAAACATACACATGTCTAAAGTACTGAATGAGCAACCCAAGATCTATATTTTCTAAGTTACAAGCTAGGTCACTATTGTACTTGCTTTCCACATATTGCATGATTCACACACAAGATAAAACATAGGAGAAAACTATATTAGTTTGAAGCCCTCTTTGGAGTATTGGCTATGTAAGTAACACTCATTGATAGAGGGGTCTTTGGGGTCAGCTTGACATCATGTTCCCACTAACCTATTTTTCCCAAGATTATTATGAAGATGAAGAAATAGGGTTTTATAATTTCATGAGGAGTAAGAGTTCATGACCTAGATTTGAATGCACTAGAGCTAAGGTAAAAACAAACCTAGAAACATCTAAGTGGTTGCATCCTTTCTAGTAGCTATTCTATACAGGACATCTGCGTCTAGTTTAGACAATAGCATCAATGCAACTATCTAAGGTTGATGTTAGTGTATATAGATCGAGAGGCATACAATCTAAAATTTGGTGACTATTCAAAAATATTCTCCCAGTCTGCTTCTTGCTTATTCTAAATCTAGAACTATGTCAACATTGGAACCAACTAAGTACATTGTTTCTTTGTCATTTCCATATCTAACATATTTGTACCTACTATTTTTATCCTATCTTAGTTTAATGAACTTATCATATGTTATATTTATTTTTATCATTTAATTGGATTGTTAGAGAGATAGGTTATCCCCCTTGTACCTTAGGCTATCTTTATCCCCTTTACACCTAGACTCCCTAATCTATATTTTTAGGGTTAAACATTTGAAGAACCCAATTCATATGAATGTAAACATTTATGATTCCTAAGTTTTTCAATCAATTGGGGTTTTATATTTCTTTACTTTTTCATTTCCTTCTTATATTATTCTGCATGCAACCTAGGCATAGCCCTAGATTGGGAGGTATGATTATTGAACACATTGATCTTCCTCTCCCACCACCTAAGATGTCCCAAACCAATGATGGAAATAATATTATGGATCATGATGATACTAATGTTAAGAATGAAAAAAATATTGATGAGGTTATCATATAATAATATTATGATAATGAAAACCATGAGTCCATTAAAACATACAAATATGAGCAAATAGATCATGAGAAAGTGCAAGTAATTGCATTTTTTCATGAACATATTCATCAAAACCATTAATATATTGATGAAATCCTAAAATCCATTTTAGAAACTAAGAATGCAAAAACCATAGATGACTAGATAGGTCCATCTATTGATCATATTTTTAGAACTATGGGTCATCCCCATATACCAACAACACTCCCCCTGAATAGATTAAAACTTAATACCTATAATGGAGGCACAAGATATGTATTTCAACCTTTGTTTCCTGAAACTACTATTTCTACATCTACCATGGGGCTAACAAAATTTTCAACTCAACTACCAATTTATATGCCTATTCAAACCATGATTACATCCCCTTTGGTGACTACTCATCTTGTTAATCTTAATCCTAATGGGTCCATAGTTCAAACACTTCATCAAGTTATAAATAAATTGGAGGAAAAGGTTACAAACATTGAATAAAACACTTTAATGTCTTCTTATGCTATTGATTCCCAATATGTGTTACATAACCCTTTTGCACTTGAGATATCTTTTCACCCTTTGTTGATTGGTTTTGTTACACCTAAGGCCACATTTTAAGATGGAAAAGGTGATCCTAAATAACATATTCAATCCTTTTATGTGACATGCCTTAACTATGACTCCAATAATAAAATTTTGACCAAATTATTCCCATGAAGCCTCAAGGACTATGCCTTGAGGTGGTTCTATGATTTATCTCTCCAATCTGTGAAAGAAATCAAACCTCTTATAGACCAATTTTTGGCAAAATTTTCCATTAATATTTCCAAAAAGATTTCCTATGCTCAAATTTACAAAATCAAATAAGGAAATAATAAAATTATCAATGAATATGTATTGAGGTACAAGACAATGTTGGATAAAATGACTAATACTATGGTAAACAAGGAGTTGTAAGACATATTCAAGAAAATTTTACTTGTTCCTTTATATAATTACATTTTTTAAAGAAATTTAAATATTTTGATGAATTATGCCATGTTGTATGAGACCATGAAATAAAGCTTATTTCTTTAAATAAGCTCAAGTATGCAGCAAACACACCAACTACATCTAAATCGAGTACCAAGTTTATAATCAAACCTAATTTAAGGTAAAACCTTCTGAGCCAAAAAAGGAAGAAACCATCACAGTTAACACAAATTCATAGCTTAGTTGTCTTGTATTATATAATGAACCAAGGAGAAAATTTACATTCTTACCTAAGTCTTCTGGTTCATTACTCCCAGTGATAGTAGAGTGTCATCTTATATATCTCCCTCACCCTATAAAGATTGATATGAATAGACCTTTACCCAAAGGATATGGTGTGAGTGCTTATTATGATTATCACTAGGGACCATAACATTATACAAATAAATCATTTACTTTAAAACATAAGATCAAAGACCTAATTGATGACTATAAGATTACATTTGATGATCCTCCCAAGGAATCTAGTTCACAACCTGGTCATCACCAAAAACAAAAAATATTTAACAATCCTTTTGCAATACCATTCTAAGAAGGAACTAGAAGTGTAAATGGCATATAATGCATATACTACTCCATCACATTATGGTATCTTGTTAGATGGGATTATTGGTATTAATACATAAAATATACCTCCTATGGTTCAAATACCTTCTATTACTTTCAATGACACTAAGATTGAGGATGATGACTCTAATCTTCATTCTTTATTGATTTCAGCATTCCTTGATCACCAACCTATACATAATGTTATGATTGATAATGGTGAAAGTGAAAATGTTTTCACCATGACATTACTTGTGTATCTAGTTTATAATCATCATGATTTTCATACTTCTACTAGATTAGTTAAAGTATTCGATGGGACTTCATGGAAGTTTTTTGGTGAGATTGACTTACTTTTACAAGTCGACACCATACATGTGGTTAATATATTTTAGTTATACATTCCACAAGAATATTTGATATGTTATTGGGAAGACCTTGGATCTGTACTATTCAAGTGGTAACTTATATAATGCATGGATGTGTTAAATACATTCAAGCTAATTGGGTAATTACAGTAGTCAAAATCTCATATCAGGATCTTCTTGAACAAGAGAAACTTATACCCGTGTAGCTAACTATCAAACCTAATAAGGTTAAGACACTATAAAAGGGTAATAAATAGGTAATACCCTTTACTAGGAAGCCAATACTTAAGAGACAATTACATCATAGACATATAAAGGATTCCATGGAATCTTCATATTCTATTGCACACCATATTAAGATATACAGAGCACCTAAACATGTTTTTAATATTTTTATTCCAAATAAACAACATAACACATATAGATGGGTTCCGAAAACCCCTATTCCTTCTATTTTTATTTCACAACCTCAAATTCCGATTAGACGTACATAGAGCATCATAGACACTACAGTGTCATATATTGAACCTATACATGCTCCTTGGCAATACCATAGATTCCTTGCACCAGGTTTCAAGTTGGGTGATACATATGAACATTATTTAGATTAGATCATAAGATAATATTTTCTCTTCACATATTCCAAAAATACCAACAAAATAAAAAACTTCACAAACTACAAAAATATTTTCAACATAAACATACTTTATTACTTCCTTAGAATCTATGTGGTAGTTTTATGTTGATGGATGGAATATCAGTTACTTCTACATACACATGTGTGTCATGCTTATACTTGAGTGTGATATAGGCATACACTAACACATGATCTATTTATATTTAATATGTTGGGACTTCCCTCTACTAATGTCATGTGCATATTGAGGATATATGCTTTGTTGATCTTGATATAAAGTTTATATCATTTTATGGTCTCTTCATTATCATGTTTGAGCTCTTATTTACTTATAAATGCCTTTATCCATGATTATATATTTCATAGGGTGATTGATATACAATGCACTTAATGTTTTATGCTAACACATTTGATCCATAAGCTACTATGATATGTTTATGGTGGTTGCTTATTATTTTCTTGATGCACTTCCTTGAGTGCTTTATCTTGATTGTTAAAGTATTTGAATATGTTCCTTTATTTTCTACCCCCATGACTATCTGTACTTTTTTTGACATATAAATAAGTCATCCTTTCCTTTGTGGACATTTGAATAAGTCACGTCCCTTTGATTTTGTGGCATTTAAACATGCCACTTGTTTGTAGTCCCTAGGACCATTGCATGTTGACTTGATTTTGAGTGCTCTTATGTGTGTGCTTGTTTGATTGTTGATATTGTATTGTTAATATTTATAAATTTCCATGATATTTATCATGAATCTTAGGCCTTCATGTGGTCACATTATTTTATGCACTTTAATGCTACATTTACCTAGACATGTTACTCTATATGCTAAATGGTTCTATTCATAGATTATTTAGTTGTATTATCCTTTTGAGGTGAGGTAATAAAAAGTTTATATTCCTCAATCACATTAAAGGGGGGAATATTAGTGGGGGCATGTCTTAGAGGCATGTACTCCACACTTGACATAGTTTCAGATTCAATGGGGGTATGATTTAGAATTATGTTATCCACATTTATTTAGTATTCATCACACCCAGATTCAGTGGGGGAATGATTTAGACACTTGTCCTCTGCATTGACACTTATATCAATTTTTAGATTCAGAGGAGACATGCTTTGGAAGCATGTTCTCCACACTTATTCAGTATTCAACACACGTAGATTCAATGATAGTATGTTCTAGAAACATTTCCTCCACATTGGCACTTATTTCAGTTTTTAGATTCCTCCATATTAGTGGAGGCATGTTTTGGAAGCATATTCTCTACACTTACACTATTTTTAAATTGGCCAAAACACACAATTATATGATTGAGATTCATAGTTTTGGCATAATTATAGACATTGGTACTATTGTTATACATGGTTTTAATGTGAGACATCTAAGGTGCATATGTTATGTAATGTGCGCCTAATATTACAAAATCCAAATCCGTTTTAGATTTCAAAATTTTCTTAGGGACTATCATCACCCACTAGGATAAACTTTTACAGGATGTCTTGAGCCAATATACTACAATATTTGGTTCACTTTTGGTTATATTGAGGTGATTAAATCACTCAATATTGCCAAGTTTTCATGATGGACTTGATTGATCATCCAACCTCACTAGTCTGATAGTTTGAGTTAACTTTTTTCACTAATGCTCACCAAGTTATAAGTATGATTGGGTTACATGATTGAGTTAATCTCAAATTCTACGTAGCAACTTACCTTTTTTCTAAGGTTGGGGGCATATGCCTTCCAATCTCTCTTTATCTCTTGAGATATATACACTTTTTAGATTTATATATTTGTCTTAATCTTAGTTTCAGTGATATATTATCATACATATTTCAAATCAATTTTCCAATGGGAAAGGTAGTTGCATCGATACACAAGTGTACTCCTAAACCTTGTTATTTAAATTTCAATCATTTCAAATGCTTTCAATTTCAGATTATATGCACTGATTATATACTATAACATGATCTTAGTTACAAGTGAGTCAATCACAAAATACTTAAGTTGGATTCATGCCAAGGTAAGGTGTGTTATACACACCTAGGTATGCATTTGTTCTTACTTAAACCAATATTTTATTTATTATATTAGGGGGGGCGGAATGTAGATGATATTTATAGATTATATAGCACTTTAGTTTTGTACACTTGGCATACTCAAACCTTGGTTGTTCCTCTCGGTTATAGACCTTTCCCACTTTTGGAAGTCTCACATGTACTCTATCTTATTCCCCTTGGAATATATCTTATTATTACTAGTCTTATGTTGATGACCTAGACCTTTTATCTTGTCCAAAATGCTTAAAATATACTTATCTTATGTCGTTACAAGTTATGAGCCTGTACCTATTTTCTAATTACTAAGACATAAATGTCAGCCTGAGACCCCTATATTGATGTTAGTGTCCTACCTTAATGAAGGTGTCTAGTGTCCTAAAGTCATATAATTTACAAATGAAATGTATCCTAATGGTTTGCCTATGTGTTTTAATGCGATATATTTACTAAGAAGAATGGTATATATTTATAATCACTCCTCATTCATTCCTCACCTAAACCTAACACAAACTAAGGTAACTTATCAAAGCATTCAATCAAACCCTCAATAAAGCAAAGCTTTCCTATTTTATCTTATTCACATATTAGTCATAGGAATAAAACATACATAGGTCTAAAGTACTAAAAGATCAACCCAATAGCTATATTTTCTAAGTTACAAGCCAGGTCACTATTTTACTTGATTTACACATATTTCATGATTCACACATGAGCCAACACATAAGAAAGAACTAAATCAGTATGAGGCCCTCTTCAGAGTATTATCTATATAGATATTAGTCATTGATAGAGGGGTATTTTGGGTTATCTTGACACTATATTCCCACTAACCCATTTTTCTTAAGGTCACTATGAAGATGAAGAATCAGGGTTTTATAATTTCATGAGGAGTAATAGTCCACGACCTAGATCTAAATTAATTAGAGTAAAGGTGAAGACAAACTCAAAAGCATCCAAGTTGTCACATCTTTTTCCAATAGGTATTTCATGTAGTATACCTATGTCTAGTTTAGATGGTAGCATCGATGCAACCATCCAAGGCTAATACTAGTGTCCACAGCTCTAGAGCACCCAATCTAAAACTTGGTGGTTATTCTAGATTCTTCTTCTTGTCTACTTTCTACCTATTCTAGATCCATAATTATGTCAACATTAGAAATAGATAAGTACAATGTTTATTTTTCATTTCCATATCTAGCATAATTTTACTTACCATTTTTAGCTTATCTCAATTTAATGAATTCAACATATGTTATATCTGAGTTTAGCATTCAATTGGCCTTTTATAGAGATAGTTTATAACCCTTTTATCTTAGGATATATCTATCCCCTTTAACCATAGATTACCTAATCTATATTTTTAGGTTTAAACATGTATATTTAGTGGGATTGAATTGAGATATCAGGGATATAGATCTCTATGGTGGAATATCAAAGTTAATAACTACCCATTGGCATTGATTAGTGGTTGTTAAACCTTTACTTGGTTTTTCAAGGGTTTAAATACCTTTAGTGATATATTATTATGGGGAGGATGGGCCTCATGGGTTGAAATTAAACACAAATTTTAGCTTCTTTCTTTGCAAAAAAGAACATATACATTGCTAATAAAATATTTGCATAACACCAACTTGGTATCCATTTTGGAGGGTGAGAAAGAGTTATGGGAAAGTATCAAATGGATCAATGGTCCTCCTCTTGAGGAATTTAGTACTAATATGTTATACAATAATCTCTTATTCACCAAAAGTATCTACCGTAGTTTAAATAATAAATGAGATATATGTGATCCCTTCATAAGTTGGAAGTTTAAATTTAAGGTCATTTGGTCTGTGTGTCTTGAGCCAAGAAATTCTTGTTTTAAGTGGCTTCTTATTCACAATAAGCTTTTTATTGGTGATATTTTTATGAATATGGTTTTGGTAAGACATTTTGTACATTATGTGGTGAGTTATAAAATAATGAATATCTTTTTTTTTTACCTATCCTTTTGTTGCTTGTGTCCAAAAGAACTGTCTAAATATCTTTTATAGTGTATTTTCTTGTGATATCACTTGGATTAATTTTTAGTTTTGATATGTTTGTGCTAAAAATAAACATACATGTTTTCCTTAAAAAAAATTAGCTTGTTTTATCCACTAATATCCTTTGGTTTCTATGTAAGTAAATAAATTTAGATTTTTTTTTAGTTTAAGGGTAGGGTATTTGCTAATTTATCTATATTTTGAGGCTTGTTTATATGCGGATCAATATTTAGCTAAAGGTATGATGGATTGAGATGGATAAGTCCCTAATGTCTAACATGATGAAGATAAAGTCATAATTATGTTAGATACATGTAGATTTCCAAAACTGAGTCATTCAATAAATAAGAGAACATTTCATGGGACTATAATGTATGTCAATTTTGGGATTTCAACTGGGACCTTATGAAGGATGCTTACTTTACCATGAATCTAAATTTGATCCCATTTTAGTTGTATGTTATAATTTTGATCAAGATGGTAAGGAAGAAGTTGCTAAGAATTAGGATGAAATAATTTTTTTTGCTAACCTCTCTTCAAAATTTTCAATAAATATGTGACATAACTAACTATAGGCATGAGACTTGGTTGGTTTTGGGGAGGTGGGAAAAGACATTGAATCCTTGTGTGCTTGTATTTCCTCATAGTATTTAGATCTAGGTGTGAGGATTTTAGTTAGGGAGAATGGTGGTGTGCTTCAGAATAATGTTTAGTAATTAATTAATGAAAATGTTAAAAATCTTTTGGTCAAAACTCAAAGCTTCATCGATAATGGGAGTAGGAGTGATAGGGATAGGATGTTGGAGAAGATATGAGAATCCATAATGAGTCATCTTATTTTTCAAGTGGAAGTTGATAGTCATCTTAATATTGGAGGTGAAATTAAATGTATACAACATATACCTAAGTCACACATTGATTAGGATAATGATATCATTGTTGAGACTCATAAAACTTAGTTATAACCTATTATTGATAGTTAAGTAATTGGGGCCTAGTTTTTTGGATTTGTATGGTGATTCAAAATTGTGTTGGTATGGTTGTAGTAGTTGTTGTTTTTTAATGTTGTAAGTGCATTTTGGTATTGGTTGAAATTTTATACTCTTTGTTGGCCTATGGTGGCTGTACTTTTGTTTATTGCTTCTCGTTTGGTATTGGTTGTAATTTTATACTCTTGGTTGGCCTATGGTGGTGTTAATTCTGTTTATTATTTCTCATTTTATGGGTCCTTTGGATGTATAGACTTGTGTAAAATATCTTACACACACACACACAATCACACACACATACATACATATATTACAAACACACACACACACACACACACACACACACACACACACACACACACACACACACATGTATGTATGTACACACACATTATATACATACATACATACATACATACAAACATATATGTAGATGATATTTATGGATTATATATCACCTCAGTCTTGTACACTTGGAAAACTCAAACTTGGGCTATTTATTTGAGTTTTAAACCTTTCCCACTATTGTAAATCTCATATCTGCTCTATCTAGTGCCCCTTGGTCTATATCTCTTAGTCTAACTAGTCATATGTTGATAACCCAGGCCTTATATCTTACCTAGAATGAATAAAATGTACTTATATTCTATCTCTATAAGTTTTGAGCCTGTACCTACTTTATTACTCCCTAGACACTAATGTCAGAGATAGACACTAGCATTGACATTAGTGTCCTAACCCAACATAAGTGTCTAATGTCCTAAAGTCATCTATTTTAGAAATGAAACATATCATAATGGTTGGCCTAAGTGGTTTAATTCAAGTTTATTATCTAAAGGGTTTGATATAAATACAAGATCAACCCTCATTCATTCCTCACCTAACATACCTAGAAAAGACCAAAACAACTTATCAAAAGTATTATATCAAGCATTCAATTCAACAAAGCTCCTTATTTCCATACCAATCATAGGTAAAACACATCTATAGGTATAAAGTTATAAAGGAGAAACCAAAGATCCCAATTTTCCAAGTTACAAGTTAGGTCAATATTGTACTTAATTTGAACATATTACATGATTCACACATAAGTCAACATGTAAGGGATAACTATAATAGTCTGAGGCCATCTTCAGAGTATTATATATGTAAGCAACACTCATTAATAGAGGGGGTTTTGGGTCAGCTCGACATCATGTGCCCACTAACCCATTTTACCCTAAGATCATAATAAAGATGAAGAACTAGGGTTTATTAAATTCATGAGGAGTGATAGTTCATGACCCAGATATACATGCACCAAATCAAAGGTAAATACAAACCTAAAATCATCCAAGTGGTTGCATCCATTTTATATAGGTATTCATACATGACACATTAATTCTAGATAGTACTATCGATGCAACCATCCCAAGCTAATGTTAGTGTCTAGAGCTCCAAAAGCATCAGATCTAGAATCTAACGACTATTTCAAAATCTCCTTTTAGTTCAATTTTTAGTGGTTCTAAATCTAACACTATGTTAGCATTAGAAAAAACTACATATATTGCTTATTTATCATTTCCATACATAATTTAGTTGTAATTTCTATGTTTATCCTATATTCATCATAATACATTTAGTGTATGCTTATATATGGGTTTAACATTTAATTAGCCTACTATAAATCTGATTATCACCCTTGTGCATCATCATTTCTATATTATTAAACTATATAATGCCAAGGTAGGATTGCCTCAATATAACTGAAGGGTAAACATTTGGTGAACCTGATATTTAAAATAAAACCTTATGACAAATTAGGGTTTTTTGATTTTCCCTAATTGCTGTGATTTGTTGCAAATTTTAAATTTTCCATTTGTGAATCAATGGAAAATGTTGGTACAAAAACCCAATTCCAAATGAAAGATAAAGAAGCATTAATTACTCATATCAATAATAATAAGAACTGTATAGATGCATTTATAGATTATATAGAACTTTAGTCTTGTACACTTGGAAAACTCAGGCCTTAGTTGTTATTCTTAGTTTTGGACCTTTCCCACTTCTACAAGTCTCACATTTGCTCTATCTTGTCCCCCTTGGCCTATATTTCTTAGTCAAATTAGTATTAACTCAATGAACTAGGCCTTTTATCTTTCCCATAATGTTTAAAATGTACTTGTTTTCCACCTCTACATGTTATGATCTTGTACCTACTTTATTACTCCTTGGACATGAACATTTGATAAAGACACTATCGTCGATGTTAGTGTCCTGACTCGATGCAAGTGTGTAGTTCCCTAAAATCATCCAATTTGAAAATGAAATTTATCCTAATGGTTTGTTTAAGTGATTTAATGTGAGTTATTACTCCAAAGGGGTTGGTTAAAATACAAGATCAACCCTCATTCATTATTTCCCTAGAAAAATACCAAAGAGACCAAGGTAACTTATCAAAAGCACTCTATCAAGCATTTGATTAAACAAATCTTCCCTATGTCCATATGAGTCATATGTATAACACATTTACAGGTCTGAAGTGCTAAAGCAGCATCTCAAAAGCCCTATTTTGTAAGTTAAAATCTAGGTCACTATTGTAGTTGATTTTCATAATATTACATGATTCACACACAAGCCAACACATAGGAGAGAACTACTTGAATTTGAACCCTTACTCCTATTAATCCTCTACTACTTCATGACCACTAAGTCCTATTTTACATATGTAGATCATCATTGTTACTAATGTGATAGATATTGAACCTATACATTCTCTTCAACATCTTCACAATATTATTACGCTAGGTCACAGTGGGGATATATCTATGACCATCCATTGGATGGCATCATAGGATGATGTTTTATTTCTAAGCATTCCAAAATAATCCAAAAAAAACCCTTCAAAACTCCAAAAATATTTTTGGCACCTACATGTTCTATTATCTCTTTTGCATCTATGTGTTAGTTCTATTTTGATGGATGACATCCTCAGTTACTCCTACATACCCAAATGCATGCCACACTTCTACTTGAGTGTGATACAAGCATACACAAATATATGATATATTCCTATTTCATATGTTGGACATTCCCTCTACTCGTGTTATACACACATTAAGGCATATACTTCCTTGATCTTGATACACATGTTATATGATTCAATGATCACTCTACATTATCATGTTTGAACTTACATATGCACTTACACATGCCTTTATCCATGAATATATCTTACATAAGGTAATTGATATGCTATACACTTGAATTTTTTTTATAACACATTGATCCATGTGCTACTATTACATGTTTATGTCAGTGACTTATACTTTACTTTATGCACTTCTTTGAGTGTCTTGCCTTGATAGTTTATTCCTTGTTCAAGCATTTAACTATGTCTCTTTGATTACGGTCCTTGTGCCTATGTATGATTTCATTAACATTTGAATATGTCATTATTTTTTATATGTACATTTTAATATGTCATCCTTACTTTTGTGGACATTTGACCAACTCATGTCCCTTTGATTGTAAGGAATTTTAACATGCCCCTTGTTTGCAATCTCCTTAGACCATTGCTTTTTGACTTTTTTTTAGTGATATTATGTGTATGCTTGATGTCTAGTTGATTTTTTGTTATTACTATTTGTACATTTCCATTATCCTTATCATGCATATTAGGCATTCATATGATCACATTGGTTATATAGGCTTCAATGCTATTTATACCTAGACATGTTACTTCTATATGATATATCATTATATTCACATATTTTATAGTTGTCTTATCCTTTTGAGGTAAGGTAAATACCAGTTCCCATCTTTACCTCACCTCAAATGGGGAGATATTAGTGGGGGCATGTCATAGAGGCATGTTCTCCACACTTGGCACAATTTACAGATTCAGTGGGAACATGGTTTAGAAGCATGTTATCCACATTTATTTAGCATGGGATGCTTATATAAAGTTTTAGATTCAATGGAGGAAATTTATATGGGCATGTCTTCCCCAAATTCATAGTTTTTATATTTAGTGGGGACATGTCATATGGGCACGACTTCCACATATTCACAATTTTTAGATTTAGCAACGACATGTTTTGAAAGCATGTTCTCCACACCTATTCAATATTAAATATCCCAAGATTATAGTGGGGGAATAATTTAGAAAAATGTTATACACATTGGTAATTATATCATTTTTTCAAATTTATCTATATATAGTTTGAATTATGTTCTCCACACATAATTTTTTGAATTGGCCAAAGCACACAATTATATGATCAAATTCATAGTTGTGGTAGAACTCTATACATTGGTACCATTATTATACATAATTTCAACATGAGACATATCTAAGGTGCATATTCTATGAAAAGTAGCCTAATATTGAAAACTATAAATTAGTTTAAGATTCAAAAAATCTTTTATGGATTATTATCACATCATTGACTTTTTTCACGCTGATGCCCTCCAAACTTTTATGGACTTTATTAAGTCAATATAATGTAGTAGTTAGATATATTATTAGTATGGTATGGAATTGATGTATCATCCAACCTCACTAGGTTATAAGTATCATTGGGTTGCATGGTTGAGCTAATCTCAACTGCCAAGTGGCAACTCACTTTTACTCTAAGGTTGGGGGCATGAGCCTTCTAATCTTTTTCTCTCTCTCTCTCTCTCTCTATGTATATATATATATATATATATATATATATATATATATATATATATATATATATATATATATATATATATATATATATATATATATATATATATATATATATATATATATATATATATATATATATGAGTTTTAAATATTTATCTATATTTTTCATAATCTTAGTTTTAGAGCCTGTCAATGATAAATCTTTTTCAAATCAAATTGCCAATAGATAAGGCAGTTTCATCAACACACAAGTGTACTGTTGACCAAATTTGACTTTTAGGTCAAATTAGGGTACCCCTAGGTAAAAAATTGGTATTTAGGTGTTTTAGGGGTATAATATTATGTATAAAGGTTAATTATATGTTAATTTATGTCAACTAATGTTATATTGGCCTTGTTCAATTAGTTTTTATGTCCATTTATCATTTTGGGTCATTTTAAGGGTCAAATTTTAGCATTTAATGACTTATATGGGTTTATTAGGAAATTTGAAGGTGAAAAAACATGAAATAATGCCACATGTATCATTAGAGGTCTTCAATAGATAAAAACCTAAAAAGTGGTAGGTTTCTCAAAAGAAAATGCAATTTTCTTGAGAAAGGAGAAGAGTTTGGTACTTGTATGACCTCCTTGGAAAGTGTGCCACATGGAAAAGGTTGAAATGTGACTATTCAAATTATTAAAACTCATAATTTTTTAAATTTATAAATTCCATTTTGAGGCCAAAACTGTTCTTTACCTTTCTTGGTTTCCTAGACACACAGAAGCAAGTTTCAATTTTTTGCTTAGTACAAACAACTGAAGATGTTTCAAGTCAAATGATTTTGGGAGATTATAGAAAACTTAGATAAATTTATTTATATATAAATAATTTTAATAATTGTGTCTATTTATTCATGAACCATCCTCATGAAGTTGATTGTACGTTTCTGGTAGCAGTTTCATGCACCTATAAGTTTTGCTCTATTTTGGTGAAATATGTATTAACCAATTGGTGATGTTAGATTTATTGGATGTTGGATTAATTATTATATGGTATACATTATTATTTTAATGTTTCATAATATTTTTATGAGCAAGTTAGTCCTTGATGCAAGAAGATGTCACCATGTGCAGTCTCAACTAAAGTGCTTCTTTTTTGTTGGGTGTCTTTCCCCTGTAGGGGTATTATATAGATAATAAATGGTTTCCCATAAATATTTGGGTCATGTGACCACATATTTACATGTTTTGGCTTCACCGTATCATTTATTGGGTAGCTTGCAGACTTATCATTCCCCATTGTCAACTCCATGATTAACTTCAGTTACAGTCACATGTATGGGCTTGTCTATCTTGTTCCTAGACTTGTATTCATGGTGTATCAATTTTCCAAACCATCAATAGTTTTAAATATTTCATTTATATGATTTAATAAGGTGAAATTGTGGTCATAAGTTCATTCACCTTGCTAAAACAATCATTTAATGCTCTTGATTACTCTATTTCACATATATGCAAGTGACTTTTAGGATGGAAAAGGTGTATTGAAGCTAGTTTCAAGGTGTTCTTGATGGATATCATCTAATTGAAGGTTTAAAAATGAATTTGAGTGGTCTTGAAGCTTTTACCCTAACATGTTCTTTCCCAATTCCATGCCCTGCCTATATAAAACACCCTAATGTACACCTATAGGGTCTTGTTGACATCATGTTGATGTGTGAAGAGGTGGATATGTGTTCCAAATTATTAGAAATTATAGAGGTGTATTATGATGTTGGATAAAATAATGTAAGGTTCATATTCATGGGTAGTTTCATGTTGTTCACATCTAGCTCACTGTTGGTATATCAAAAAATCCACCTATAGGTGGCTAAGTAGGGTACCAAAAGCTTATATGGAGAAATAGTAGCATGGTAAACCCTTATTGAAGTCATAATATTGATGCAGAACCCTGGTAGATTCATGTGGAAATTTATTTTGGAAAATAAAAAGTGTGGATCATCTTTTAGAGTCAATGGACTGTGCTCATGACTATTTTCCCAAAAAAGGGAAAATAGAGTTCTTTAGTGTTTTGTTAACATTCTACAATAGGGCTATAAGGACCTTTAATTAATCCTAATGTTTTATTTTGGAATTATCATATAGTTTTAGGACTTCACAAGGGATTTAAGGCATAAAAATATTGGATGAGGGAGGTTTGAAGGCTCAAAGTTGCCTAAAAACATTGAAATCATGCAATATCATCTACAAAATTTTGAAGTTTTGAACAACCTTTGTTTCTAAAGTTGACATCAGACCATGATATCAAGGTAAAGTGTTCCCAAATATTCAAGTATCATATATTTTTAAAATATCATCATAATAAATGATACTTTGTGTTTTTCCTCCTACACATATCTTTCAGTCCATACAATAACCTTAATACACACCTACAATAGGGGTGTCTCAGTCATAACAAGGAGAGCTCAATTTGATGTTTTCAAAGTGAATATGAGGAACACATGTAAGGTTTTAACGATGATATATATTTTTTAAAACCTCCATGAGGATCATTATCAGCTTCATAATCCCATAACATGATGGAACAAGCGTATATAAGACCCCTGGAGATCCTTTGTGCACCTACAATTAACTAGGCCTAAAAGTGAAAAGTTACTTTAATTGGTCATTAGATGGTGAGTTTTTATTTTTGATGATAATATATTTGTATAATAAGTATGGATAAGGTAAATTATTTTTCATTTGAAATCAAATTACCTTCTAAACTTCAAAAACCTCTAATGACAACCTATAACCACTATGTGGACTGTCTTAGGCAGTGAAAGAGAAAGGTTGTGGTTTTGAGCTTGTAAAGTGCACAAAGGAACATGTGAATTTAGGGAATTATGTAGAGAAAATTATATGAGGTTGATTACATTATATTTGAGGTCTAACCATACATGAGTACCTATAGGCATCACGTAAAACATAAAACTCAGTCAAGGAAGTGACACTCAGTCTAAGCTAGGAAATGACCAGGCTTAGGGTTCAAGATGATAACGAAGAACTAGAAAAGGTGGAAAAGTTAATACATGGAAATATAAAGGAGTTTTTAAACATTATTTAAATAATTTTTCATGAAAAAAAAACCTATAAGGGTTCATTCTCAAGCAAACATAGTCAACTATACTACACATACAGTGACCAAACTCAAAGGTTGAGAGTGTGAGAAGTACATGAAGGGTAGACAAAAGTTTAAAGAAAATAACCATGATGTTATAAGTATAAAATAGTAATATAATTATTGGTTTAATATAAACTACTTAAGGAAACCTAAAGGGTAGGAGTCTTTAGGGTAGAATATAGTCACAATTGAAACTTAGTCTTGATTGAGGAAGAAGTTTTAAGAGTTATCAAGGGTATGTAGTGGGTTGTGAAGATAAAAAAGTTTAAAAAATATTAAAAATGTTGTTTAACCTTTTTATTTAATCTCTCCCATGAGAATAAATCTTGTAAGGACCCCATTGTCAAGCAAAACGTAGTCATTCTTCCAAACCATGCATAGTCATCCTTTGAAGGAGTCTGCCTTGTTTTATTTGAAAGTTTGAGGGGTAAAATGATGTCACAAAAGGCTTAGTTTTTGTGGAGGGAATATAAAATAATTTTATAATCCCATATAACGTTCAATATTGTTTGAGGAGGTAGGGGAGTGCCCTCTATTTTGTCTTAGATAGAGGGTACTCCCCTCGTGCTTGAAATTGGTAGTTTTGGGGAGATAGGTAAGAGGTATAAACCAAAAGTACATGAAACCATTAAAGAGGGTGTTATTAGTTATAATACCCATATTATAATCATATTAATCAATCACAAAGAGGTGAATATTAAAAAATAAGTCCAAACCTCTTAAGATTGCAAACAAGATTTTAGGCATGGTGAAGCCTAGTTTCCAAATGGAGGATCATTTTCACTCCTAGCTGAAATGAGATTTAAAGTTAATTGAGAATTTTTTGAGGTAAAAATGGAGGTATATATGCTCTTTTAATGTATTGAGGACATCAAATAGACCATTTTGGGCCTAAACTTATAAACATGCTTCTAGGCATGACTAGGCCTAGTGCCCAAATGAGGATTTCATCACACTTATTACATGGGGTGAGAATTAAAATATATTTAAACATGTTTTTGGGGTCATATATGAAGTTTAAATGCTGGTATAAGGTAAATAAAACCCTAAATAGGCCATTTTGACTCAAAAACAACATTAGGCCTATGGAAAAGGTGAAAAAAAAGCTAGATAGGAGAACTTTGAATGATCACACCTTTAATGATGATTTACATTGAGGATTTGGAGGTTTATAAAATTAAATAAGGTCATTGAACAACCATCTAGTGGAATTGGTTGAAACATTTAATGTCCTAATTGTATGAACAAAGCTTAAGAGGGCAAACATGCTGAAAACCCTTGTTAAACCCTTACAAAGACTTAATCGGATAAATGAGAGTAAAAATGAATCCATATGTACAATTTTTCTCATGAAAAATATTGGAAATTGTGGAGGAATCACTTATAATCCCTCTAATGCAAATTAGTTGTATGAACTTATACAGATGGGGTGATAAATAAATATATTTTTGATAATTTTTTGTGTTGTGCAGGCTATAGAAAGAATCTAAAGATGAAATAAAGATTGGAGGGAATATTTAAACTTTTATAACTCCCTATTGTCATTTCATGCCTTGAATAAAATATTAAGTGTCCAAACTAGGTGCTTTAACTCAGCTAGTCAAAATTGGCCTAATGGACAAGCTAGTGAGAAGGGTGGAAAGCCTCATGTGAGCTGATTTTAAATCTTTTTTGATGACTATAAGGCCATGAAGGGTTTTTAAAATTGTCATAAACTCCCTCACATGTATTTTAATGGGAAACTGAAGCCAAATTTGAAGACAAGTGTGTAGGGTGCATGAAGGAATAAGTTTTTGGTCTGTAGATGATGATAACTCCTTTAGAAATTGATTTCAAAAGACCAGGCCAAAAATAAATGCATGGAGAGGCATTTTTGATTTCCTTACACTTAATTCCAATCATTTTTATTTATCATAATTATTTATGATGCATTCAAATAGTTCCATTCATGAAGGTAATTTTTTTGAGCCAACACAGGGAGTTTTATGCCACTTTTCAAGTGTTTTATGCCTTGAATTGACCCTTGGAATTCTTGACCTTGCATGGTTCATCCCATATAATATTATTATGCACAATTAACTCATTTAATCAGATTTATAATTTTCCTTTGGACCCTTGCACTTCTCTCTTCTTCTCTCTCTCTCAAGTTCTATAAGAACTAGCCATTTTGGCCATTGTATTCTATGTTCCACCTGAGTATGGTGAAGTCCTAATCCAATGTATAAATTTTGATTAATAATAATACTAATTTTTACCTCTTATATTAATTTTTGTAGTGTGTTCATTTGGAATGTTTTATTTTACATAAGTGAAGACTATGGATTCCTTAACATGTTATTTCATTCTACCATCTATTTATAATTGGAAAGATTCTTCTTGTAGGGCATGTGAAGTGTTATAGGAAATGTCAAGGACTGAGTGAGTTATTCAATTCATCAGTTCCCCCATAGGCCTATTATCTATTATTCATAGCTTTTCACATTTGTCCATAACCTTGAAATGTAGCATTGATTTGAGAAGATGAATATTGAAGAAGTGTATGTTCAATTTGTCCCTTGATTTCAAGTGTAATATGCATATTGTTGGAAGTCATCAATATATTTGGTGTATCACCTCCATTAGGATAGTTTTTTTTAGTTATATCTCTCCCTTTTCACCCTCAAAGTTTAGTTGTAATTATGATCTAAAGTGGTACATCAAGGGATCTAGCCTTATCTAGAGATTCTCTTCATTCCTTAGGTTGCCCACAAGCTTAGAGGTGTTTTCATTACACCACTTGGATGAGGAGAGATTTTTCATCTCCTCAAAGGGTGTACATCCTAGTGATAACACGTACTCATAAACCTTGTGTTTTTATTTTCAATATATTTCAACTACTTTCAACTCAACTTTATGCACTGATTATAAACTCTAACATGATTTTGGTTACATGTCAGTCACCAGTAAATCACTCAAGCTAGGCACATGCAAAGACAATGTGTGTTATATACACATAGGTACTCATTCATTTCCTTTAAACTATAAATTTCATTACTAAATTAAAAAGGGGGGAAGTATATGATATTTATGGATTATATTGTATCTTAGTATTGTACACTTAGAAAACTTAGAAATTGGTTGTTCCTCTCAATTTTGGACATTTACCACTTCCAAAATTATTGTATCTACTCCATAATGTGCCCTTTTATCTATATCTCCTAGTCCGGCTTGTCTTATTTCAATAACCCAAGACTTATATCTTTCTCAAAATTCTTAAATGTACTTGTATTCCACCTCTACAAGTTATAATCTTGTACCTAATTTGGTGCTCCCTACACTAACATCTAGGATAGACACTAGCATTGACATGAGTGTCCAGACCCAACACAAATGTCCAATGTCCTAAATTCATCTAATTTACAAATGAAACATATCCTATTGGTTGACCTAAGTTATTTAATGAGAGTTACTAATCTAAAGGGGTTAATATAAATATAAGATCAACCCACATTCATTCTTCACCTAAAAAAAGGCCAAAGAGACCAAGGCAACTTATCAAAAATAATCTATCATGCATTCAATTAAAGCAAAAGATCCAAGATATTATTGATGACCAAAATCTTACATTTGAGGATCCTTCAAAGAAATTAATCTCACAACCTGGTGATCACCATAAATAAAAAATATTTTTAATCCTTTGCAAGACCATTCTAAGAAGGAACTAGAAGTGGAAATGGAATATAACACACATCTTAATCGACCACATTATGGGTACCCACTATATGGGATTATTGGTACTTACACACGACATATACCTCATATGGTTTAGAGACCCTTTATTACTTTCAATGATAGTGAGATTAAAAATGACTCTAATCTTCATTCTTTATTCATTTGAGCATACCTTATAAACACCATATACACAGTGTTATGATTGATAATGGTGAAAGCTATAAAATTGACACCATGACATTACTTACACACTTGGGTTACATTAATAATGATTTATGCCCTTCTACTAGATTAGTTAGAGAATTTTATGGGACCTCCTAGAAGGTTTTTGGAGAGATTGACTTACCTTTATAGGTCAGTCCCTCCCATATGGTTACTACCTTTTCAATCATACCTTACATAAACATCTTTGATAAGTAGTTGGGAAGACCTTCGATCCATACACTTTGAATAATAACTTCTATAGTACAAGGGTGTGTAAAATACAATCATGCCAATCAGGTAGTCATAGTTTTTGGAATTCAATATGAGCATCCTATTGAAAAAGATAAAATTATACATAGATAGTTAAATACCAAACCTAATAAGGATCATTCACTACAAAAGGGTAAGCAATGGGAAATCCCACTTACTAGGCAACCAGTACTTGAGATACCATTACATTAGAGACATATGGTGGATTCCATATAATCCCCATCTATTACAAATCATGTTTAGATATCCAGATCACCTACACATGTTCCTATTATTATTATAAATAAATCATAGAGAACTCAATTATGGGTACTAAAAAATCTACTCCTATTACTCCTACTATTGCTGCAGGACCATGGATTCTTTTTTTAAATATGTAGAGCATCATCAATACCACTATGAAAGATATTGAACATATACATGCACCTTAGTAACATCACAAGATTATTACACCAAGTTTATAGTGGGGATATATCTATGATCATCCATTAGATGGTATCATAGGATGATGTTTCCTCTTCAAATATTCCCAAAATACAAAAATAATAAAAAAAATTTAAATATTCAAAAGCATTTTTGGCACTTACATGTTCTATTATCTCCTTAGCATCTATGTATTAGTTTCATGTTGATGGATGGCATACTCAGTTACTTATACATACACAAATGTGTCACACTTCTACTTGAGTGTGATACAAGCATACATAGATACATGATCTATTCTTATTTCAGATGTTAGACCTTCCTTCTACTCATGTCATGCACACATTGGGGGCATCTGATTCTTTGATCTTGATACACATAGTTATATGATTTGATGATCACTCTACATTATCATGTTTAAGCTTAAATATGTACTTACATATGCATTTATCCATGATTATATCTTACACATGGTACTTGATATGTTATACACTTGACATTTTTTCCTAACACATTGATCCATGTGTTACTATGACATGTTTATGTTGGTTTATTATATTTTACTATAGACACTTCCTCGAGTGTCTTGCCTTGTTATTGTATTCCTTATTCAAGCATTGAAATATGTTTCTTTGCTTGCAATCCCTATGCCTATGTATGATTTCATTGACATTTGAATATGTCATTGTTTGTAATATAAACATTTAAATATTTCATCCTTACTTTTGTGGACATTTGACCAAGTCATGTCCCTTCGATTGTAAGGCATTTGAACATGCCATTTATTTGTGGTCTCCTTGGACTATTGATTCTTTACTTGTTTTTTAGTGATCTTTTATGTGTGCTTGTTTTCTTGTTGATGTTTTACTATTACTATCTAGACATTGACATTATCCTGATCATGCATCTTAGGCCTTTATGTAATCACATTAGTTCTATGTGCTTCAATGTTTTATCTACCTGGACATATTACTTTTATATGTTACATGGTTACATTCATAGATTTTATAGTTATCTTTTCATTTTGAGGTGAGGTAACTACAAGTTTCTATCTTGATCTCACATCAAAAAAGGGAATATTAGTGGGGGAATATCATAGAGGCATGTTCTCCACACTTGGCATAGTTTCTAGATTTAGTTGGGGCATGGTTTGGAAACATATTCCCCACACTTATTCAGTATTAGATACTTATATCAATTTTTAGATTCAGTGGGGGCATGTTATATGGGCATGACTTCCACATATTCATAGTTTTTAGATTTAATTGGGGCATATCATATATATTTATGGATTCCACACATTCACAAATTTCAAAATCAGTGGCGACATGCTTTGGAAGCATGTTTTCCACAATTATTCATTATTAAACGTCTCTAGATTATAGAGGGGGAAGGTTTTAGAAAAATTCTCTCCACAATGGTACTTATATTAGTTTTCATATTTCTCCATATATAATGGGCGCTTGATTTGGAAGCATGTTATCTATACTTACATAGTTTTTCGAATTGGCCAAAACACATAATTATATGATTTAGATTCATAGTTGTGGTAGAATTATATACAATGGTAGCATTATGATACACAGTTTCAACATGAGACATATTTAAGGTGCATATTATATGCAATGTGTGCCTAATATTGTACTATCCAAATCAGTTTCTAATTCTAAAACTCTTTTATGGACTATTATCACATCACAAAATTTTTTTGCATTGATACCCTATGGACTTTTATGGACTTTATTGACCAATATACTAAAATATTTTGTTCACTTTTTGGTATGGTATGGACTTGATTATATCATCCAACCGCACAAAGTTATAAATACGATTAGGTTGCATGGTTGAGCTAATTTCAACTACCAAGTGGTAACTCACTTTTATTCCAAGGTTTGGGGCATGGTCCTTCCAATCTCTATCCCTCTCTATCTCCTTAGATATATATACTTTAAATATGTATCTCTAATTGTCCTAATATTAGTTTTATAGCCTTAAAATGATACATATTTTTCAAATCAACTTACCAATAGGCAACACAATTACATCAACACATAAGTGTACTCTTAAACATTGTTCTTTCAGTTTCAATCTATTTCAAGTAATTTCAACCCAAATTATATGCACTAATTATATATTGTAACATGTTCTTGGTTGTAGGTCGATCACCAATAAATCACTCAAGTTGGGCACACATAAAGATAAGGTGTGGTATATAGATCTAGGTACACATTACTTTCCTTTAAAATAACAATTTCATTACTAGGTTAAAGGGGGGAATGCATAGAATATTTATGGATTTTATCACACCTCAGTATTGTTCACTTGGAAAACTTAGACCTTGGTTGTCCCTCTCAATTTTAAACCTTTTCCACTATCACAAGTCTTTCATATACTCTATATTGTGCCCCTTGGCCTATATCTCTTAGTCCGACCAGTCTTATGTCGATGATCTAGGCCTTATATCTTACCCAAAATTCTTAAAATGTACTCATCTTCCACCTTTACAAGTTTTGATCTTGTACCTAATTTCCTAATCCTTGGAAACTAACATCTGAGATAAACACTAGCATTGATGTTAGTGTCCTAACTTGATGCAAGTGTCCAATGTTATAAATTCATCTAATTTACACATGAAGTATCCTATTAGTCAAACTAAGTACTTTAATATGAGTTATTACTCTAAAAGGGTTGATATTAATACAAGATCAACCCTCATTCATTCCTTACCTATAAAAATATCAAAGAGACCAAGGAAAATGATTAAAATCACTCTATCAAGCATTTAATTGAACAAATCTTCCCTATTTTGAAACCAATCATAGGCATAGTGCATCTATAAGTCTGAAGTACTAATGGAGTATCCCACGAATAAAATTTTCCAAGTTAAAAGGTAGGTCACTATTGTACTTGTTTTTCACAATATTTCATGATTCAGAAGCAAGCCAACATGTAGGGGAAAACTACATGAGTATGAATCCCTATTTTGGAGTATTAGCTATGTAGGTAATGCCCACTGATTATAGGATCTTTGGTGTTTACTTGACACCTTGTGCCCATCAACCTATTTCCCCTAAAGGTCACCATGAAGATGAAGAACTAGGGTTTTGAAAATTCCTAAGGAAAAATAGTCCATGTCCCAAATGTGAATGCACTGGAGCAAAGGCGAAGTCAAACCTAGAAGCATCTAAGTGGTTACACCTCTTTTCAACAATTATTATATACATGAGACTTGCTTTGAACCCATAAAGTAGCATCAATGCAACTATCCTAGGCTTACATTAGTATTCAAATCTCAAAAAGCATTAGATATAGATTTTAATGACTATTTAGAACTATCTTCCAGCCTATTTCTTACCCATTCCAGATCTAACACTATGTTAGCATTAGAACCAACTAAGTATATTAATTATTCATCATTTCCATGTGTAATCACACAAAAGTGGTTTTTGAGTGATAAGAGTGATACTTGAGACTAATCATACCTATATTAGCCCCAAAACTATCCTAGAGTTAATTATCACACTTATCCAACCTTCATACAGACCACATGCATCCCTAATCAGGTCTAAAACAATCCTAAACCCTCATTCTCTGATCCTATCCCTTTGTGCCAAGTGTTTTGCTAGTTGGACATTGACACCATAATAAGGACACTAACACCACATGGTGTTAGTGTCCCCAAAATTGTTCTAATGTGTTTTTCCCTATATTTTCCCAAATGGATATATTTTCAAAACTAAAACTTCCTAGGGTTAGCCTAGACCTCTTTTATCACCTGCACAAGCAAAAAAACAATATAAATACATGAATTTTAGCCCTATAACTAGTAGATGGAAATGAGATGAAAAATACACATTAAAACTTAGAATAAGTCATGCAAAATTAAGGTTATCAATCCCTATTCTTCCCTACTATTGTATACTACCATCTATAATAGCCCTAATCTTAGATTACCTAGATTTCTAGTCTCAAGCACATTCAAGGAACTCAAGGCCACTATCATACTATATTAACTCACACTTACACCAAAACTCAGGTGGGGAGAACTACATTGATCTTGATCCCTCCTCTAAGTATTGGTATGTAGTCAACTCTCTTTAGATCAGGGTGTTGAGGATGTCCAACCTACCCTACTACCAAACACACTTTTCAACTCATGCCAATAGAATGCCCTAATTACATGGAGGATTAGGGTTTTTATCACTAAATCAATAATTATAGGTAAAATATAGGGTTTTAGGTATCATGAATGTAAGAACAAACCTCAAATATCTAGACATAGGTTGACCTAAAATATTAGGTCTTTCTTATATAAAGGACACCATCGCCAATATTAGGACACTACCACCACTTTTCTAATAATGACACTATTATCTAATTGTGGATCTACCATACAAGAGGGTTTATGAAATTGGGATCTAATTTATGATAATTAGACCAGCTTCCACCTTAATTTCTCTCACCTAAATCATCCTTCTCAATTATTTTCTAGCTAATTTCTTACTATTTAAAAAAAAGTAAAAGCTAGTCAATTCTATAAAAAATTAGTGGCTATATTTATTGAATATTTTTTACCATATTCATCCTAATAAAATATTTAAAAAACATAGGATTTTAAATTATTAAGTCTTAAAAGGATAAAATATTTGGTGAACTTGACATACACTAAATATTGCACAAAACCCTAACCTTAGATAACACAGGGTTTATGTTTATACCCTTATAAGACCCATACTCATATTTCAGATCCATATATCTTATAATTTGTATTTCATATAATTATTATAATAATTACATAAGAATTTAACCACTTTTTGATGCAAAATCTAATACTTTTATTTACATGCATGTTTCCTCTAATTTGAAATGAACTCAAAAATTACATAAACACATGTATAGATGATGATTTATATCAATTGAAATGAATTTAATATTTCATTATATCTCTATCATGTTATTTTTCTCTTGTGGAATTAAATTAAGAAATAAATATTTACATACATAGATGATCTATTACATAAGCTAACCATGTTTCAAGTTTCAATGTCATATCTTATGCATAGGAAAGAATCTCCTTATCCTCCCCATATCCATGAGGGTGATAACTATTTCCCTCTAACCAAGTCCATGATATCACTCCTCCATGAGATGAATCAATCTATACAATTTTCCCTAATCCCCATACTCAACATATTCACACCTCTTCCCTATAAGGTGTGTGCCTACATGTTCAATCAGAAGCAACTAGGGTTTACACCTATGAGACTCTAAGGAATAAAAATATTAGTATGATGATGCTAATATCATATTTAAAAAATAAGAATTAGTTATTAAGTGAACAAGTTACAATATTGGCAAATCACATTACATGTGCACAATCTTTAGAATATGCTAGTGTAAACTGTTGTTCCCAAAATCTGTCACTCCTTTTTGGGATAACACATGAACTATTTTGGTCCTGCAGGCCAAAATCCTCCCTTCCATTCTCAAAAATTATTCTGGGTATTCAAATTCTCCATTTTTTCAAGCTTTTTCAGCTAATGGACTCTGTAGGCTCATTTCTACGGACTTTGCAGACATGTTTCTACGGACTCCATAGGCTAGATTCTACGAACTCTTTCAAAGATTGAGAGACTTAGAGAAAGCTACAGATTCTGTAGGCTGGGTTATATGGACTCATTTATATGAACTCATTTCTACGAACTCTACAAGCTGGGTTTTGCAGACTCATTTCTACTGACTTTGCAGGCTGGGTTCTACAGACTCATTTCTACGGACCTGCAGGTTGGATTCTACGGACTCATTTATATGGACTTGGTAGGTTCATTTCTACGGACATTGTAGGAAAGAAATGAGTTCCCAACACTTAGGAAATTTCAATCAAAAGGTTCAAAGGAAGGTGTTCCAAAATCCTAAAGGACAAGTGCCCTTATGGTGGACACTTAGGTGCCAAAAAGAATTTTGTAACTTTTATGAAAGGCAATTTTGGAAATCAAACATCTCTTGCAAAGGGCAGGTGATGGGAAAAATGGACCATTTCAAATGCTGAAAAGGTAAGGTTTTCTTTATAAAAGTGAACAAGGCAAATTCCTTTGGACTAAAAGTTTGAAGGAATTCCTTTGAACTTTTTGTTCGAAGGAATTCGATCGAAGGGAAAGCCCGGCTGAAGGGAAAGCCGACCAAAAATGTAAGGGAAGATTTCCTTTGGACAAAATGTCTAAAGGAATTCCTTTAGACATTTTGTCTAAAGGAATTGAAGCTAAAGGCCTCCTGAAGAACCCCAAAGGGCTGGTACCCTGTGGGGGGCTCTCATCGACTACAAAACAGACCTTTCTCAAGACCTCGAAGGGTAGGTACCCTTCAAAAGGAGTCAAAGACTAAGCTCAGATAAAGGGAACTCGAAGAAAATAAAGCCAAAATAATTGACCAAGGGGTGACGGGCCCATATATGTCAAAGTTGAGCATCACAAACTAGCCGTTGGGATCCAGACGTCTAGTGACATCATCGAAGCCATCAAATTCAGGGCAACAAACTAGCCGTTGGATTTCAAATGGTGATAGGTGTGTGAATGTGAATGTCATCTTTACATAAATGAAATAATCATTGATCTTTAAAAGGCTTGAGTACAAACCTAAATGCATTCAAAGGCCTTAAGGCCAAAAGGAAGAACTACTGAAAGGAGCCAAAAGAGCCTATTAAAAAGGGAAAAGATAGCTCGAGAGCTCAAATTGTAGCATGAAAGAGGAAAAGACCAAAAATATCTGTGTAGGAGTTATTTCTAGTAGGTGGAATAGTCCACCAATTAGATGTCTGAGATCACAAGCATTAAAAGGTGTAACCTATTTGTCTCCCTTGCAGTAAAGATGAAGTGGACAGCTGCATAGATATGAGGTGACAAACCAAATGACCCAGGCCCAAGAGAAGACATTTGAGATGAATTGACACACCACAGTTAAGGCTACCACCCTGTTCTAGCATGGTCCCTTGATAAAACTAAAAATGCATTCAAGGCATTGAATGCAACATGGGCCACTCCATAGAACAAAGTGCCAAGCCTTTCTTGGCTACTATATATTGTAAACTCCTATTTTATGCAAGGGGAGATCTTTTTGAATATAGAAGCAAAACTCTACCAGAATTGAAAGGCGATTACTAAGACTTTGAGCTTAGATTGTTGATCATATTTCTTTGTTTGAATGAGAAAGCAGGTTACTTTCAGACTTTGTGCTATTATAGCTTGTGTCATTTAGGGGATGGTTCTTATGTCTGTTTCCTAAATGTGTTCTTGTTCATTGAATGAAATAAGAAGAACTAGTGGAAATAATTAGGAAGGTGTCCTGAAGCTAACTGTGGGAAGACTTTGTGCTATCTACAATTGCCTTTAGTGCATTTGTCTATTTTCTATTTATGTGTAAAGGAACTTGGGATGAATTTATGCCCTCATTGTCCTTCATTTTCACTCTTTATTAGTTGAGGTGAAGACTTTGTGCTAGACCTCATTCTGCTGGTTACTGCACCCCTATTACCAGTTACTTGTCACTACCTGAAAGAACGCCTGTTGTTTGTTGCAAGACTACTTTTGAAAGAAGAGAAGTGCCTTCAGTGTCTTCACTAAAATTTCTCCTTTGTTTGTGAACATCATCTATGAAATAAAAGAGATGGATGGTGTTTCCTTACCCCTAAGTGTTATTTTTTGCATATATATATAGTATATATCCCCTTCATACTTATAGGGAACCTCCCCTTGATGAGAGGAGAGATTTGTTCCTTTTTGATGTGATAAACCTACACACTTGGCTGACCAATCTCCCTTGCTATGGTTGAAGAGACCTATTTTTCTCATCAGTTAGATGGTGACAAAATATTCACCCAACAAGTTTTTGGCAACTCTACTGGGGACACAGTGATTTTGCATAATTTGAAGCCTCGAGCTTCATATTGAAGCATCACCTATGTCTTATCCATTATCATTATAGCCTTATCCATTTTTGTTATATAATTTGGTCTGTGAACTAGAGCCATTGGGGATCGAATGTTTCACTTCTTTTTTCCACTTTTCTCGAGCTCCATGCCAATAATTTTTTGGTGACTCTGTTAGGGAAGAACAAGCAGTTTGAAGCAAGCTTCAAGCTAAAGTAGGGCTAGTTCTTTTTCATTTTTATTCTACAATATGGAAACTCCACATTATACAAGAAGTCAGAGAGTTTAAGGTGTTTTTGACCCTATTTTTGAGTTGATGCAGTAAGGAAATTTTGATTTGTTTCCTCCACAACTTCAAGTTCAACGATTTAGGAGTGTTCCTCCTACCCATACTAGGTCACCAATACAAGGCAAAGCTACTTTTTTTGCTGTTAGCAAAGCTTTGCCTATACATACTCCACCCAAATTTGTTATCCCTACTTTCTATAATCAAATCATGGTAGTTCAAGGCCCATGGGGTAACTCTTTTGGCCCACTTAATCTAACTCCACCTCTACATGAGCTTCCACACAGTTTAAGGAAGAATTTTCCCAAATTCTTTGGTGATGGGAGAGTTCACCCTGATGAACACATTGCAGCCTTCAGCATAGCCTATGGTGTGATAGGTGTGGAGTATGAGGACGTAGTAGTTAGACTATTTGTGGAAACATTGCAAGGTGCTACTACAGACTGGTTTTATCATCTGTAAGCCCAGACTGTGACTAACTGAAACACCCTCAAAGCTAAGTTCGAAGCAAGGTTTAATCCTATAGAAGATGCACATGTCCTACTGGCCCAACTCACACAGATGAAAAAATAATCTCATGAACCTATGAGGGACTTCATTGCCAAATTCGACAAGTTGAGGAATAGGATTCCTACCATTACTCAGCCAACAACTGAGAACCTTAAATGTTTCTTCATCAACTCATAGCTACCTAAAGTAAGTTTTTTGTTGAGATGTGCTGGCCACATAGACCTTGTTGCTGCTCAAGATTTGACCACTAAGGTGGAAGATGACCTTATCTTGGTAGGAAAGATAAGGAGAGATCCTAAAAGAGGTAAATCCTTTTCATCTTTAAAATACTCACCTACAAGCACCACTGATCTAATGGTGTAGAAGCTGGCAAATGAGTTGCTTGCTCTTTGAAAGCAAATGGTGTAAGGGATGTCATCTACTCCTTCATATAGAGATATAGCAAGGAGTACATTCCCCAATCAGTCATACCAAAGCAATGTTACTAGGAATCAAGGACAACCAAATCGTCTTCCTCCAACTTAAAGAAAATTAGCCATTGAAGCACCTCCAACCAATTTAGCAGTTATATATCTTGAAGCAGAATCAGATTTCTCCTTCCAACCTAAATTAAATCAATAAGATGATGTTAATCTCTTCACAGATGGAGAAGTAGAGTTAGCTAGCGACTCCAACATTGGTTTCCTAAATTACCAGGATGAACCTAGAAGTGAAGGTAAAGCAGTTGAGGGATCATATGCTATTTTCACATCCAAGAACCATTCAACCCAGTAAGCTGATAAGGACTAAATAAGAGAAGGATCTCAGCCTCTAATTTCAATTGCTAATTGGGTAACCACTTTGCCTTTTCAAGCAAAGGACTCAGTGATCACAAAAAAGGTAAATACATCAAGCACTCCTTCATCTTCAATGTCAATTCTGTAGATCAGTACCACTCCTCCTAAAAACTAGAAAGATGAACTCTCTTGGCCTGTTCATAATTCATTTTAGACATTTGACATAGTTGACCATGTCAAGAAAACTAAGATTCAAATGTCTAAATTTGAATTCCTGCAAACCAACCCTAAGCAGTTAGATAAGTTAGTAAAATGTGTGAAGAATAAAACCATCCCTATAGGACCAGGTATTTCAAAGGTGACTCCCACATCCACCCAGAATAACCTTGTCATTACTCCTCTTACTGCTCCTGAAAGGACTGAACCAATTTATGTCTCCCTACTGATAAATGGATATCATCTAAAAAATTATATCATAGACTCTAGTGCATTTGACAATGTCATGCCTACTAAAGTAGCTAAATCCCTTGGTATCACACTGACCAAGACATTTGGGAGATGTTTCTCCATGGAGAACAAACAAGTGCCATTGCTGGGACAAATCAAAGATGCCCAATTTGCATTTGTAGCATTCCTGGAAAAGAGAATCAAGATGGCAGTCCTAGTGGCCGACATCCCAGCCTCATATGACATCCTTCTTAGGTGAAATTTCTACAAGGATGTTGGTGGTGAGTTAAGCATGGACCTATCTAAAGCAAGGATCCAGTTAAAGATGTCATGCAGAGGCTGCTCCTTAAGAAGGAAGTAAAATATGTGGTCACTAAAACATCAGTGCCTAAAGCTCAAATTCTATTTGAGTCTTTAGGCATGGGTAATTACTTCCTAACTATTGATGATGTTCCCATCTTAGCTGATGAAACCACTAAAAATGACAATATAAAAATTAGTTCAGATAAAATAGTAGAAGACACGAGAGAGGACATTGTAAGACCAAGGGAACTCTCCCCTCCATACAAGGAGAAATCTAAGGAAAAATTAGTTTCAAATGATGTATGGATACTAGAATTTGATGGCAGCTATTCCTCTACCAGTTTTAGAGCTAGGATTGTGTTGATATCTCCTTAAAGAGATATTTTTCCTTCATCATACAAGTTGTAGTTTAGCAACACCAACAACACTGCTGAATACAAATCTCTTCTGCTTGGATTGAAGGCCACTGAAGACAAGGGTGTCAAACTCCATGCTAAAAGAGATGCAGAGCTAGTGGTTTGTCAGGTGAGAAACCTATACCAAACCAAAAATGAGAGATTGTATCACTACCGCAATCTAGTTTGGGATCAAATTGAAAGCTTTGATACTTTTAGTATCTCTGCAGTTCCTAAGGAATTCAATGACTGAGCTAATACTTTGGCTATTTCAACAACTCTTTTGGTTCCTCACCTTAATTTTAAGGGAGACAAGTACACTATAGAATTAGTATTTCAATCAAGTGTACCTGATAATATCAATCATTGGCAAGTATTTAATAGTGACAACCAAATCATTACCTTCCTAGAACAAAAGGGCAGCTTTGAACAACTCCACTTTGAAGGTAGTGAACCAACGCCTAAAACAAGTTTAGACGTAGATGAAGAATTATTGCAACTTAAAGGGAATAAAATTTCCAAAAGATTGGTTTCCCTTGAGAAGTTGTTTGACAAGCATGACAGGTTCATCAAACAACAACAAATAGATTCAAGCTCTTCTTATGAGTTTGATCAGATAAATTTGGGTACCAAGGAAAATCCCAAGATAGTGAACTTTGGGAAGTGCTGCACTCAAGAAGAAAAGTTTAAGTTCACTTCTCTACTCAGCCAGTACATAGATGTCCTAGCATACTCCTATGATGATATGAAGTCGCTTAGGCCTGATGAAATTTGCGATGAAATTCCTCTCAAAGATAATTTGGCACCTTACAAGCAAAAATCTAGGCAGTACAATCTAAAGATATCAGGTACTATTCTGTCTGAACTACAAAAAATGCTAAATTTTAGGATAATTTTCCTAATCCATCATTCTACATGGATTGCCAACATAGTACCTATAAGAAAGAAGAATGGAAAAATTCACCTGTACATGGACTTCAAGAATTTGAATCAGTCATCCTTAAAGGATAACTATCCTCTGCCCATCATGGACCAAGTGCTTCAGACAATGATCAGTTCAGAGATGTTATCAATGCTAGATGGCTTCTCAAGATATAATCGAGTTGAATTTGGTGAAGCAGACTAGTACAAGATTGCCTTCACCACACCTTGGGGCACCTTTGCATATCGAAGAATGCTATTTGGCTTGATAAATATTGGTGTTACTTTCTAGAGAGCAATGGACCTTGCTTTCAAAGACAAAATGGGTAAGTTCATTGTGGTATATCTTGATGACTTGACCATCTTTTCTAAGCATCACCCTGATCATGTATGCCATTTAAATAAAGTGCTGGAACGTTGTCACCAAAATGGCATTTCTCTAAATCCCAAGAAGTCTGTCTTTGGAGTGATAGAAGGGAAGCTTCTCGAACACATTGTATCCTGAGAAGGCATAAATATTGACTCAAAAAGAGTCAAATCCATCCAAGAACTTACCCTACCCACAAGTAAGACTACAATTCACTCTTTCTTCAGAAAAGTGAATTTTTTACGAAGACTCATCCCTGAGTTTGCTGAGAAGACTCGCCACATCGTAAACATGATGAAGGAAAAGACCACCTTCAGTTGGACTGAAGAAGGCAAATTGGCATTCCAAGACATCAAGATAGCTATTGCCCATGCTCCAATTCTAATTTTTCTAGATTATACCAAGGATTTCACCATATATAGTTATGCTTCTGAACACTCACTTTCAGCAATTCTAGTTTAGTAGAACGAAGAAGGTACAGAATCTCCCATATCCTTCATGAGTTGTCCTCTCAAAGATCATGAGCTGAATTATTCAAACATGGAGAAGCATGCTTATGCAGTGGTCAAGGTAGTAAAGCATTTCCATTTTTACATCCTCAATTTATGCGTTACTACCCTGGTTCTTGATACCACAGTCAAATCCATACTAATTCAGCAGGAGTTTAGAACCAAAAGGGGCAATTGGATTTCTAAAATCTAGGAGTTTGATCTAGTTATCAAACCAATGAAGCTTGTGAGGGGAAAGGGCCTCTGTCAATTAATTGCTGACAATAGACCTGAAGAAGTAAGGCATGAAGAAAAATAAGTGGAAGACACACTAATAGTCCTCTTTGTCTCCACTACGAATGAGTGGTATTCAAGTATTGCTCATTTCCTTACTTATGGTGAGTGTCTTACCCACCTATCTCATAAAGACAGGAGGATTGTTAAATTGAAAGCTACCAAATTTGTCCTCTAGGACAACGGCCTATACAAGAGGAGCCTTGATGGAATGTTCCTTCGCTGCATGGATAAAGAGCAGCATAACCAATTATTGAAGTCCTTCCATAATCTAGCATGTGGACATTTTTCTACACTTGTGACTGCCCATAAAATTCTGTGAGCTAGGTATTACTGGCCTACTTTGTTTTAAGATGCATACAAATGGGTACGAAGGTGTGAACTATGCCAACAGTTCATTGAAAGACCCAAGTTAGTTGCTCTACCTCTCAAGCCAGTGGTGATAAAAGAGCCATTTCAGCAATGGGGAATCGATTTCATTGGTGCTTTAAAGCCATCTTTAAGTGTTGGACATGATTATGTCCTCACAACCACAGATTACTTCACCAAATGGGTGGAAGTAATTCCAACCAAGCATGCCACTTCAGAAGTGGTATGCAATTTCCTCAAGGAAAACATCATTTCCAGGTTTGGGGTCCTAACCAAGATTGTGACAGATAATGCAACCTATTTCTCTTCTCATGAGATCACTCAGTTCTATTTTTAATATGGGATTACCCTCTCTCACTCTTTTGATTATTTCCCACAAGGGAATGGCCAAGCTGAACCAAGCAACAAGAACCTGGTGACCATCATCAAAAAGCTGGTGGATGACAACCAATGAACATGGCATAAAGCATTGGTTGATGCTTTATGGGCAAACAAAATTACACCCAAGAGGGTGATAGGTATGTCACCATTCCAACTTTTTTATGGTCTCAATGCAGAGATACCAATCACCTTAGAATTACTGGTATTGAAATTAACAAAGGCAGTCAAAGATCAGACATATGAAAGCTCCATTAATAAAAGAATCATGTGTTTAAGTAAGCTAGATGAGCAGTGAACTATGGTGGTGGACTGAATTGTTGTGCATCAAATTCTGGTGAAGAAGCTCTTCAACTAGAAAGTAAAAACCTAGGATTTTTAAATTAGAGATCAAGTCCTGTTATGGGACAAGAGAAGAGAACCAAAGGGAATGCATGGGAAATTTGATTCGTTATGGAAAGGCCCATTCACTATCCATGAGCTCAATGGTGAAAATAATTCCCTATTGAAATATCAAGATGGCACACCCTTTTCTCTACCTCATAATGGGAAGCATATGAAGCACTTCAATTCTTGAAGTATCAGATAATATCATCTGTACATATGTATATTTGTATAGTCTTTAGTTCTTTTTTATGCTTTTCATTTTCATTTTTGGTGCCTTTATTTTTGGTTAAGCATGACTCTGTAGCCCAATGGCATACTTAAAGGCACTGGAGATTCTAGTTTCTACTCCCCTCAGCTGTTCCAAAATTTCAACTAAAGGAAGTTCCCCAATTGGAGCCAGCTGTTGTTCCCAAAATTTGTCACTCCTTTTTGGGATAACACATGAACTATTTTGGTCTTGAAGGCCAAAATCCTCCCTTCACTTCTCAAAAATTGTTCTGGGCATTCAAATTCTCCATTTTTTCAATCTTTTTCAGCTAACTGACTTCGCAGGCTCATTTCTACAGACTCTACATACATGTTTCTACGGACTTCGCAGTCTGGATTCTATGGACTCTTTCAAAGCTCAAGAGACTTAGAGAAAACTATAGACTCTACAGGCTGGGTTCTACAGACTCATTTCTACATACTCATTTCTATGGACTCTATAGGCTGGGTTCTACAGACTCATTTCTACAGACTCTACAGGCTGGGTTCTACGGACTCTGCAAGCTGGATTCTACGGACTCATTTTTACAGACTCAACAGGTTCATTTCTACGGACTCTGCAGGAAAGAAATGAGTTCCCAACACTTAGGCGATTTCAATCGAAAGGTTCAAAGGAAGGTGTTCCAAAATCTCGAAGGATAAGTGCCCTTATGGAGGACACTTAGGTGCCAAAAGGACCTTTGTAACTTTTTTGAAAGGTAATTTTGGAGATCAAACAGCCCTTACAGAGGGTAGGTGATGAGAAAAATGGACCGTTTCAAAGGCCTAAAAGGTAAGGTTTTCTTCAAAAAAGTGAACAAGGTGAATTCCTTCAGATAAATTTTTTGAAGGAATTCCTTCAAACTTTTTGTTCAAAGAAATTCAACCAAAGGGAAATCTTGATCGAAGGGAAAGTTGACCGAAAATGTAAGGGAAGATTTCCTTCAGACAAAATGTCTGAAGGAATTCCTTTAGACATATTTTCTAAAGGAATTAAAGCTGAAGGCCACCTGAAGAACCTTGAAGGGTAGGTACCCTTGCGGGGGGCTCTCGCCGACCAAAAAATGGACCTTTCTCAAGACCCTGAAGGGTAAGTACCCTTCAGAAGGAGTCAAAAACTAAGCTCAGACAAAGGGAACCTAAAGGAAATAAAGATGAAAGAATTGACTAGGGGGTGACGGGCTAGCAGATGCCAAATTTAAGCATCACAAACTAGCCGTTGGGATCCAGATGTCTGGTGACGTCCCTGAAGCCATCAAATTCAGGGCAATAAACTAGCTGTTGGCTTTCAAATGGTGATGGGCGTGCGAACGTCATCTTTATGGCAATGAAATAACCATTAATCTTTAAAGGCTTGAGTTCTGACCCAAATGCATTCAAAGGCCCTAAGGCCAAAAGGAAGAACTGCTAAAAGAAGGAGCTGAAAGAGCTAGCTAGAAAGGAAAAAGATAGCTGGAGAGCTCAAATTGTAGCATAAAAGAGGAAAAGACCAAAAATATTTGTGTAGGAGTTATTTCTAGTAGGTGGAATAGTCCACCAAGTAGACATCTAAGCTCACAAGCATTAAAAGGCATGGCCTATTTGTCTCCCTTGGAGTAAAGATGAAGTGGATAGTTGCACAGATATCAGGTGATAGACCAGATGACCCAAGCCCAGGAGAAGACATTTGAGATAAATTGACATGCCACAATTAAGACAGCTACCTTGTTATAGTATGGTTACTTAACAAAATTGAAAACACATTTAAGGCATTGAATGCAACATGGGATGCTCCATGCAACAAAGCACCAAGCCTTTTTTGGCTACTATATATTGTAAACTCCTATTTTATGTAAGGGGAGATCTTTTTGAATATAAAAGCAAAACTCTACCAAAATTGAAAGGTGATTACTGAGACTTTGAGCTCAGATTGTTGATCATATTTATTTGTTTGAATGAGAAAGTAGGTTACTTTTAGACTTTGTGCTATTATAGCTTGTGTCATTTAGGGGATGGTTCTTATGTCTATTTCCTGAATGTGTTCTTGTCCATTGAATGAAATAAGCAGAACTAGTGGAAATAATCAGGAAGGTGTCCTGAAGCTAACGGTGGAAAGACTTTTTGTTGTCTACAATTGCCTTTAGTGTGTTTTCTATTTTTTGTTTTTGTGTAAAGAACCTTGGGATGAATTTGTGACCTGATAGTCCTTCATTTTCACTCTTTGGCAGTTGAGGTGAAGACTTTGTGCTAGACCTCATTCTGCTGGTTACTGCACCCCTGTTACCAGTTACTTGTCTCTACCTGAAAGAACTCTTGTTGTTTGTTGTAAGACCACTTCTGAAAGAAGAGAAGTGCCTTCAGTGTCTTCACTAGGATTTCTCCTTTATTTCTGAACATCATCTCTAAAATAAGAGAGATTGATGGTGTTTCCCTACCCCTGAGTGTTATTTTATATATATATATATATATATATATATATATATATATATATATATATATATATATATATATATATATATAGCCCCTTCATACTTATAGGGAACCTCCCCTTGATGAGAGGAGAGATTTGTCCCCTTTTGATGTGGTAAACCTGCACACTTGGCCGACCAATCTCCCTTGCTGTAGTTTACGAGACTTATTTTTCTCATCAATTAGCTAGTGACAAAATATTCACCCAACATAGACCATGTATATGCATCTATACCTAGCAGAGTTGTGCCTATCACTCTTTCATATATAAATCATAAATCAAAACAAAGTACATATATAACTAGTGATGCAAAAATATTTACATATAAAATAAGATTTCAAGTGAGGTACTAAGGGAAATGATTAAAGCTAAGTTGATCAACCTAGCCCCTCTACACCTAGTGAGGTTATCCAAATATTATTGTATACATCATAGAGTGCATGGGCACCATACTGATTCATGTTTAGAATTGAAAAGGAAAATAAAATAGATAATGGATACATATGACTCACCTAATGACATTTCATTCAAACAACATACAATGACACATATACAAATTCAAAAAGGGTCAAATTTAGAAATAATATAAAATTAGTTAGCAAAACATAACTTAGAATAAAAAAGGTTCAAAAAGCACCATAAAAAAAGTAACATCAAAACAAGCACATGTAAAACAAGTAAGATATGAAAATATACCTCTTAAAAATGATTATCAACTTTCAAAATAGTATGGATTTGGTCAAAAATATATACAATGATATGATTATCATGATCAAGATTTAAGCAAGCAGGCCCAAGGTATCACTACTCCTATTCTAGTAGTTGATAATGCTGGTCAACAAGGTTTTGGATCTATTGAACATCCAAGGGAAATAATTCATAGATACAATTTATCAAGGAAAAATATCTAGGTACATAAGACATGTTGAAAAAAGAGCAAGAACTTCAGTTGTAAAGTCAAAATCATGTTAAGCTAGTTAGCATTCTCAACAAAGGCTTTCTAGAAAAAGAGCCTCCAGGGCACCATATGCCTACAATAAACACAATTTCAAAGGGTAAAATCATAATCAATATTACAATGCACAATTCAAGAAGGTTGACTCCATAGTATCAAGAAATTTTTAATGATCATCCAGATACAACAAAAGTCAACACTAGCATTCCAAATTATTATGGTTCTAATGATGAACAATACTTAGATTCCTACTACAACACCATTAAACTACATCATAGCAGCCAGGTTGCATGAGAGATTACCATTCTTATTTTTGACATAAGCCACAATGATATTGAGTCTCCCTTGAGACTCATCAGTTATTATTGTTCCTCCATTCTTGTACATACTTTCCTTTTCTCTCACTCGTATATAGTTTCATTTTCTTGTTCCTTATACATAGTTTATATCTAAAAAATAAAAAAATAATACAATATTTAAAAAATACAAAATTTTAAAATATTTACTTAAAAAATACAAAATTATAGACTATATAAATTGCTATGTTTACACTTCTTATATTTTCTAGACACTACATATGCTAGTTATATTAATATAGTCAGTTTTATTATACATATATGCTTCACTTGTTCTTTTCAAGTGCTTGTAGATTACTACAAGACTCAGGTCCACTACACCAATCCAAACTTTTTATTATCCACCCACCAAGGGCATATAAATTGATATATGGGTCTTCTCTTGACACAGTCACCCACTTGGGTGCACCCTATACATAGTTTAGATTCCCATATTATATTTTTCCATACTCTACATCCCAGATTTAGCATTTGTATATCTTGATATTGATCATGATACTCTTAATCAGATTTTTTATCAGCTATTACTACTTTAGACCCAACATATGTACATCCTCGATCTTACATAGATTTGTATTACATATTATTACATACTTTTATTTCTATCTTTCTTAGTTTAGAATTGATTGTATCTCTATGCTTCTTCTATTCGAGGGCATTTGAATATGAAATTGTATGCTTTGGACATGTTCCCATGTCCTTTTGTGTGCTTTCTTGATTATGTATGCAAACACTTGAACATGCCCTTCTATGTGGCTCTAAGCCAACTTGCTTATTGCTTGCTTATGTGGATATTGGAACATGTCCTTGTATGTCTTATTTTTCTTAGATTTAGTGACATGTGCCCATGTCCCTTGTATTATGACCCCTTGGCCTAATTTGCATTCATCATGTGTTATATATATATGCAACACACTAATTTTTGATGCCATGAGGGACCTCATGCATCTACCCTTCCTACTTGGGTGCGATGATGGACATCACACCCATCCCCTAGGTAGTTACCCAATTTTTACTTAGATTTGTTGTTACATACATTGTTGTATCTATCTTGACACTCTTATGAATACTATACATGACATACATCATATATTACATACTTATGCTTAGACTATCTTACATTTTGATATTATGTATGCACATTATATTAGATTATTACTTAGATATCATATATGCTCCGACTAACCCATATTTTGTAGAGTTTTTTATTTAGAGGATAGTTCTTGAACAAGTTCAACAAGTTCATAGAGATTAGGCTCCTATATTGTACTCATAGTATATTTTTAACACATAGGCTCAGATTATAGAAAGTAGATTAGGTAAATATAGTGGGAAAATAGTGACCAAAAAGTATTATAGTTACATAGAAATCAGACCAAAAGGACACTAGTGCCAAAATTGGGACACTAGCACCACATTTCTAAAAATGGTGCTATTGTCTAAGACATAGTGCTACTATGTAGTAGCCTTAGTTTTAGAAAAACCTAGATTGGCCAGAAAAGTATAATAGGTATAATATAGGTTTGCATAGATTGAATTACAAATTTATTAGTTTTGCCCAATTTTTCTTAGATTAATACTAGTTTGACTTAGATTCATATCAGTTTTCTTACATTTGGGGAATCATGTGTGGCATGACTATTCCCATATTCGATTTAGATACCCAAATATATATTATTACAACTTAGTCTATAATCCATATGCTCAGATATTAAATTTGGGGGAATGTGCATGACACATTATTTTCATATGATCACTTACACATCGATTGATCAAATGGAATGATAAATTACATGTAATTCTATACATTCTATACATCTAACATCATATTCTATCTTATACACCAATTTCATTCCTTAATCCATTTTTAGTGGTTGGCATCCTTGAGTGGTCCCAAATTGCCTAATGTACTTGAGTGGCCATAGAGCTGACATACCTAGTTAGATATTTATAGTTACTTCATACAATTTAGTTTTATATGCATGTAATACACATGGTTGGGAATGATGGAGTAATAACCTACTTTAGTTCTTAAGCCACCTACATGAGAGGTTTAGACACATCATTAGTCCAATCAAAGCTATTCACAAGTCATGATCCACCAAGCAAGGGTGAACAATGATGGAGTCAAAATTATATTGACTTCTTGAGACACCCACACATGATAATTGAGCAAACTATCAGCTCAATCCAATATATTTTCTAATTAATCACTAACCTACAATCACATGTTGTCACCAAGTTTATGTATTGGTTCATGTAGCTAGTTAGGTGTATTCGTTCCTTTCCTCTCTCTTATCTCGTTACCCAATTTTACTTATTTACTCAGTTTAGTATTTTACTTTTTATATCTCTTAACTAAGGATTGATTTATGCATATTTTAATTATAGGAAACACATTGGATCATGCTTCACATACTCAAACCCAACTTCACATTCTCAGAGCTAGCTTCATGGGATTCACCTCCTAGATAAGTCTAGATACACATCTTTTCCTTTATCCTAGTCATTTTGATTTACTATATTTATAGATTAAAGGGGGGAATGTAATCCCCCAATAATTGTATTTGAGTGCTAAGAGTGGTACTTGAGACTACCTATCCCTAACTTATCCCTAGAATTATCCTATAATGATTATCGCACTTATCCAACCTTTGTGAAGGCCACAAGCATTTGTAGTTATCCCTAAATTAGTCCTAGAACCTCATTTCCTAATCCTATCCCTTCATGACTAGTGTTATACCAGATGAATACTACTGCCATAATAAGGACACTAACACCACATGACACTAGTGTCCCCAAATTGGTACTAATATCCTTTGCCCTCTCTTTTCTAAAATGGATATCTTTTCAAAACTAGAAATTCTTGGGGTCAACCTAGACCTCTTTTATCACCCGTATAAGAAACATAATAGTATAAATACATAGATTTTATCCCTATAACTAGAATATGGAAATGAGATGCAAAATACACATTCAAACTCAGAACAAGTTATGCACAATTAAGGTTATCAATCCCTATTCTTCTTTACTTCTACAATAGCCCTAATCTCAAATTACCCAAATTTCCACTCTCAAGAACATTCAAGGAACTCAAGGAAACTATCATACTAGCTTCACTTTCACTTGAACTAACAATTAGGTGGGGAGAAATACATTGGGATTAATCATTCCTCAATGTATTGGTATGTAAGTAACTCTCTTCACAATGGGATGTTGAGGATGTCTAGCCTACCCTACTAAAAAATACACTTTTCAGCTCATGCCAACCATATTTCATATCTACATGGAGGATTAGGGTTTTACTCACTAAATCAATCATTATAGGAAAAATACAAACCTCATAGATCTAGACATAGGTGCACCTAAAATCTTGGGATAATCCTGCACAAAGGACACTACCACCAACATAAGGAAACTACCACCACTTTTTTAATAATGGTGCTACTGTATAATTATGGTGCTACTATCCAAGAGGGGTTATAACATTGGGATCCAATTTATGACACTCAAAACAACTTCCAACTCAATTTATAGGACCCAGATCATTCATCTCAATTATTTTCTAGCTAAGATCTTACTTGCATTATATATTACTATTTTTATAAAAGTCAAAGCTATTCAATTTTGTAATAAATCAATGGTTATATTTATTGCATATTATTTCCTTAATGTAGCCTAATTTGGTCTTAAAAAAACATAACATTTACACTTGTTAAGTCCTAAAAGGTTAAAACACCATGCATAACCTAGTTGTAATTTCTATATTTAGCCTATAATCAACATAATAAATTTAGTGTATGCTTATATATGAGTTTATCACCCAATTGTCTTGATGTACATCTAATTATCACCCTTGTGTATTATCATTTCTATATTCTTAACCCTTATACCACGAAGGTAGGATATACTCTCCATATCCAATTAAAGGGTTAAAAAACATTTTTGTATGTTACAGGATATGAAATAAGTAAACAAGATAAAACTAAGGCTACATCACCTAGTGACGATGAAACCCTAGAAGGTTATATAACTGATTACACACTCATCAATCCACCTACATCTAGTGGAGGCACATGTTATGTGTTTAAAACTTTTTTTTCCTTAAATTACTATTAATACATATATCGTGGAATTACCAATTGTGTCAAAATAAATACCAGTTTTAATGCCTATTAGTGCTCAAAACATGTTTACATCCCATTTGGTGACTACTCAAATTGCTAATCTAAATCCCACTAGTTCTATCATTAAAACACTCCTTCAAGTTATAAGGACCTTCGAGGACAAGGTTACAAACATTGAACAAAATGCTTAAAAATCCCCTCATGCTATAGATTCACAAGATGTGTTGCATAAGCCTCTTGCACTTGAGATCTCTTTTCACCCTTTTCCAACTAGTTTTGTTGCAAGTAAGTTTCCATTTTATGATGGTAAAGGTGATCTTAAATAACATATTTGATATTTTATGCGGCATGTCTTGATTATTCCTCTGATAATAAGATTTTGACATAATTATTTACAAGAAGCCTCAAGGACTATGCTTTAAGTTGGTTTTATGATTTACCTCTCTAATCATGAAAGCATTTAAACTTGTTACAAACCATATTTAGCACAGTTTCCATTAATATTTCAAAAAAGGTTTGATATGCTCAATTTTCCAAAATAAAATAAGGAACCAATGAACCTATTAATGAATATGTCTTGAGATATAAGATAATGCTAGCTAAAATGACCAATATTATGGTAGATAAGGAGTTGTAAGACATAATCAAGAAAAGTTTAAATATTTGAATGAATTATACCATGTTGTACGGGACTATGAAATTAAGCTTATTTTATTGAATAATCTCAAGTATGTAGTAAACATAGTAGCTAAATCTATATATAGTACCAAATCTACAATCAAACCAAGTAATAAGCTCGAGTCCACAGCTTCATTACTCTCAAAGTTACTAGATTATCAACTTATATCTCTACCTTATTCTATTGATATTGAAATAAGTTGAATTCTAACCAAAGGATATCATGCAAACACTTATTAGGATTATCATTAGGGACTATGGCATTCTAAAACTAGATGTTTTATCTTGGTGCACAAGTTCTAATGTCTTATTGTTGACAAAAATCTTACATTTGAGGATCCTCCAAAGGAATTAGGCTCACAACTTGGTGATCATTATAAACAATTTTTTTTAACAATCCTTTAAAAGACCATTTTAATAAGGAACCAAAAGTGTAAATGGCATATAATGTACATCGTCCTCCACCACATTATGGGAACCCACTAAATGGGATTATTGGTACTTACACATAACATTTACCTCCTATGGTTTAGAGACGCTCTATTAATTTTGATGATAGTGAGATTAAGGATTACTCTAACCTTCATTCTTTATTCATTTAATCATACCTTGATAAACACCCTATACACAATGTTATGATTGATAATGGTTTAAGTAAGAATATTTACACCAGGACTTTACTTACACATTTGGCTATACTCATAATGATTTACACCCTTCTATTAGATTAGTTAAAGCATTCAATGGGACCTCCTAGAAGGTTCTTGGTGATATTGACCTACCTTTGTAGGTTGTTACTACCTTTTTAGTCATACCTTCTATAAACGTCTTTTATAAATTATTGGAAAGACCTTGGATCCATACACTTTGATCAATGCCTTTTATAGTGTACAGGAGTGTAAAATACATTCATGCCACTTGGGTAGTCACAGTTTCAAGAATTTGATATGAGCATCCTCTTGAACAAGAGAAAATTATACCTAGATAGTTAATTACCAATCTTACTAAAACTCATTCACCATAAAAGGGTAAGTAATGGGCAATCCCCTTTATTAGGCAACTAGTACTTGAGACACCATTACATCAGAAACATATGATGGATTCCACATAATCCCCATATATTACACACCATGTTCATATATACAAAACACATACACATGTTCCTACTATGTTTATTCCAAAAAAAACATAGAGAACCCAATGATAGGTTCCACAAAATTCTACTCCTATTACTCCTACTACTTCTTCACGACCACAAATTCCTATTTTACATACGTAGAACATCATAGATACTACTATGATAGTTATTGAACATATACGTGTTCCTCAATAATATCACAAGATTATTACACCAGGTTTATAGTGGGGACATATCTATGACCATCCATTAGATGGCATCATATGATGGTCTTTCCTCTTCAAATATTCCCAAAATACCAAAATAGTCAAAAACATTAAAATATCCAAAAACATTTTTGGCACCTACATGTTTTATTAACTCCTTGACATCTATGTGTTAATTACATATTGATAGATGAAATATTTAATTATTTATACATACACACACGTGTGTCATACTTATACTTGAGTATGATACATTGATACACAGATACATGATCTATTCCTATTTTAGATGTTGGGCCTTCCCTCTACTCATGACATGCAGACATTGGGGGCATACACTTCCTTAATATTAATACACATAGGTTATATGCTTTGATGATCAAATTTCATTATCATGTTGAGTTTAAACATGTAATTACACATGTATATTATCCATGATCATATCTTACACATGTACTTGATATGTTATACACTTGACATTTTTTCTTAACACATTTGATCCCTGGGATACTATGACATGTTTATAATGGTTGCTTATGCTTTAATTTATGCACTTACTTGAGTGTCTTGCCTTGATATTGTATTCCTTGTTTGTGTATTTGAATATGTTCCTCTAATTGTGGCCTTCATGCCTATGTATACTTTATTTGACATTTACATATCTCATCATTTGGTGTATTAACATTTGAATATGTCATCCTTGATTATATGGATAATTTACTAAGTCATGTCCCTTCAATTGTGTGCCATTTAAATATGTCCCTTGTTTGTGATCTAGTTTGACCATTAGCTTTTGACTTTTTATTGAATGTTCTGGTGTGTGCAAGTGTTTACTTGTTGAGCTTGTACTGTTACTATCTAGACATTGCCATGATCCTTATCATACATCTTAGACCTTCAGATGATCACAATGGTTCTATGTGATTAAATGATATATCTACCTAGACATGTTCATTCTATTTATTACATGGTTACATTCATCAATTATATAATTGTCTTATCCTTTTGAGGTGAGGTAAGTACTAGTTCCTATATTTCCCTCACCTTAAAGTGGGGGGCATATTAATGGAGGCATGTCATAGAGTAACGCTATCCACATTTGGAAAAGTTTTTAGATTCAGTGGGGGAATTTCATATGGGCATGTCTTCCAGACATTTATAGTTCTTAGATGCAATAGGGGTATGCTTTAGAATAATGTTATCCACCCTTGTTTAGTATTCATCATCTCCAAATTATAATGGGTACATGTTTTGGAAACATTATATCCATATTGGTATTTATATTAGTTTTTATATTTCTCCATATATAGTGGGGGCATGATTTGGAAGAATGTTATCCACACTTACACAATTTTAAGAATTGGCCAAAACAAATAGTTATATGATTCAAATTCACAATTGTGGTAGAATTTTATACATTAGTACCATTGTTATACATAGTTTTATCATGAGACATATCTAAGGTGCATATTATATGCAATATGTGACCAATATTACAAAATACAAATTAGTTTTATATTTTAGAACATTCTTAGGACTATCATTATATGAAAGGGAAAATGAAGCTGATCTACAAATCAATCCTAGCCCTTCTACTTCTTGGTACATTTAGAAAATTGGGATCATGACCAATATGGATATGTTAGACCTAACTAGAGGCTTAATCACCACAAAATATCACTAGAGAGGGTTTCAAATCCTCTAGTCAAGTAATACCATGCGTTAACCCTAGCTAGGTCCTATGTTTTCTTATAAAAGTAAATGGAAAAGTAAAGTAAAAATAATCTAGTGTTTACCAACGCATATGGCAAAAAATGGGTAATAAACATAAAACTAAACATGCATAAAGGAACTCTGATAAATTCAATGTATAGGTAATCCTAATGCATGGAGAGATGAACATATTCATAAGTTAACAATTACAAATATATATACTTTAATAAAGAGAAGCAAAAGTTAGGAATACTTACCTTGAAGATGAACCCATCGAGCCTCAATCTCTCCCTTGGCCAAGGTGATTCACAAGAGGTTGTTGTGGTTTGTAAGGATGGAAAATATAGGTTAGATATAGGCTAAATCACTTCTCCTATGCATCCAAAATACTTATCCCACAAGACAAGATTCTTATCTTCAAGTTAAGGATGAAACCCAAAGCAATGGATCCAAAATTAGAATTATGGATAAGAAGATGCACAAATGAATGATTAAATATTTATATCTCTAATAAAAATGGTGAAAAGTATGTGTTTATATAACCAAATATAACCCTAAACTCTTTTAAATTTTTAGACAATAGAGTTAGCCCAATCGACCTTGTTCTTTAATAAATAAATCAGTTAGGTCCCAGATTAGGTTAGCGAAGGCCAACCTAATCCCATAACGGGCTTATATTTTAGGAACAAGGTCAACCTAGAATAAATTTGTTTACTAAATGTCAAAAAGAGGTTTTAGCTTAGGTAGGGGTTTTTTGAGGTGGTTAATTGCTTGAAGGATTGTGTAAGGGAGGTGTCAAAGCATAGAGACATGTATAAGAGAGGTTTATGTTGGTTTTAAGTGGTGGTATAGGGAATAACAATATTATGAAGTATCAATGGTCTTTCCACCCCTTTGATTGATACACCTTTTAAAGTGTGCACTCACAAAGATTGAGACTTGATGGGTTCTTTCAAGAGAGAAAGTATTAGTAATTGAAAAAAATTAAAAATATTGTCTATACATATGGCCCACTCAAATCTCATCATGTGTCATATAGTTGTAACATGGGATGGTGCTTTGGGAAAAGAACATAAAAACAACAACTCTGAGCTATGTAAATTGTAGTAAAAAATGAATAAGATAAATGAAAGGACAAAATTGAAAAACACATACCTTTACTTACCTTAGTGCTGTAGAGTGAAAATAAAGTGAGAAAAATGTAAAGGTGTACAATGTAGAGAACATTAGGAAAACCTGTAAAATAAGTGAAAATTTGAAGTTTTTGTAAAATATACATGCAATATGTGGAAAAATTATCTATGATGTCAGGATTTCATAACATCTTTTGGTTCAAAAATAGAGCTAGTAGAAACAAAGTTATGGGCAAAAACTAGAATATGGTGGTAAATAATTGATAGGTAAATAATTTTGAATGGTAAATATAAATAGGGTGAAAATTAATTCATTTTTTATTTTTACTATTCTAAGAAAATAATGCTCTAAGAGACCTAGTTGAGCCCAAAGAGTGATCAAGGTGAGGAGATGACAACTATGATGTGAAGGATGCCTAGTGGCCATAACCAGTGTAGCTCAGGTAAGTGGCACATTTATTTCAAATTTTTTGGCAATTTTAATTAAAATTAAGTTATATATCAAAAAGTAGATGTTAGGTAAAATTTAGATACCAAAAATGAACCTAGGAATTTTTTAGGTAAACTAGGGGAAAAATGGGATATTGGGTAAGAAAGAATCGAACCAATAAATGCCTAAAGACATTTATGGTAAATGGTTGAAAATTCATCACATATTTCAAATAGAGTTGGCCCTATTGACTTAGTTGTAAAAGGTAAGAGGAAATAAGGAGGCCAACTACATAGAAATATGTAGCAGAGGCCCATATTAGTATTGTTGGGGGTGGCATATTATGTAGCAGAGGCATAACTTAGTTTGAAAGGTGGACAAGGCTGACCTAGTGTATTCTAGCCGATGTAGTATGTAATAAGGGGCTGATGTAGTCTATTAAATGGGGCTGACTATGTGGTAGAGGGAAGATATAGTATGTAAAATATGGGAATGGGCTGATTTAGTATAAAAAAGGTAAATTATGTATGAAAAAGGTGACAAATAGGAAAATAGGAAAAATAAGCTGATGATATAGTTAATTTTTAGTAACTTAAGAATTTTAAGAATGTATTTTAAGTATTTTTACATTGGTATCTAATATATTCTATGTTGTTTGATATTTTTTAGATATGAAAAATATTTTGGCACCTTGTGGATTCAACAAGACCACTAGATTTACTAAAGCTATTATCAGATGTGGATCGAGTAGAACTAGTTTCCTTAGGGTGTGGGGGCATCATAGAGATGCATAGGATCTCACTTAGTGTTGATCTAGTCATCATGTTCCTAGGAGCATGGGAGTGACTGACCAACACTTTTTAATGGGAGGTGGAAGGGGATACCATAAAAATGGGCATCACCTTGGAGGATGTCCATGCCTTGGACTTCCCATTGTTAGGTCCCCTATCATATATGATGTGCTAGAGCTGAGCCCTATCCCTTTGGTTGGTAGGCTTAGATAGGATTTATCTTGGGTTATGAGTTAGCTTGTTTGATGTATATATATTGATCATTTTAAATATCCCAAAGGTCATGATAGGACTTGTAACATTAGGTGTGTTGTGTCATAAGTTGGATTGGAAGGTATCATCATATGTGGTAATTTTATGTTAGTCTATCCTAGAGTAGGGTGCTCTATATGATCTAGGTTATATCCTTTGGGTAAAGCTCATGCATGATATGCTAACCTTGGGATGAAAGACTATGAGCCTTATCATTTTGTTGAGTGTTTAGATTTATGATAAGTTTCCTATGTATTAGTTAGTTTGGTTGTCTAATGAAGTGGATGAGAGGCTACTTGGGGTGGTGAGATGGTAGAAGGAACATGTTGTATGTGTCCTGCCCCATGCACTAGATTTATAGAGTGTAACATGTGAGAAGATAGTAGGGCATCCCTACATTGATATTTGGCTAGGTGGCCAACTTGGGATACTGTTACTATGAGATTAGTGCATGTTCATTTCACATGACATTATAATTCATGGGTAGAGCCACATTTGATAGATCAGGTACTTAGACAACTAAGCCAACCACATATAATGGCTCCCCTAGTAGTGCTTACTTATTAGTCATGACATGCTAAAGAGTGGAGAGGTAGAGGAGGAATAGGCATGCCAATCGAGATACCTATGATTTGGCCTTAATGGTGATACCATGGACAAGGCGAGAAAAATAATAGGAGGCAATGAGGCCTAGTGTAGAGGATGTTATGGATGTGGATGTTGCAGGTGGGGACATGGGAACAAATCCACCATAAGAGTGATAATGACCACCTTGAGCTCATTGGAGATAGAGGCACCATTAGCAAGAGGGAACATGGGCATGTGTAGTCACACATGGTGATCCTACAGTGACTATAGGGTGTAGTTGGTCGATAGAGAGTCCATTAAGGAGGCGATCAAGTTGGGCTCAAGTGGTGACTCTTTTTGTTTCACTTATGTGGAGGTAGCTAACAAAGGAGGTGCTTGACAAGTGAAAATATGGGTAAATCATCATCAATGATACTAGCACTAGTGAGAAATGTTTTGATTTATTAAGTTTTTGACATAGATCACTAGTTGTATTGTCATTTATATATTTAGTGATATATATATATATATATATATATATATATAATTATCTATCTATTATATCTATATATATGAGATCTGATGTATATATATATATTTTTGTAGGTACTATAGCAGAGGAGATCAGATGGGGATCACATAATGATATTTTGGATGGGGTGTTATGACATTATGAGCCATCCACCTTGGTAGACCCTATGGTACCATCTTTCATAGCTTATGCTAGCTAGTTTAGATTTGTAGGGGAGGATGCTTGACAATTATAGGCATGAGGAGATGGCTCACCACAACCTATAATGGTAGGAGAGGGAGAGGCTCAAACCTAGAAGGCATTTCATATGAGAGAACTACTTATTTGGTGACCACTATAGTGCTTGGATGTGTATAGGCCCAAGTGGCCAAGATACAGGGTCAAATTGATGTCTTGAGATCCCAAACTACCTTATTAAAGAATACCATTCATAGGGGTCAATCACAAGTGTCTATGGGTAGCGTGTCTCAAACATAGGATATACATGATGGATCACAACCTTAGAGTTGTATCTATTGTATTTTGTACTCACATTGTATAAAAATCATGGTATATTTATTGATATGGACATTTCTTGGTCTATGATCTGTATTTATCTATGGATGGATGTATTTCCTTTCTAACCCATATATTTTAGTTTTATTGTATATTCTATGATAAATATGTGATGTATGTTTTCTTTTCTATCATTATGTGATATACATGCATGGTTAAAAATAAAATCAAAATGATTGGGAAAAGTATAAATAATCATAAAATATAATATAATATATCACGATAGGAAATGTGTAAAAACAAAATTTGAATATATATAAGAAACCAAATATGGTAAAGTAACAAGTAATAAAATGTTTTCAAACCATGTAAAAGATTTGTACCAAATTAAAACAAATAAGAGTCATACTATATCACATTGGGAAGTATGAAAATTTGTAATAAAGTGGAAAATACATGAAATCCAATGTTATAAAAATAAATGAACAATAATGTTATTCAAACATACTAGATCAAGATGGGAAGTATGAAAATAAAAATAAAATATAAGTCTAAATAAAATTAACCATACTAAATCAAGATGGTAAGTACAATAAATTTAATAAAATGCTTGTAAACATACACATAATTAGAAAATAAGAAGATAAAAGTGAAGTGTTTATGAAGTAAGCTTAAAACATATTAAATCAAGATGGGAAGTATGTAAATGATGTGTAAATCATAATGTAACACAAATTATCTAAAATTTGAAGCATGTAATGTTATTGTGACTTGTTTATAGTATGATCTATTTGTTGGGATATTTTGTGAGGAGGGCCTAGTCCTATCTAAGGTCTTACACTACAATTCACAAAGGGATCACCAATGAGGTAGAGACAAATGTGGGAATAATTTTAAAAATGTTTTAATGTGGTAATTTGTGAGTGCCTAATCCTATCCATGGTCTTACACTACAACTCACAAAGTGAAAATAAATGAGGTGAATGGTAATAAAGGGAAATAGTAAGTAAATGTTTTATGAGGAATGACTAGTCCTATCCAAGGTATTAAAATTCAAGTCACAAAGGGGAACCCTAGGGGGTATGATCAGTTAACAAAAAAATACTCATCAAGGGAAAATATTAGGATTATTGTAATGAAAAATGGAATGTAAAAAGCATGACATCGATATTTATGAGAAAACCTTAGTAAACATGAGGCATACTAGGTAAGAAGGAAACAAATTAAGAGTCTAGTGACCATCAAAATAAAAAGGATACCTACTCATAATAAGCACAAAGCTATACAAGAAAATAGGTGAGATACTAAGATCAACTCATGAAGGTTATATGAATAAAGAAATTAAAATGGACCTACCTTCCCACAACATGTTCCTTGATCCTTGGGACTTCTTATAGAGTTGTCATTCTACTACGAATAATGTTCACTTATTTAAGAAATTAGGTAGCACTATACATTTTTTTTGGTTCTCTTATCCCAATCTATTGGCCTACTTCACCCCAATGGACCTCAACTCTATCACAAGGCCAATTGTAGATTTTGATATTTGATTAGAAATAGGAGATGTGCTCGAGATAATAAATCATGTCTTTTGGTGTGATTAGGATTTTTGAATTATATGCTGCCTTTTGAATCATTGATTTTAAAAAAAATGATTTGGCTTTTGAATTTTTTATGGCTTTTATGATTCTTCCTCCATACAGATTTGGAATAATCAATATGAGTGATAAAAGTGATACACACAAATGAGATTTACACTTTGGTTTAAAGGAGGATTTAGAAGTAACTAAATATATGACTGACTAAACAACTTAGGCTTACCTATGAACCAATATGTAATCTCAAGTTTAAACTATATGTATGGTTAATACATGAAAGGAAAATAAAGGAAAAAAGAAGATCAAAATATATTGGTGTATATACGTAGTACAATGAGAAGTCTTTTTTGATAACTGATCATATGGTAAAGATAAAAGACTAAGGGAATCAAGGTTGTATAACCATGTCATAATAATAATTATCATTGAGTGTAAAAGATAACAAACAATCATTATATAAAAAATAGAAGAATCCATGAAAGAAGTGACATCATAAGCATAATTTTTACATTATTGAAAAGAATGAGAATAAGCCATATGAAAAAGAGAAAGATAATTAAGCCATATAAAACACATAAATCATATTAGAATGGTTCATGCAAAAATAGATAAGTGAAATCATGTTTGACTCATAGTCAAAGATATAAGATATATAAATGCATCACAAATCTAATCTAAATCATAAAATAGAATAATGTGAAAGAATACCATGCTGTGTTCATAAATATTGATATATTTAACCATAAATGTTATCCATAACATTTAACACATCTTCATAGAAGAAGAAGAGTAATTCTCATGTGGTATCTATTCTATGGGATGCTCAATGTGAGGAATAGATGTCTTGATGGGAATAGTATTTATGGAGCTAGAAGGAGGTGCAACTGGTTAAGGAGGATTTTTCTTGCACGGGTGACCTATAGGAGGAGGAATAACTGATGTTAGTGTTGACTGTGGGAAATTATGAAGATATTTCTTGAGCACTCGAGATCAATTGGTATGATGGGTAGCACACTAGTGCCAAATAAAATATACTTCCCCATATTTAAATTTGTAGTTTGGTAGTAGCCTGGGAGGAGGTATGGTCTTGTCTTTGGGTTGGGTAATGACTAAGCATAATGTGCCGATGTAATGCCTAAGTTTTTTATAGTGGGTAGAAGAATGGTTATTTTTCCCATGAAAGTAAAAATTATGTATATTATTAGGCTGGTTGGGTATACTAACTTAAGGGGTAGAAAGAGAATCTTGGGGCTACTGATATAGAGGGCAATCTTTAGTCTAATGACCAGTAACTCTGTGAATATCACAATAAGGCTAATCTACACATTATGATGGTAAGGGATAAAGCTATGGTAAGGTAAGAAAACCATCATCAAAGAAAGGGGGAGATAGGAAGTTGATCTAGGATCATCTATAAGTAAGGTTGGATGTTCAGTGGGTCTAAGCATAATGGATAGGATTGTTGGAGGAATTAGACTTTAAGGGTCATAATATCTAGAAAAATGATAAGGTCTTATCATGGCATGATCCATGAGCATACTTTTGAGAGGATTTGTTGTTACTAGAGTCATACCATGTGATTGATCCATCTCCAGCCTATGAAAAATAGTGGAAAAATTAATATTAGGTGTTATAAAAGAAGGAATGCTAGAAGAAAAATGAAAATATTGAAATAAACAAGAGTGATATATAAGAAATTTAGTATTTCTAGCTTGGATGAATCCAACTAAAAATGTATCATCTACATCATAACCATCATCATAGTTAGGTGTATTCAAGTTTATGGTACATGTAGGAATTATTTTATCATCTGAGGAAGCATGGTGAATGAAGTGTTGAGTTTTGGTTAAGGTAATGGGAATGTTTTTGGAAGGTAGATGACAAGATTGAGGTTGAAGAGAAGGAAGTTGGGTGATGATGTGAGGGGAAAGATCAAAAGTTTTGATATTTAATATTACCTCATCTAGATCATCATCATCAGAGTCTAAGAGGTTAGGTGGAATATTACCAATTAGTTTGGGATGACCATTATAACCTTGAGTGGAGTTAATTGGATAGTTGAAGTGTTGGGATTCCTAAAAGGGAAAAATAGGTAAGGGTTCAAGGATGGGTATTTTAAAGACACCACATTCTTAGAATTGTTCAAAATCACAAGGATTTGTGTTCCCTTGAATCTTGTAGATATCTCCATTATGATTAACTTTGACACATTAGCATGTGGATGAGGTGACAACTCTCATATGATAAGTCTAATATTGATCGAGTAAGATATTGTAAGAAAGTGAAAAGTTAAAGATCATAACTTTCACATAGATGGTAATAAAAGGAATGGTAATGGGAATCCAAACACAACCTATGGGATGCATTTACCTTATGTCTAGCCTTGACATTTACTACATGTGGATTTTAGGTTGCATTCAAAATATCTAAGGGTTTTAATAAAGTCAAGTGAGGCAACATAAGTGCCTAAAAATTCATCAATTAAAACATGCTTAACTTGGATATTTCTTAGTTGGATGTTAATAAATAAAGTAGGATCATCCACATGAAGAAATATCTTATTGAGAATCATAGAAGTGATAAGGAAGTGTCCACTATTTCATCAACATGGATGAACATATCTTCACATTATTGAAGTATACTATATTCTGATCCATATAAGGTAGCTTCTTTCCATATATGAGGAGGATGAGGGATGTTCATTTAAAATAATAGTTATATTAGTTGGTTAAAATATTAGGGAGAAGTTCTTATTATCTCTAAGAAGTGGATTTGAGATGGGATATGAGAAAGTTACGCAATATGATCCTATTCATCATAACCCATGAGATAATTGTTAGATATAGGTGCATAGTGTTGTAAGAGATCCTAGGAAGGAGGTTTAGAGGTACAGTTAAATTGTGTTGATAGGGTATGGCTATTTTAGGTTGGATGAAAGTGGGTTGAGTGAATTTAGATGATGTTATAGTTGGTTAAGGTATTTATTGTGGTTGGGTAGAAGAAATACTATTTGAAGATTGAGGTGTGATGTTTCACGGTATGGAAGTTAGGCAAAGAGTAGATGTTATACCAATGGTATAAGAGGTATAACCAATTTGTGTAGTTGAGAGTGGTGCTTATATGGGTATTGGTTTCTCTTTCCCAAATTCTAAGAGATGGGATGGGGAAGTGTCTTGAATGATGTAGAATAGTTGAGAGCTATGATGTGTAGGTGTTAAATTTGAGTCAATAAAAGCAGCTACTCTTCTCATATTAGTCATATTAACCACATTTTTGACATTGGTGGTAAGGTATATAAGACTTTTAATGTTGTTAGTAGTAGGATTAGGTTGCTAAATGTTGTCTTAGTGGTTAGGAAAGGGATCCTTGTAGTTAGCTAAATGAGCATTAGCTTGGTTTTTATTTTGCATCTCATGAGCTTTAAAAGCTATATCATGAGATTGCTGATGTTTTTAGATAAGGTATTCATGGTCAAAGTTAGGAACCAAGAAGAAAAACCATACTAAGGTTTCCTAATTATCTAAAAGTCTCATGAGAATGGCCCCAACTTGCATGAAACCAATGAAATTTATTTACATCTTACCATGATTTCATTGGATGAGTGGGGTCAAGATCTCATGGTAGAGGTCTTGGAAGACATTTTTGAAATTATACTAAGGACAATGGTTTGTGCACATTAGTGTAGTTGTGTTGAAATAATGTGGGAGTGTGATTATAATTGTTGTTAGGGGGAGGAGCATGCTCCATGGTGTTATTTGGAGTAATAGCTTGGATGGTTTGTATGGTGTCATAAGTGTCAATAACACCATCATTGGTTACATGATAGTTTTTATTTTTATGAGCATGTGAGTACACATTATACGTTGAGGTGATTCAAACTAACACATGAGGAGATATTATCATTTGTCTTGGTGAAGAGCTTCTTCCAAATTTTTTGGAGAGAGGGTCCTAATGTAATATTATAATTTATGGTGGAGAGCTTTGGTAAATAAGTGGAAGAGGTTGTCATCTTCCATATTATGATCACATTTGTTAGAAAAATATTTCCATCATTTGATGAATATTTTTTCTATTTCAGTTTTGAGTTGCTTAAAATTTTAGAAATTGAGCTAAGTTATTTTCAATAAGATCACTAGTTTAGAATTATTGGACTAATGAGCTGACTAAGTCTTCTAGTCTAGTGATAAGAGTGGGGTTTTAATTGATTGTACCAATCTAAAGCATATCCTGAGAGTGTTTTAGTAAGAGTTTGGTGGCAATGAAAGTATTAATCTTAACTCAATCTCTAAAAGGGTTCCCAAATGTTTTTAGAGGCAAGGTAGGATCTGTAGATCCATTGTAAGTGATGATTGGGGTGATACCTCCTATGTCAATGTTAGAAATTTGAGGTAGTAAAGGTTTGTTTTGTAAATGTTTGATGGTTTTATTGATAAGTGGAGGTTGTGGGATCAGCTTACCATGGATATCCCTATGGGGGGTGGGGGAATTAGGATTTTTCACTCCCCATGGAGCCTGGTGAGGATGGTTTTGGATATGTATGAGATGATTTTAGACTTGCATCATCTGATTTGTATTATTGTTTTGAAAAGTATGCATTTGGTTAAGTATTTTTAAGAGAGGTTGATTATTTTGAGTGATAATTAGTATAGTAGATTCTGCATGTGATGAATTAGTATTATATGAGGTGTTAAGAACTTGGGATGCACTATGAGTGTGCAAGGAGGTAGTTGCATGTGTCACACTAGTGGCATGAGTAGCATTGGTATTAAAAGAAGCTATGTTATCTTGGAAGAATGTGGGTGTTTTGAAGATGCCCACTAGAAGTTGAACTTGCCATGTTGGTAGAAATACTTAGCATGGGGGTTGAAGAAGACATAGAAGATGATGTCATGGTGTGGGAAGAAGACATTATAGAGGGGAAATATTAGGTTGCAAAGAAAGGGCTTCCCCAAAATCCTTGGGAAAAGGTGGAGGAAGGCAAATGGTTTCTCTTATATGAGGTCCCATAATGATATTATAGATGGTTATGGGATCTTTTAATCTATGTTGAGAGTTTTCATTGATTAAAAAGAGCATTTCCATTATTTATTCAAGATCACTCTCATATTCTAAATAAATCAAGGGGTTAAGGGTCAAGGAAAAATGAGAGGAGCCCCATAGTTGGTAGTGTGAGTGATAACATGGATATTAATTTGATCCATAGTGGCTGCCATAAGATGTGTCTTTTTTGGGATAAATGTTAGGGTTGATAGGACCCCTACCTAGATTGCTTTTGACTAGAGCTAAGAATCAAATCTGGGGCACAATCAGGGGTCCCAAACCTTGAGAACCATTAAAATAACACAAATGGCCACCGTCAACCATTAAAATGACTAATTAAACTCAAATGCCTACATCCATCCTATAGACACCTTATAAGATTCATACTTGGGTGGGCCTGGGCACAACCAACCCACTTAACCAACCCTTTTACATCTTATTAGATCCACAAGATGTGTCTTAGTAAACCTATTGGGATTGGTAAAAATCATCATGTTTGATTTATTCAATTATGTATTATCCTCAAAGAGGAAATTTATGATGGTGAGAAACTAAAAAAATGGTAATAATGAAGGTTAACTGGTAGGATACAAGGTTGAACTAGTCGGTATTGTCTATTAAGATAGTAGACATAATAGGCTATAAAAGAGGTAGTCAAACTAGTTGATTATGTTCTATAAATGGTGAAACGAAGAGAGTTTAAAAGACACATAGTTAGATAGGTCAAATATGTGTTGAAAGGAAATAGAAAAAATAAACTAAAAGAGATTGGGTCGAATAGAGTGACTGTGTTATGTGAAAAAATATACTATAGGAGACACAATCAAGGAGATCAACTATATTTTGAAGGTAGAGACAAGTTTTAATAATTATGATTGTATATGATCTAGTTTTATTTTGTATAATGATTAAAATAAACACACAAATAACTTTATTGATCCAATTGAGCTAGTTGTGTCACACAACAAAAACTTGCACCAACATTGGCCGATACAAGTTTTGAAACATAACATAAAATTATCAGAGAGAAATCAAAAAAATTAAAGATGCTAATCTATATGGTCATTCCTAAATGTTTTAAATTATAATAATTTTAAAAATAAATGTGATAGAGAGTTGGCTATGAGAAAGAACTAGAAAAGAAATCTAAGGATGGTTTAAGGTAGTTAAGGTTAAAGGGATCTGGTGATGGTATTGGATCGTTATTTGTACCTACCCCCTCACTTCAAAATCTAGAAATAATAAGGGTATCAGATGCTTTGATAATATATACCATCAACCATGCATTTATACTTGGTAAAAAATTTGAGTCAACTTTTCCCTTGGTGATGAAATCCAAGTAGGTAGACCTTGAGTAGAATTTGTTAAATGCTTTTTGATGTTGTGGTTCATAAATGTGTGAAAAAGAAAAATAGTGTGACTAAATCGATAAATCAAATTATCCTATTTAGTTTATGTGTGTTACTTTAAGTAAGCAACAAAATGAATAGTGAATTAGTTACTAATAAGATAAGTTAATTCCTTTGATTTAAGAGTATAGGGTCAATTCAAACAATTAAGTATGAAAATAATACAGAGCATAATCAACTGGGTCAATGTTATTTGTTCGAAGTAGGAGCTAGAAGAACATAGTCGAGAAAATTAACCGAGTCTTCTAGGTAGGAAAGCAAGGTATAGAACTAGGTTAATCTAGTTAACCTAGTTTGCTATAGGGCTACAATATTATAGACTAAAAACTATGAAAAATAGGATAGTAAATGAATAACATAAATAAATAATATGATAATAATAAACATGATAATTTTTTAAGATGTTGAAGCTACTATTTTTATACTATGTTATTTAGATGATTATGTTTAGCCTACTAATAGAGTTGACTAGGTCGAATAAGTTTGAAAACCTATATGTAAAAGAATCAAATCAATCAATGATCCAATTACTTGTGGTTAAAGATGACATGCATATAGGAATACAAAGTTGATCACAATGACTGTGTGTTAAACTTACACACAGAATATTAGACCAAATTGATAGATTCAATCCAATACTGTAGAAATGAAAATATATAATAAGGGATAATGAATGAAGCTATGAAGAAAAACTTGCAAGGGTTATTTCATATTGGGTTCATCAGAACGCATACAAGGGAAAGTGAATTCGATCTACAAATCAATCCTAGCTCAGAGAAGATAAATCACACTAGCCATTCTGCTTGCTGGTAAATTTGGAAAATCAAAGTTATGACAAATATGGATCCACTAGACCTAACTAAGGGGTCCCTTACCACACAATATCACTATAGAGGGTTCCAAAGACTCTAGTCAAGAAATACTATGCAATAAACCTAGTTAGGTCCTATGCCTATTCATATCAAAGTAAATGACAAAGTAAATTAAAACTAATCTAGTGCTCACCAAAGCATGTGGCATAAAATGGGGGTAATAAATATAAAATTAAACATGCATAAAATAACTCTACTCAAATCAATGTAGAGGTAATCCTAATGCAGGGAAAGAGATAAACATATTCATAAGCTAAGAAATACAAATCTATTTACTTTAATAAAGACAAGCAAGAGTTAGGAATACTTACCTTGAATATGAACCCATCGAACCCCAATCTCTCCCTTGGATAAGGTGATTCATAAGAGGTTGTTGTGGTTTATAAGGATGACAAAGATAGGTCAGCTTTAGGATTCATGAATTATCCAATGAATCTAAAAGACTTATACCATAAGACATGATTATTATATCCAATTGTAGTATGAAACCCTAAGTAATGGTTCCTCAATTAGAATGGTGGATAAGCAGATTCAAAAATGAATGGTTAACTCTATCTCTCTAATGAAAATGGTGAAAAGGATGTGTTTATATAGTCATATCTAATCTTAAACTCTTATAAAGTTTTAGTCAATAGAGTCAGCCCAATAAAACCCACTATGTATTAAATAAGCAGTTAGGTTCCAAAATAGGTCAGTTGAGGCTGACATAATCTTGTAATGCACTTATATTTTATTAATAAGGTCGTCCCAAGCTGACTTTATTAGATAAATGTCAAAAAGAGGTTTTAGATTAGGTAAGGTTTATTTAAGGTGGTGAATTGATTAGAGGAGTGTGTAAGGGAGGTGCCAAAGCTTAGGGACATGCATAGGAGAGGTTTGTGTTGGTTTTAAGTAGTGGTATAAGGAGTGACAATCTTGAAAAGCACCAATAGCCTGCCCACCCTTTTTCTAGTGCACCGTTTAAGGCATGCACTCATAAATATTGAGACTCAATGGGGTTCTACAAGAGAAAACATTAGTAATGGATAAAGTTTAAAAATATTATGTGTATATGGTCACCACCAACCAATTGGACTTTTACAAACTATATTGAGCCAATCTACTGTAGTAATTGGTTCACAATTTTGGTATGGTTGACATGATAAAATCACTCAATCTTTCCATGTTTTTAAGTTAGAAAATATAACATCATCTAACCTCACTAGTTTGATAGTGTTGGTGACTTGGTTCACTCACACTCGCTAGGTTGTAAGTATCATTGGGTTGCATGGTTGAGCTATCTCAACTACTAGGTGGTAACTCACTTTTAATCTAAAGTGAGGGGCATATGTCTTATAATCTCTCTCTATCTCCTTGGATATATGAGCTTTCAATAATTATCTATATTTGTAAGAATATCAATTTTATATCCTTATAAGGATACATATTTTTAAAATTGACTTGTAAATAGGCAAGTTAGTTATATGACATATAAGTATACTCCTAAACTTTGCTATTTCAATTTCAATCTATTTCAAGTACTTTCAATTCCACATTATATGCATTGATTATATACTATAACATGATCTTGGTTGTAAGTCAGTCATATCAAAGAACTCAAGTTGGGCACATGCAAAGACAAGTTGTGGTATGCATGCCCATGTACACATTCATTTCCTTTAAAATAATAATATAATTACTAGATTAAAGGGGGAATAAGTGTAGATGATATTTATGGATTATATAACACCTCAATATTGTACACTTGGAAAACTCAAACCTTGTTTTTTCCTCCTAGTTTTGGACCTTTCCCACTTCCAAAAATATTGAATCTACTCTATATTATACCCTTTGGCCTGTACCACTTAGTTTGACTAGTCTTATGTTGATGACCTAGACCTTATATCTTACTCAAAATATTTAAAATATACTTATCTTCCACCTTTGTAAGTTTTGAACTTGTACTGAATTTACTGCTCTCTAAACACTAAGGTCAAAACCATATAATAACATCTATGTTTTTGATTAAGGTGGCAAACCAGGGGCCGAACCCTATACAGTCAAAAAAGATAAGAAGGCTGGCAAACAAAATATGCCATCGCCAAACCAATGGCATAGCCGAGAAACAAAGTTAGAAGCAAAACAAAACACTAGAAAGACCAGAGTTAGAAAGGATGAAACTACATAACTATAGAATTAACAAGATCCTTAAGATTCTCATTGTCTGCATTGTCAGCATTCCCTAGATTACCCACTGCTTCCAACATAGTCATATTCAGTAGAATGTTATTTCTAAGGCCTTTGGTAAAGACCTTTTCCAGATTTTGAATGTGGACCTTCAAGGCCCCAATATCTATTTTCCAATCATTTTCATTCTCCGAACCCTCACCAGCTTCTTCTACATGCATCTTCTCCTTATTATCAACAGTTCCCCTAGAATCAACACCCTACTCTTCAGTGACCTCAAAAACTTGAGAAGCCTGTTTCCCACCAGTGTCCTCCAAAATTTCATGAATTTTTGGCTCTTCATACCCCAATTACTGCCTTGAGCTTCAAACAAGTAACAAGCCCTCAGTTTCATTTGCACTAAATGTAGATGTGAAGGCTCATTTTACAAAATGGCCCACCATGGTGACGTCAACTTTCATGATTAAAAATAATTCGCCCTTGGTTTTCATGATGTGACTCTCGCACCTCCACCTCATGATACAAGGAATTAATCATGACAATCAAGGAAGTACTAAGGTTATCATTTTCCATGATCCGCAATGGCCTTCTCCATGTGGACCACCTTCGAAAGCTATCCTTGTCATCAAAGTGCATCATTCATGCTCTGTCATCTCCTTCTGAATGATCTCTCTAATGTTAGGGGGTATATGAGCCCCTTTTCACCATACCCTCCATCCTAAGAATTGCTGACCAAAGTTGGCATAAGCATCAATGACCCTGTTACCTTCTTTGTAGGTGTGGGTAATCTCAACTTCGGAAAACTTTTGTGAAAGAAACTGGATGTTCGTAATGATGTCTTTTAGATGGATACCAATGTTATATGCTTTATTAATGGCATCTATGACCAACTTAGAATCTCCTTGAATATTCAAATTTCTAATTCCTAGGGATATAGCTAACTTTAATCCCCAAAGTAAGGCCATAACTTCAGCATAGTTATTGCTTTGGCAACCCATGCCACCAGCATAGACATCAGACATCCCTCCTTTTTCATTTCTTATTATTCCTCCTCCACTTGCTTTACCACTCAACTTGGATGCCCCATCAAAATTGAGTTTCATCCAATTGGGTTTAGGTGGTATCCATTTAGTATGAAGTCTCTGAAGAATTTTGGAATTATCATGCCCAGGGATAAGGTTTAAAACCTTCCATTTGGCCACAATTTGACTTTCAAATTCAGATAGGGGTTTCTCTGCAACACTAATATGAGTTGTTGTAACACTTTCCAAGATGGTCCTAACAAAGGAGTTAAACACCTGAGTAGCATTTCTAGCAGTGTCCCTAAAAATTTTGTGATTTCGCTCTTTCCATAAAGTCAAGCTCAAGCATGGTAGAGCTTGCTTCCATAATTCCTTAATCTAGGGATGTGTGAAGGTTGAGTTCCATCTGAGAATTACTTCTTTAAGGTCAGAATTGCAAACCCATTCAATGCCAAAGTTGTTAAGTATTGTGCCCCATAAATCCCGAGTAAACTCATAGTGTATGAATAGGTGTGAAACTGATTCCTCTCTAGAACCACATAGAAAAAATCTATTGACCAAAGTAAACCCCCTCTTTTGAAGGTTGTCCTGAGTAAGGATTTTGTTATGGGCAGCAGCCCACCAAAACAAGTTAATATTTGGAATGGGTTTATGATTCCAAACCTTTTTCCATACCTCCTTATTATGAGCTTCAGGTGTAAGCAGATGATAGGTAGATTTGACAGAGAATGATCCATTCTTATCTGGCCACCAGTATTGTTCATCCCCCCGAGGGAAGAGTGAGATTTTGATCTCCTGAACACATTGCTGGATTTCTCGAATTCTTGGGATAAGCTCAGGCCTGTGCACACAATAATCCAAAAGGTTTTTCCAGCTCCTTATCTCATTCCCTAAACTAATTTTTTTTCTAGTTCCCTAAGGTCATCTATTTTTCAAATGAAACTAATGCAATTGCATCATCACAAAGAAATTCATTCTTGTACATATTAGTCTTAAGTAGGCTTTAAAGGTCATATATTGTTAATAAGAAGCTCATTATGCTTCAGTTTATCTTTAATGGGTCATATTTAGGTGTTGAATATATATTTATGATATTAGGTAAGTTTATAAATCATAATATTTCTAAATCTTGATCTCTATAACATCATAGTCACTTTCCCTCCAAAATGTATATTTTGAAAATTTATATTTCTATTTTTTCTTTGAGGATGTTTCTCATCTTTATAAGCAATGTAAAATGATGGTATTATTTTAATTAGGGTTATTTTTCTTTAAATTAATGTTATATATTGTGTCTTATGGTTTAATTAATAATAAATATATTAAACTTATTTAAAGTTAATCCAAGATAAGTGTCATGTTAGTTGTTTACATTGTGAAGGAGTTAAAAAGTTGTTGAGAAGCTTTTGCTGCATGTAACAAAAAGAACCAATAATAGACATCATGATAATTTTATAAGTATAAAGTTAAGGAGATAATAAATTACAAAAAAAAATGAGAAGGATGTGAAAGGCAGGCATTAGGAGGAGTAATCTATGAAGGTCTGTTTAAGTCTGTAAAATTTCAAACTTATAGAAATGAATAACAAGGGCTTGTCTTGATTTAGAATTCAATTTGAGACTTGATGAATATGTAAGTGAATATGAATACTCAATTTTGATATATATCTAGTTGAAGACTAGTTACACACAATCAATAAAAGGTCTGTTACACTTATACAGATGTTTTCATTATGTTATATGAATGATCAATATGTATAATATATTTAAATAGGATTATAATGATGTGTTAGACCATATAAAACTTAAATATGTAAAAAATTCAAATTACTCATTTTGAATACTCTTGAGCTATATGTAGGCTTGCTAGGGTTTGACACACAAAATGTTTTATATCTTGAGATTGAACTGTGAAAATTATCTATAAATTTGTAGAATGGTTGGTAAGTATATTTATTAATTTTTTTGAGTGATTTAATTAGCTTCATATCCTTTTATAATAATATATTTTTAAAACATAAGCCTACAAGCTTGAATGAGGGTTTTAGAAGACAAAAACCATTATATCTCTTAAATTATTGATCCAAATAACATGAATTTTTTAGGAATATTGAATAGGATTTTTATGAAATTTAAATATTTATTTAAAGGTTTTAATAGGTTTTTATTTCAATATATGTTCAAAACTCAAACCTATAGTCCTGAATATAAGCGCAAAACCCTATTTAGAAAGACTAAAAGGTGCATAACTTAAAAAATAATAAGATAAATGATTTTAAAATTTATTTAAAGTTGAAATATGTATTTTATAATATTTTTAATGTGATTTAATATTTTTTATACACTTGGAGAGAGATACATTGGTAAAACACAAATTACACATTTGTAAGTAATGCAAAAAACCACTTTTAGTAGCACTAAAAGGTGCATAAATTTTAAAAAAATAAACCAAATGGTGTGAAATTTTGTATTAAAGTGTGTGAGAAGGTATATTAAGGGTTATAAGCTGGTTTTAAATATTTTTAATACATGTAACTAAATTTATTACAAAAACACAGTTTGTAGGACTTAAGTAAGAAGAAGAAAAGAAATATGTTTTCTATTTTTTTAAAAATATCAAACTACCAAAGAAAGAACATATTGAATGGGTTATATGAGGTCAATAGAATACATATAACTCATTTTTAATAATATGTGTTTGAATTAATGATAAAATATTCATTTGAAGAAGGTAAGAATATGACAGACCTAGAAGAGTAAGGTCTAAAATGCAGATTTCTATCTTTTGTAAAAATCAAGCATATAAATGTGTGATAGCCTATAATTTGAATTGAATAATACTAATAAACATTAAATTATTATTTAAATACTAATTTTAATTTATATGAGTGTTTTTTTTGTTTTTAATGAAGGCATATGAGTGAACCCCTTTCATCAGATTATTATCAGAGTTAGAGAAAGAGTGTTTGGAGATCTTCATTTTTGGTATCAGAGCTTAGAAAAATATTTTGTGAATCATGAAATAAATAAAGATAAAAGTGAATAAGTTTGAGGGTTATTTGATAAAATATAAATTTTAAAAAGTTTTATAGTCCTATATCCCATTGTAGCTTAATAAAGTGAGAAGAGGAGTAGAGTGAAGCTCATAAAGAAGAAATATGAGGTGAAATAGACTTGGAGGTTTCCAAGGTGAAACATACTTGGAGGTGTCAAAATAAAAAATATAAACTTTGGGTGAGGCACAATAAAAAGAGGTAGAAAAATAATATAAGGAATGAAAAGAGAGAACAACCAAATACAGAGGACCTATGAGGTGAAAAAATAAGAGGAAATTTAGAAAGATAGATGAGATGAAGCAAACTCTAGTAGGTTTAATACAAGGTTTAGAGGAATTGATCCAAGATCAATCAAGACAAGGATTATTCATAAGATTTCGTAAGGTGTTCAAGTATCCAATCAAACATATTACAAAAATGAGGCAACAATAAGTTAGAAATAAAAAAAGTATGATAAGATTGCTATAAGAGAAACCCAAAAAGGAAATTGAAGAGGTAATCAAGCCTCAATATTTTTATTCTAATAATATATCTAAATGTGTGATTATGGGTATGTAGATTGTTTAAGACAAGACTTAATTTGAGGCCTCAAAATTTGAAAATAATAATAATAATCACTTAGTAATGAACCATAAAGAGCTGTTTGTAGAAGTAAAACATAAGGAAAAAGACATAGTAGTAGGTTGTATTGAGGGATAAAAAGATAGTAAGGTTCTTGTGTGAGGAACCTCAAATTGATATTGAAAACAACATGAAATAAAATAATAGTTGTGAGTAGTCCATGAAGAAGAAGAAAAACATGAAAGAAGGAATAGATGTTTGGTATGAGAAAATGGTATTTTATATGAGAGAGAATCTAAAAGAAATGAATATTTATGAAGAGTCAAAAGTGAAATAATATGGAAACCAAGAGAAAAATCAGCAAAAGATCATCCCAAAATAAGAGTTGTAGGAAAGAGAAAAGAACAAGCAAGAAGGAGTTCTAGGACATAGAGGTGGTTATACAAGCAAGTGCACATAAATAAATGGTGATTCAGGATCAGTTATGTAGTAGGGATGAAGACATAAATGAGATGAGGACATCATGTGAAAAGAAGAAAGAATTTATAGATGAAAATAATACATATGTTTATAGGAAATAAGAGTTAAATAAAATAATTCAAATGCAAATAAAATCACATGAGGAGAGGAATATGATTGTGGATCATCCATATGTGGATGAAGGTGAAGATAAAAAGAATGATGAGGAGAATATAAACATTAAATAAATTGAGAATGGATGTTTTGAATCTCATCAAGTGAATGGGAATTATGAACAATATGCTAGAAATAATAAGGATGGAAATACCTCAAAGGCATAATGAATAAATGGTTTATTACTTTAATGATTTTTTTTCATGTATAGGTGCAACATTAGAAAATGTAGCAAAGATAAGAAATAAGTGTGGATCAATTGAGCATGTGCACTTATATAAAAATCTAGTTGAAGAGGACATACATAAAATTTCATTTGAATAAACTAGAGAAACATAGAAGAATCATGAGTAGGAACTCATTAAAATTTTAAAGTCAGGGAGTCTGATGTAGGTGCATGATCACAAAGAAATTCATTCTTGTACATACTAGTATTAAGTAGGCTTTGAAGGTCATTTATTATTAATAAGTCATTTTATATTTAATGTGTCATATTTAGGTGTTGAAGGTCTATTTAACATCTTTGGTAAGTGTCCAAATCATAATATTTATAAATCTTGTTCTTTAGAGCATTATAGTCACTTTCCTGCCAAAATCTATATTTTGAAAATTTGAATTTCTATTTGTCCTTTGAGGATGTTTCTCATATTTGGAAGCAATTTAAAAGGATGGTTTTAAATTAGTATGATAAAAACAATAAAAACACATAGAGATATAATGCCTCAAGCCTAGCTACTCAAGGAGCAAGAGAATAATGCAAGTAATAAATAAAAGAAGACAAAACAAGTATTATTCACCTTCTTTGTAAGAAAGAATTGTAAGTTGGCACTGGAAGAATGTGCTAAGTTATGTGCTCAAAGAGTCTTTAATAATGGTTCTCATTGCATCATTTCTCCTTGTCACTTTTATATTTACTTGGCTTGGAATGTGAATCTATCTCCAATCAATTGGCATTATAAATTTGGTTTGAAAGCTTGTTGAAAGAGAGTGAGGGCTCTCTTATTTATATGTTCTAATACTAACCTTAACTCATGTGTAGTTAAGTTATATGTAATCATGGTTAGGTTTAGGAGGGGACAAGGAATTAATATTTGGGATATAGATCCTATTTATTAATCATGGCTCTCTATTTATGAATTTAATGCTTTAATGAAAATATTTTAAATTATTTTACTTTGAGGATGATAAAGTCATCATGACCTCGAAGAGAGGAGAATGGAGAGCACTATGGTTTTGAGAGGTAGTCAATCTAAAAAAAGGAATGGATCAATAGTGATGGCACCAAGAGGATATTTGTTCAAGTTGGTTAGCCATTTCAAATCTATCACATATAGAAGCCATAATATCGATGGATTTCATAAGTCTATATTTATAGAGAAGAGCCCAATAGATCATGACTTAACATAGATGGTGGAGAGGGACGGTGAGAGAAACCCATCATAATTAGCTCTTAGATTTGAAGGAGATAATCAACTATTAATGGTGAAGGAGACCAAAGCTTTTGATGGAAGTTTGGAAAGGAATCAAAGGTTTTTTGACAAGCTAGATGATGTAGGCCAAGTGTTTGACAAAATGAAACAGTGAATAACAACACCAAAGAATCCTTATTTCTTATCCAAGATGCTTGAGGATGACATTGTTAATAGAGGGAAAGCACCCAAATATTAGTAGGCTGTAATGGAGGAAAAACCAAGGTTTCAAATCTTGGTCAAAGCCCTTTCAGGAAAAAAATGCAGCTAGGCAAAAGAGACAAATTTGGTGAAAGATTTAAAATTAAGTCTGGTAGTTTCCTTAGGTGTCCTAGCTGAGTATCAATCCCTGGTGAAATAGTGCTAAAATTTGTAGGATCCTCATACATTATCATTCTATAATTTGGGTAAATACTTGATCATCTACATGGCTTTAAGACTGAAGGAAGGTGCGAAAGGATTAAATCAAGCTTCCTCTTCCAAACCTACAACTTTCAAAGAAGCCATAAAAAATGCCATTTCAAAGTCAAATTATGTGAAATCCCCATCTCTATCTCAAGTATATATTGTAGATCAAGTGAAATAGGTACCTTTGATGGAGATTTTAAATAAGGGAGTGGATGAGTTTTATCATACTCTGATTAAAGATTTAATTATATGTAGATTTAATGGTTTGTGGATTTCTTTGATTGCCTTATATCAATAGGTATATGCCACATGGTCAACTTAATGTGAGATTTATTTATGCTCTAAAGGTTTTTTTATTGTTCATTTTAGTGAAGATAAGGATTATCAGAAATGCCTCTCAGAGGGCCCCTAGTTTTTGGGTAATTCAAGATTGTTTACAACTCCTTGGTTTCTAGAGTTTGATCCAAACCCTCTCTCAATAATGAAGATGTCAGTGTGGGCTCAACTCCCTAACCTACCTTTGCATTTTTGGCATGCTTATAAATAAATAGGTAATTTCATAGGGTCTTTTATAAATAATGATTATGATAGGGATATTTTAGGTTTGTATACTTTTGATAGAATTTGTTTAGAAATTGATTTGAGTAAAGGAGTTATAGAGAAATTTTTATTGAAATATGGTGGTGTTCTTCATGCTCAAGCTTTAGATTATGGGAATAAAACATTTAGATTATGTAATTACAAATTACCAAGTCATCTTTATGCTTTTTTTCCTATGGGGTATTCTAAAGTAGGGGGGGAAAATGGGAGAAGTCAACCTTGAGCAAATGGAGTGCTCCAAATTTAGTAGTAGTTGTTGAAAAGTGTTTTTGAGAGACAAAGTTTCACGAAAATGTAAAATTTGGAGATAAAGAGAAATAAGAGGAAGTTATTTTTGTTAAAAAAGATGATTCAAATTTGAGGGAAATATAAAAATATCAGAATATTCCCTTAAAAAATACAATAGGGGGACTAAAAAGAGGATATGAATCTGAAAGTTTAGATTCGGACAAAGAGTTCATTGCAAATAAAAATTTAGAACTTTAGAATCATGACATGTAATTGGTTGTGGTGAATTATGAACAAGGAATATGGCAAGAGGTAAAAAATAAAAAAGGTAAAATTGGCAAGATAGTTAACCTTCTATACTATTTTCCTACTAACTGAAGGCTTTGTTGTTGTTGTCAGTTTTTGGATGTTTGACAAATTATGGTTTAACCTGCTAGTGGCTTTTTTAGCCATTTGTTGTAATTGGTTCTGGCATGGACATGGCATTTTTGTCTATCAATTTTATGTAATATATTATATTAATAAAGGGAGGGAACCTACCAAACCCTATATTTATCAAAAAAACCATCATCATAACCTCATTTTTATTGAAATTTACTTTTTACAAAATTATTATTCACTAATTGCACATAAGAATTTCACCTAAGCATTTAATTGGATTTTTTAGTTAATTAATTATGATTAGGGTTTTTTGCATTTTAGGAATTTTTTAAGTTCTCTAATTAATGGGTCCAAAGGCCAATTTGTCAATTTTCTAGGTCAAAATTTGACTGGAGATGAATCCATGGGAGGTTATAATACAATAGGATAATACCCCAAATACAAATGCCTCGACATGATTATGGGAACTAACATCTGATGTGTGGATGAAATTGGGACATTCAATGATTACTAAGTTTAATTCACATCAATGGATATAAACCAATATGAAGTCCAGTTAGGATGGGAGTGTGGCCAAAATGGGGTGTCTATAAGAAGTTGATAGGTTAAGAATGAATGAGAGATGATCTTGTATATATATCAATACATTTAGATAATATCTCACATTAAATAACTTAGGTTTACCATAATAATATGATTCATTTATAAATTGGATGAATTTAGGTCACTATAAACTTGTGTTGGATAGGAGCACTTACATCAATGTAGGTGTTTGATTAGGATGCAAGTATCTGGTTAGCTAGAAAACATGCACTAGTCCAAAATTTGAAGAGATATATAATAAGTAGGTTTATAACATTTTGAGCATGATAGAAGGTCATAGTCATTAAAATAACATTGGTTTGACTAAGAGATAAGCAATAATCATAGATAAATTTTGTATGTAAAACCTTTAGAGAATAAGAAAAGGTATAAAAAAAGAAGGTACATACATGATATTTATTTACAATGTGTACAAGATTAAGGTGACATATAATTTATAAATATTCTCTAAATTCCCACCCTTCCCATCCGTTTTATCTCGTCTTAAAATTTCTAGTTTAAAGGAAAATGAATGCATACTTGGGTGTGTATAACAACCTTGCCATTTTTTGAGCTCAACTTGAGTGCTTTACTGATGACTGAACTACAACCAAGATCATGTTACAATATATAATCAGTACATATAATCTGAAAATGAAAGCGTTTAAATGATTAAAATTGAAAGAGAATAAGGTTTAGGAGTACACCTATGTACCAATGCTACCACCTTACCTTTTGGCAATTTTGTATAAAAATATGTATCATTATGAATCACTAAAATTTTGACCAAGACATATAAAATTTGTAAAGTGCATATATTTTGAGGGATAGATAGATATTAGAGGAACATCCCCCAACTTTGGAGATAATGTGGGTTTCCACTTGATAGTTGAGATTAGGTCAATTGTGCAACCCAATCATACTTATAACATGGTGAGCATGAGTGAACCAAGTCAACTCACACTATAAAACTAGTGAGGTTAGATGATGTAATCAATTTCAAACTATAAACTTGGAAATATTGAGTGGTTTATTCACCTCAACCATAACAAAAATGAACCAACTAGTGCATTAGATTAGCTCAATATAGTCTGTACAAGTCCATTCTTGAGGGTGATGACAGTCCATAGAAGTATTTGAAATATAAAATTTGATTTGATTTTGTAAATTTAGGTGCTCTTTACATAACATATACACCTTATTATGTATCATGATGAAACTATGTAAAACAATTATACCAATGTATAAAATTCTACCATAAATATGTTTTTGAATCATATAACTATGAGATTTGGCCATATTTAAAACTTTGTAAGTGTGGAGAACATTTTGTAAAACATTCCCCACTATAATATGAAACTAAAAAATTGGTGTAAGTATGGAGAACATAATTCCATAGCATGCCCTGACCATATATCTAAAACTGAGACTAGTATGAGTGTGGAAAACATGTTTCCATAACATGTCCCCACTATATATCTAAAACTAAGACTAGTATGCACGTGGAGAACATGTTTTTAAAACATGCCCTCATTGTATATCTAAAACTATGAAGAATGTGGAATCCATGGATCTATGACATGCCCCCACTAATATTCCCTCCATTTTGAGATGATGGTAAGTATAAACTAATAGTCATCTTACCTCAAAAGGATAAGATAATAGTATAATCTATGTATGAACCAAGTAGTATATAGAGGGAACATGTCTAGGTAGATATATCATTGAAGCACAAAGAATGTGATCATATAAATTCTTAAGATACATGATGTGAATCATGAAAAACTCTATATGGTAAAAATACATGATTAATAAGCAATTAATACACACACAAGAGCACTCAATGGTCCAAGGAGACCTCAAACAAGGAACATGTTCAAATACCACACAATCAAAGGGACATGACTTAGATAAATGTCCAAAAAAGTAAAAATCACATATTCAAATGTTCACATACAAAAAAAATTACAAATTCAAATTTCAAATAGGCAAACAAAGTTACGTGGGATGCAAACAATGGATCATATTCAAATTCTCAAACAAATAAATCAAGACACTCAAGGAAGTGCAAATAAGAAAAGCATGAAACATAAGCAACCAACATAAACATATCATACTAGTCCATGGGTATATGTGTTATCAAAAAATGTTTATTACATAACATATCAAGTACACTATAAAATATATAAACATGGACAAAGGTATTGTAGTATATAATTTCAAACATGATAATGTAAAGTGACCATAGAATGATATAACTTGGATGTATCATGATCAAATAAGTAGATGCCCCAATGCCCATATGACATGAGTAGAGAAAAGGCCCAACATCTGAAAGTGCATATATAATGTACTTGTGTATACCTGTGTCACACTCAAAAGATGTGTGAAACACATCTATATAAAAAAAATGATATGTTATCCACTAACATGAAACTAACAACATAGATGCCTAGGAGCTAATATAACCAATGAATTTCAAAAATATGTTTTGTATTTTTTTTGGGTTTCTTAGGAATATGCCAAATAAATAACTATCCTATGATCTCATCTAATGGATGGTCATATGTATCTCCCCATTGAGAACTCGGTGAAATAAATCAATGATACTTCTAAGGAGCATATATAGGTACAATATATATCACTAGAGAATTTGTAATGCTTTGTGTATGTATAATAGGACTCTCTAAATAAATAATATAAGGAATGAGAGTTTTTGGAACCCATCATTGAGTGGTTTATGGTTTATGTGAATTAACAGTAATAGGAACATGTGTAGGTGCTCTGGATATCTGAATATGCTATGTAGTATATGAGGATCCATGGAACCCACTGTGGATCTAAGATGTAATGATCTCTCAAATACAATCCACTGCATAAAGGGGATTACATGTTGCTTACCTTTTTATTGAGGATTAACCTTAGTAGGTTTGATAATTAACTACTTGGGTATAAATTTTTATTGTTCAAGAGGATGCTCAAATGGAATTTTAAAACTGTAATTACCCAAATGGCATGAATGTATTTATCACACCCATGCAATATAGAAGGCGTTGAGGTCAATATACCTCCATTTCTAAAAAATGAGGATGCTTATTCAAATTTTGTAAATTGTGATATAAATTGGACATTCAATTTGATCAAAGTGCATTATTGAATATAATGTTTTAATATAGCTTACATTGACATGCTAGCACATAAGCTTTATTTGATCTTATCTAATGTTACTAACATTTGGCCTATGTGATACCATCTTGTAGGATCAATGGATCTTCATAAAAATTAACAAATGTTCATGGGTTTATAATTCAACGTTAATTTGACCCTTAGTTGGTTAACTAATATTGTCCTATTTGAATAATTATGTTAACAGTGGGTCCTTAATTGATTAATTGAATCCAAGTTTAAATGATGTTTAAAACTTTAGTCTAAATTACTTTAGCCTAAGTTCTTATTAAAATGGAATCATATTTTGACGGGTCACTTATACCACTTTAGTCTTAGTTTAATTTTATCCTAAGTTTTAATCGAGTTTATTAATTCATTAAAACTTTAATCTAAAATTTATGCTAAGTCTTTATATGTCCTGAGCCTTTATTCTTTGATTTTATTAATCATAGGTACAAATTGAACATGCGGATGCCAAGTGTTAAAACATCACTTGATTAAATTTAAGATCAATGGCATGTGGGTGATCATCGGAAGTCAGTAAATCAAAGTCCATAGATTAAATATTGATGGTGCATATTCAAACGTAAAAATTTTGATCGTCAATCCATGTTGAAGCCTAAAGTCAATAAATCAAGATCATAGATCAATGACACATGTTCAACCATGTCAATAGAGATTCAATGGTGAGCATGAAGTCAATATGTCAAAATATCCTGAGATTGAATGCGATGGTGATAAGTATCACACTCACGATAAATAAGATAAAGATCAATATCTTGTTATGCATTCACCCATGTGGATGGAGATCAATGGTGTGAATTTAGTTAAGGAGTCAATGAGCCCAGATTGCAAGCTAGGCTATCACATGTAATAAATGTATTAACTACATGGAGACTATCAATAGGGTACACAAAAAACATGCAAGACTACGAAGTGTCACAATCTCAAAATCCTAAATGATAGATCAATAACTGCATTGAAAGTCAATGCTAGGAGACTCCCAAGGAGATAGATGGAGTGAATTTAATCAAATTCTAGAGGAAAGAGATGAAGACACATGTTTGAAGTGATAATGGTCATGTTTTAAAAGTAAATAAGTAACATGGCAAGGAGATGCCACATAGGTATACATGTCAGATCAAAATATTTTATGGACCCAAGCATGCAAAGGTATAAATACAAGATCAAAATAAGATCTAAGTCACCAAAGAAAATAATTCAAACTTGTATGTCACTATTAAATATCTATTAAACCCTCCAAAAAACCCTTGAACATACAAAAGGCCCTAAATTGTTCATACATTCAATATTTTGAGCTAAAAAAGAGAGCCTAGTAAATAAAGCTATTCAAGAGTATAACTAGTTAGCCGAAAGAGTTGAATTATAATTCCCAAGTGGAAAATTTAATCATAACCATAGAGATGGAAACCCATGGACATATTTAAAAGAAATAAGTTTAATTATACCTATCATTAGACATGAAAGGTAGAGTATTCAAAGATACAGAGTTCATGGTTACTTCATTAAACACATGAGATAATAATTGATCAAGTTTGTTATGAACCATTAAGAGCTAGGGAATTTTGACCAAGAAAGAGGAGAAGCTTCTCCCATTGAAGAAACTCCATGATGACATCATGGCAATTCAATTGACAGGATTCCATAATGTTGCTGTTAAACCATAGGTATTGCACTGTATCGATATCCTGAGTCTTATTTTCAAAGATGCTAAAATTGATAAGGGTATGCTCCTTCATGAACCTAGTTTGAGGAAAATTTCATACATATCCCCTATTGATTTTGAGTCTTATTATAAATTAACTAGGCCAAAAATAGACCTAACCTCCATCAATACATGGGCCTAGAAGCATACCGTGATGGATATCCTAGCAAAATGGTTAGAAGTTGGTGATAAGGTCATTGTGGATCCCAACAAGAAAGTCCCTGTGAGCCAAATCAGACCCAGAGTTAGAATGGTCATGACCATGTTGAACAAGCTATATGGATTTGCACATATAGCACATGTATAACCTATAAGAGCGCTTGTGTTATATTTCATTATTGAATAAGTGGTGGTTCCTCTATTAGGTGAAATCATTAGTATTTCCTTGTGTAAGCAAATCTATGGGATTAAAACAAAGAAAAGGAATAAATTCTTAATGATGTTCTATTTATTATATGCCTAGTGTGCCCCCATCAAAATCCCTGACCAAAGAGAGTGGTCTCCCAATGGTACCAAAAATGTGTCTCAATATTACTCCAAATTGCATATTTACAAGTATAGGGACCATATCCAATTCATCTGTGATTGTGTATATCTTTCATTGAGTAAGCCATTAATGGTATCTCCTTGATGAGGATAAGTATTTTGATCAAAAAATACATTGAGATAATGGGTGATATCTGGCTATATCCTGATTGCACCATTATTAGAAAAGAGGGAACTAAAAGTGCCCCCCTTAAATTATAGTACATGTGCTAGACAAATTAATAGAACAGGAATTTGCATACCAACTCTTCAATGGATAGATGGGATTTGTAAGACAAAGAGGAAGGGATTTCTCCATAGTTTTCTCATGACAATTGGCAGAAACATTTTTAGGCAATGGGACCAAATTGAAGATACTTCAAAACACATGCTTTACTACAATCTATAGATAGATGACCATAGACAGTGGGATCCCTATGGTAGAGTAAAATAACATTTGAGGATCAAAGGTATTCTGGTTGTGCCTTATGAGCATGAACCTAGTACATTTGACTTTGTATACACCAAGGCAACCACCTACTATGAGGTCACTAGAAGGCTAAAAGAGAATAATATAAAACCTAAATCTAAATTGCAAAGAGATCAAAAAATGAAAGATAGATGACAACTTGGTCTAAGACAATATCATTTGATAGATGTTAATTCTTCTAGGCTTCCACTAGTAGATATACAAATAGGGAATATACTTGAATAAATGAGACCAAGTGAATTTGATTCAAGTTCCTTGATCCATGAATCTTCAAGAATAATAAAGCATGATTTGTCTCAACAGGAGGTTCACATGATAGCTTTTGATCCTCAAGAATCTATTGAAGATACATTAAAAATTCTATGCATCACATATGAGTTAGGCATAGATGTAGATGAGTATAAGGTTAAGGAGGCCAAGAAGGATAATTGGAAAAAAAGTCATTAGAATTGGTAGTCATTGATCCTCACAAAAAGAAGGTTGAGAATGCAATTGTCTCAAAGGCAAAGAAAGCTAAAGTGGCCATTACGCCACCTTTGATGGATATCAACTTGTTTAATGAGGAGAATCTAATATATGGACCAACTATACCTAAATGGTTCATATATGAACCAAGGATAGAGAATCTTCCTACTATTTATCATCCATGGGATTTAATAAATACAACAAATATCCCTATACAATAAGAGTTAAAGCCATGGATCTTAGCATTGTAAGATGAAGGAGAAAAGAGACTTGCTACTCAAAGTCAATAAAATGACATACAAGCAGAGGTACCAATTAGACATATAAGCCAGTCTTCAGTTGGGGTCAAATATGATCTAATTTCTACAAGTTTACAAAGATTCACTGAGACAATGGTCATAAAAGGAGGTCAGGAGGTTTTGCACTAATGGGTTGATCCTTTGGTTCATCTAACCCAGAATAGATAATAGAGACTAGGAGGGGACCCTAAATTTGAAGAATATGCTCTAGAACTAGCATAATCCTATGTAGAGAGGTTACAAGCTACAATCAAAGGGTTAAAACAAGGGAAGAAGAATCTAGAAGAGAAATCCATTCTATCAGTTTCGGTAGATATTGTTAATAATTTTGAAACTACTATCTATGATACATTCAATTATTTAAAAATAATAAGGTCCCAATTGTAAGGATACAACCATTCCTAGTCAAACAAGCCTAATAAGTGATGGAGAATTTCAACAAAGAGCTACCGAGTTTATCAATCAAGTCAAGGATAGATGCAAGGTCACCATAGAGGCTGACAACAAATGAAACTTAGACATGATTTTTTCAGAAAATGAGAATATTGGTAATGCTAGGAGTATCAAATAAGCCATAGATAATATAGATGAAATATCCAAAGTTTTAATAGGGTAAACAAAGTAACTATTCACAAAAACAAAAGGATGCAACTATAGGGGCATCTCAAAGTCAACTAGATTGACTTAGAATACTCTTTTGTATAAAAACATGTACATCATTTAAGAAAGAATATACTATTTTGTAAAAGCATGTGAAATGTGTAACACACATTGCCTATAGGTTAGCTATATTTGAAAGTGTTATTGGTTCTAGAATATTTGTAAAAGGATACCTATCCTTTGTCTAATTATCATTTGATAATGAATAATTGACATACCCTGTAGATTGTTATTTAAACCTATAAGAGGGGGTGATATCATTTTAAAAAGGGGGAAGTTTTTAGAGCAAAACTTTTGTGTAAAGTTTGGAGCAAGTAATACAAGTAAGATAATTCTGCAAAAATTGTCTCATTTTTGTTTATTTGTTTGTTATCATTGTTGCTTTCTCAAATATCTATTTTGATGTTTAGATTTGAATTACTTTTATGAATTCTAGATGTGCATAGATTAATGCAAATTTGTTAATTTGAGATTTATGCTAGGTTGATTGGAGCTTGTTAGATTCATTTTGATAGCATTTATTTTCTTAAAAATATGCAAATGCAATTTTTTTGTTTAAGTAAATCTTTAAATTGAATTTGATTTTTAAATTTCATGTTTCAAATATCCTTAGACATTTGCCTGGTATATGATATGATCTATACTATTTGGTAATTTCATGTCATATGTTGGTTTGAAAATGCATGTATTTGATGAAATGAAAGTTTTGTCAAGATGCCTTGACTGAAAGATAGAAACATCTCTCTTTTTGCCCTATCCTACCTATTTTCTCATTTTTTATCAAATCATTGTAGTTTAATTTTTCATTGTAAATATTCATGCTAGATTAGATTTTTAGTCTTTTGATTTTGATCATTATTCATTAGATTCAGCTAAATAACATTCATATTTCACAAAAATTTAGGACCACAATTATTCCCAACAACCACGTGCATAATAATTTTGTGAAATAGTTAAATAACTCGACCTTTACTCCACACATATCTCATGAAGATCACAACCAATAACTCATGCAAAACATTCTTTAAATCTTGAAATGAGAAGTGTTTTCAACACTATAAGAACCCTGTGATACACTTACATGCATCAACAAAAGGTATTGATCAAAGTGTATGTATACAAGGTCATCCTAATAATATATCAAAGGCACACATAGAAGGTATAATTAAGAAGGTCGTAACTACATGTGCAAGACCCACTTATAAAGGTAAGTTAATCTCACCAAGAACCTATTATTATGTCCCATGCTCTAATTGTTCTGGTCAAAGGATGTAAATCATGATTTGTATAACTTAAACGAATAAGCAGTGTCATGGTACAAACATTTTTTGCTTGTACTATTATAAATTATAACATTGTGTATAGGCTAGTGATCAAGGTATGCTTGAATGAATAAGGAGTGAATATCTGAGTCATCATTTCTATTCTCACTATCATTGAAAGTAATGGAGGGTATCTAAATCATAGGAGTTGTAATTACCAATAATTACATTCAATGGGTTCCCATAATGTGATGGAGGAGGATGTACATTATATGCCATTTGCACTTTTGAATATTTCTTAGAATGGTCTTGTAAATGATTGCTAAATATTTTTTTCTTATGGTGATCACTAGGTTGTCAACTCGATTCCTTTGGAGAATCATCAAATGTAATTTTTTGGTCATTGATGAGGTCCTGGATATTATTCTTCAAGGTAAAACATTTATTTGTAGAATTCCCAGGGCCTTGGAATAGTCACAACAATCACTCTTATCATACCCTTTGGGTAGAGATCTACTCATATCAACCTCTATAGGATGAGGGAGAGATATGAGGTGATACTCTATAATTCATGGGATTAATGAAGTGGGAGGCTCAGGTAAACATATAAATTATCTCAATGGTGTATTGAATAACATAATCTGATTAGGTTACTATAACATTGCATTAACCATGGTGGTTATTTCCTTGTTAGGCTCACAAGATTTGACCTTATAACTTGGTTTGATAGTAAACTTAGTATTGGATTTAGATGTAGTCAGTGTGTTTTTTACATAATTAAGTTTGTTTAATGAGATAAGTTTCATTTCATGACCATGAAAAATGTGGCATAAGTCATAAAAATATTTGAGTTTTTTGAAAACAATAGACTCATGTAAAAGAGCAAGAAAAATTTGTTTGAAGATGTTTTGAAGCTCTTTATCTAACATACGATTGGTTATTTTAGCTAACATTGTCTTGTACCTCAATACATATTCATTGATAGGTTCTTTTTTTCCTCATTTGATTTTTGAAATTTAGGCATAGGAAACCTTTTCAGTAATATTAGTAGAGAAGCGTGCAAAAAATTGATCTTCAATAGGTTTGAACATTTACTTATTAAGTCAATAAACTATATAACCACCTTAAAGCATAATATTTTAAGCTCCTTATAAATAATTTGGCTAAAAATTTATCATTAGAGGCATAACAAGGGCATGCCACATAAAAATATGAAAGATGTTATTTGGGACCACCCTTTCCATTATAAAATGTGAACTTAGGTGCAACAAAACTAGTTAGCAAGGGGTAAAAATATATCTTTGGTGCAAGAGGATTATGAAACACCTCTTTTCAATCAATAGCATATGGTGATTTCATATAATTTTGTTCAATATTTGTAACCTTAGTTTCATTTTTTTTTATAGTTTAGATAAGAGCATGCACCTCTTGGTATTTTAGGTTGTATATTTGAGAGGCCACCAAAGGAGGTGTACCCATAAGTTGGGTAGATATAGGCATTAAAACTAGTAATTAGGTTAAATTGTTAAAGTTTCTCATACAAGATGTGATAATAGTAGTTTTAGGAAGCAAAGGTTGAAATACATATCCCATGCCCCCATTAAAAGTATGAAGTAGGTATGTGCTCAAGGGAGGGTTTTTGGTATATGGGGATGGTCCATAACTCTAACAACATGATCAATATATGAACCTTATTGTGCATCTATGCTTTTCAATTTTTTAGTTTCTAACATGATTCTTAATATTTCATCAAGATATTTGGGGTTTGATGAATACTCTCACAAAACAATGCAATTGCTTATGATTTATTTTCTAATGTTCATTGGTTTCATTAGACTCATGGTTTTCATTATCATTATTGTCTTCTATGATGAATTTATCAATGTTATTTTATTATCAACATTTGTATCATCATCAACCATAGGATTATGCCCTACATTAGTTTTTGACATCCTAAGTGGTAGGAAAGGGAGCTCAATGTGTTCAATAGGAACACCTACCAATCTAGGGATATGCATAGGTTACTTGCAAAATAATTTAAGCAATAAATGAAAAATTGAAGAAATATGAAACCCTAGATGACTAAAGACCCTATGAATAAAAAATATTTCTATTTATATAGATTGGGTTCACCAAATGTTTATGACTAAAATCTATATTAGGGAATCTAGAGTGAAAGGGGTTGAGAAAGCCTAAGGCACAAAGATGTTATACTATATTTAAAGTAGGCCAATTAATTTTATAAACTCAGAGAAACATATACTGAATTTATTATGTTGAGATATGCTAAAAATAAAAAGTATAGCTATGCTAGTTATTACACTGACAATGAAAACAATATACTTAGTTGGTTTTGATGCTAATATAGATTTAGATAAAGGAACATGAAGGCAATAAAATAGATTTGGATTTTTGATCAGTCATTTGATTTTATAAATTATACCTCTATAGCTTGGACACTTATATCTGCCTAGGAAGGTTACGTCAATGCTTCTGTCTAACTCAAACATAGGTGTCTAATACAAAATACTGCTAAAACTAGATGTGACCACCTAGATGCTTATGGATTGTGTGTCTTATTCATTCTAGTGCATTCAAATCTAGGTCATAGATTGTTACTCCTTGTCAAATAACAAAACCCTAGTTCTTCATCTTCATCGTGGCTATGGGAAAAATAGTTTAGTGGGCACATGGTGTCGAGCTTCCCAAAGACCCATATATCAATTAGTGATGCCTATATAGACACTAATCTAAAGAGGGCCTCATAATTATGTATTTATCCCTTACATGTTGGCTTGTGTGTGTATCATGCAATGTGTGATAAGCAAGTACATAGAGTGACCTAACACATAACTTGGTAAATGTGGATAATGGGATGCTCTTTCAGTACTTTAGACCTATAAATGTACTATCTCTATGAATGATATAGAAATAAGAGAAAATAGGTAAGATTTTCTCACTTAAGTACTTGATTGAATGCCTTTGTTATGTTGTCTTGTGAGTAGGTAAGAAGTTGTTAGGGAAGGAATTAATGAGGGTTAATCTTATATATATCAATCCATTTGAAAAATATATCACATTAAATCACTTAAGATGACCATAGGAATAAATTTCATTTGTAAATTGGCTGACTTTAGGGCATTGGACACTTATGTTAGATAAAGACACTTGCATTGACATAGGTGTATGAGTGGGATGCAAGTGTCTGAGAAGTTAGAAAATAAGAATAGGTATATAACTTGCAGAGATAAATGATAAACTTATTTATAACATTCTGACCATGATAGAAGGTTTGAGTCATCAAAATAATATCGGTTGGACTAAGAGATAAATAATAAGTATAGAGAGATAGTATATGTGAGCCATTAAAAAATAAGAAAAGGTCTAGAAGCTAAAGTTACATCTATGATATGTATTTTCCAAGTGTATAATACTGAGGTGTTTTATAATTCAGAAGTAATGTCTACACACAGGTATTTTTAAGTGGATCCATGATGCCATACCCTATGAAATATTTATCAGTTATGGTGGGTAGGGGTAGGGGTTGAGAAGGGATATGGTAAGGTCCTTTGGTTTGTACTACTAGATGGGTGACCTTAACCCTTTGTGTTTTGATAACTATAAGTGGATGGCCAATATTATAAGTGGGATGGTAATTGTTAGCATTATGAAACTTATGCAAGGAACAAGATGAGTTAAACATGAATTTTGTCATTTATTAGTAACAATAGGCATATTGGATTGGATACTAAAATAATAGGATTGGAGAAAGGATTTGGGTTATTCCTTGGTAAGTTTATCCTTATTAGTGAATTGATATTTGATATTTGTGAACCATTTGCTTACATAATTGATCAAAAGAAGATATATTATCCATGTAAAATAATATGAAAAGGTAAACCTAATTACTTGTGCTAACTAATAACATGAATTCAACATGGTCATGATGAAAGTTTATTATTAAGGAATGATAATAAATCAGACCTAAAAATAAAATGCTACAGTTGAAATCTGAAACTATAGAAGGATGAAATCCTATGGGAGAACCTAGGGTTTTGCACTATTTGATGTGTATGGGTTCAACAATATATTTTAACCTAATTTAAATTAATCTATAATTTTAATCTAATTAAGATAATATTTTTATTTTTATTCAAATTATTAGATATGGCATTCAAGCATACATTTGAATTTAAAATGGTGAGATTTATTCTTTTGATTTGATAAGGAAATACGATAAATATAGAAAGTACTTAAGAGATCATTATACTTAGACTTTCTAGTTAACTATTTGATTATGACTGTATTTTATAGGTCAAAATAAATGATAAGTAGGCCTATACTTTTTTTAGTTCTAGAACCTATTCATTAGCTATGTTGGGCTGGTTCTGCATGACCATACCAATATTGTTGATACATATTGACATGCTTATCAATACTATTCTACGTGGATTAATGGAAAGTGATAATACAATCAACTATGATTGTCTTTACTTTGTATTTTTAATCTCAAACTATAATGACATGTTCAAATCCATAAATCAGTCTCCTTTGCCTTGAAACCCTAGATGTGCTTGTGAGGGATAAAAAACTTAAAAATAGAGGAAGTGTAATGGTTGAGCTTACCCAAATCATCCCTGATTAATGATTGATTGATACTTATTTATATAATTCTCTAAAGATGTAAATAAAACCACACATAGTTCTATCACCTAGTGTGCTTATGTAATTATTCTCCTTTGATATGTGCATGTAACTAATGATATAGACTTAGTAATTGATAATGTTTGCTTTGACTTAGATTTTTAGTGATTTAAAATTGACTTATGACTGATACTAGTGACAGGGTTGTAAATTGGGATGAAAATGGAAGATTTTATTAGTGTGTAATAGTGTATAGATGTATATCATATAATTTCCCAATCTCTTTTGATAGATAACTTGATTTGTTTATATATGGATCCAATTGAATAATTTTACACACCACTAACACACTAGGATTATTGAACAATCCTAAGGATGGGATAAATTTTAGAAAATATTTTCTATTGGGAGAGGGTCAGTACTGACCATATCAGAACAATATTGACTGGTGATATTGATTATATGTAGATAACTAAACCATGTATAGGTGAACTAAACTAAGAGTCTGGAGATGTTTATGCATGATATTTTTTAGGTTTGAAATAAATAGTGAGGTCCATTTACATGTATAACAACAAAATAGAAGGATTAACTCATAATATAACATACAAGTGTGAGATGATGGTGGAATAGGACCTTGTTTAAGTGTTCAAGTCATGTGTGGTAAATTTATGTCAAGATTGTCATTGCTAACTACCAAAGACCATATTTTAGTATCTAAATAATGTGAAGTTTAATAAATTTGTTGACACATGTAAATGGGAAATTATCTTAGCTTAAGTGCTTCAAACTTGGCTAGGTCTTTCTCTTTATGACTGATTACTAAAACAAGAATTTTAAGGTAGTCCATTCGAATGTGCAAGTGTTATAATAGGTTTTATTGAAAATAATAGATGATCCAATAAGGTTAGACCTATTATGTATTTATTTGAAACTCTTTGTGTACTTTATAATTCCACTAACATGAAATACATATGAGTCAACCCATAAAGATAATTTGAATTTAAAAAAGATACCTTTACTTGGTGTAATGACAAGTCTTTTAGAGTTAGACACCTCCAAAAACTTATTGGCACTTGGGTCTTATAGATTCATCCAAAAGACATGAATATTTATCTAAGGATATAAACATAACTTGAGTATGATTTTAATTAGGTTAGGCATAGACTATGGAATTCCCATGGGTGATTGATATCAAATCAGGAAGGTTGGGTCCATATAAAGCATGTAGATAAAATAGAAAGGTGTGTAAGAGACATATGTGTATGAAAAAATAATGTAAGGTGAAGGTAGGTAAATATTGGCATTGTCAAGTATTTAATACTATATTTTGTGTTTACAAATGCATCTTTTTATTCTATCATTGAAATAAAAGATAATTCTAGATTAAAAATAAAAAGATATGTACCTAAGTGTGTACAACACACTTTATCTTAGGGGAAATAGATCTAAGTTTGAAACTTTCTCCAAGAAAACCTATAATGAACATGAAACAATCATTATCCATATGTGAACTGGAATCTAAAATGATAAATGAAACTTATAAAATTAAAGCGCAAGGAAGGAATACATATGTAAGTGGGTGAATCATGTTTCCTAGTGATGTTATTGGAGATGATGCTTCATTCTAAAGCATTAGAGGATTAGGATTCCTATTGAAGCATTTGGAGATCAAGGATAATCATGTCCCAATGAAAAAATGAACTAAGGAAAGGGCCATGGATTTGGAAAATAAATGCCTCAACCCTTGGGAGTAATGATATGCCATTGAGTGATGCTAAACCTCAATCAACTACTCATTTAATTGATCTTGAGCCTTATGACGAAAGATGAAGACTATGCTAAGTTCATATGAGGTGAATGAACCACTGAATAAGAACTTTTAGATTCAAATTTTTACCTTTGTATCATCAATGTAATAGTGTGTGCATAAAGAATGTTCATGCCCCACAATATAATCCAATTGGTTCCAACATGATATAACATGTTATACATATATATCTAATTTTGTCCCAAAATCTTGAAAAATATAAAAACATGTAACTTATGTTCTTGTAAAATATGTGCATATGCATTAGATGATCCCCTAATCTATTTTAGTCTATAAACATTTATCCCATAATCTGAGCCAAACTATTAATATAAACTAATCTAAACTCTCTAAATCATGTCATTTTTCCCAAAATATGTTTTTTTTGGTAAATTGAGGTTTAAATCTCTATGACAAGCCAACTAATATGTGCTGATTTGATTTTTGAATATTATAAATATTGACAGCCAATTTTTGTAAGAAAGCTATGTTACATATATTCATTTCTAATCCATTATCTATCAATATATTCTTGATTGCTTTACTTTTAATTAGATCCTGAATGAACAATGGGAAGCTTTTCTCTATTGTGTGTTTGGAGGAAAAGTATTCCATTTCAAATGATATCAATTCTTTGTTATCCTTTACAGTATTCATAATGGATGCAAAGTATGTAGGTTTTGTATCATTCAAAAAAATTATCTCATGGAATGCCTCATAAGAATGCATTTGTAAAAATTGATTTCATTAGTAATTTAAGGATAAAAATATTAACATGGGTATTTTTTAGTATATCCATGATATCATATCCTTGTTTTGAGTGGATGACCTCATGAGAGGTGAAGGGGGATGAAGAGGAACATGATGACTACATCTATTATACCATGAATGGTGAGGAACCTACATATTCTAGTAGTGACAACATGGACCACATAATTCAATATAATCCTTGGAAAAATAAAGGTGGTGGGATGGTTGATGGCACACCTTTGAGGTTTTGGGAGAGGGAGAATAAAAGGAATCTTGCATTTCCTTTGGTGCTTGGTGGTGACAGGAATAAACTTAGATTGAAAAATAAATATAATGAATTAAGAAAGACTAAAATATGTTCATCATAATTTTAGACTTATTATTGCACCAAAATTTGGTGTATGGAATTACATAGTTATTACATATTTTGCTTAGTAAAGGAAAAAATATGTAATGATTACTATCATAGCTTGAGTTAGAAGTAAACAAAATATGTATATCTAAGTAAAAAAAATATGTATATCTATTATATCCATGTGTATTTTTTGAATGAAATAAAATCATAAATTACGTCTGAAAATTAGATTTAAATATAGGAATAAAAAAATCTTAGGAAGAATGATGAAATCTTAAAGGAAACCTAGAGTTTCGCATGCTTACTATATAAATGGGTCCACCAATATGTTAAAATTATTTTTTATTTAGTTATATAAACAAGATAAAACTTTGAACTACTCAAATTATTTAATATACTACAATTAAACATTGATTTGAATGCTAATGTAGAATATGATTCCATAATTACACTTACTATAAATAGAAATGACCTTAAATATTAAGATACTTAATGTGTTATTACTTTGTGTAGGACTGACACATTGTGTAGATGACAAGAAGGGATAGAAGTAGATGTTGATTCACTAAAATGATGAATTGGGTGTCTGAAATTGCTTGGAATAAATCCATTAGTATGCACATACCTACACCAAAAATTACATATATCCTTTGGTAGATTCATCTATGTAGACTGCGCCTCTCTATTTTAGCATGGGTCGTTGCATCTTCTTGTAATATGTTTTTGTGTGTGATATTAGGGGCTGATTTATGTGCATTAGCCAAAAACTTGTATCCTCCTCTTTGAAACCTTAAGTCTACTTTCGACACTAGGTTTAGGCCTACAAAAGTAGAAAGAGGTTGGTGAAGCTAACCTCAACCACTCCCCCATTGAATGGCTAAATATTTCTTATATATATAATAATCTAAAGTGGAAAGTCAAACCACACACAGTTCTATTTGTTATGTGTATGTGTGCAATGGTACTCCTTTAATGAATGCAACATGTAATCTAGTTTTTGACACTTGGTACAACATGTAATCTAGTTTTTGACACTTGATAAATGATAAACTTAGCTTGGCTTACGTGCTTCAAACTTGGATAGGGCTTGCTTCTTAAGAATGATTATTGAATTGGGATGTTTAGGGTAGTCCCTTTGAATGTGCATATGTTATAATCAACTTTTTTGACAATGTTATATGATCCAATAGACTTATACTTATTGTATATTCATATGTGACTCTTTGGATACTCTCTCATACCACTGACATACAAAATATATGGGTTAACCCATAAATATAATTTGATTTAAGAAAAATGATTGTTGTTTAGTGTGGGGTTAAGTTTGTTAGAGTTAGATGCCTCCATAGTTCTATTAGTGTATGAGCTTGAATGATTCATGAAAAATGAAATAATACTTATTTGATGATATAGAGACAATCTGAGTACGATTTTAAGTATGTTAAACATAGACTAAAAAATTCTTGTAGGTGAGATAAAATAAATCAAGAAGGTCGGGCCCATAAAAAACATGTAGATTGAAAAAAAAAGGCATACAAGAGCCATATGTATATGCACAAGTCATGTGAGTTGAAGGTATGTCAAGATTGATATTTTCAAGTGTCTAATAACAAATTTTAGTGTGCAAAACAACTACCTTATATAGATAAATTTAGATACTAACTACCTCTTCTAAATGGTATAGTAAAAAATTGAAAAAAGATTATTATTAATTTTTTAATATAATAAATAGATAATATTGTATAATGTATGTTAAAAATAAGAATTAAAAAAACATTTGTCATTATTATTAATAATATTGTATGACTTGACCATTGGTAGGTTGGTGAAGGATTTTTGATCTTGCTGGAGACCTTCAAGGTTCTTCCTCTTTTTCCTAGTTTTAGGCCTTGGTTTGGGATTTTGGGGATCCAGGTCCCCTTGTGCTTGGGAATGGTTCATAAACCGACTTGTTAGTTATCTTTATTCTGGCTCGTTTCTCTATCCACTCTTTGAGACATGGGCCTCTCTTTATTAGCCTAGGATGGTTTTTGGTGTAGCCAAAATTGACTGATTCCTACACTAGTCAAATGCAGTTATTGCTTTTTTTCTATTGTACTTATTTTTTTAGGTCATTTCTGCTCTTTCACTATTGCTATCTATTTTAGCAGAGTCTTTTTTGTTATCTTGATGAATTATTTCCACTTCTATCTTTTTTAGCCAAGAAAAAACCCAAACCTCCTGGTGTGTCCAGATTGATATCGACACAAATCAAAGATAAGCTTAGGAGCTTATCCTAATTAGAACACTATTATTACCTAGTAACCTAATGACTAACATCAACAAAAGAACCTTTCACCCACAAATATTAAAGAACAATTATAAAATATATAACAATTTTTTTTAAAGGCCAACATCAATAAAAAACCTTTTTCCTTAGCTATTTAAAAAGAAATGTTGATTGAGAAGAAGATACTCCATTTCTTTACCTATTTAATAATGGTTAGGCAAGAATACATCTTTGAAACAAAGGTAGTGGAGTTTTTTAAAGCCAACATTGACTATGAAATGAGTGTGTACTATAAAAACACTTGTATGGGAAAGAATTGTTTTTTTTAAACATTAAAATTTTAGTGCTAGCAATTTATTCCTGTGTCATTTTGTTGGATGTCACTCATGTTTAAAATAAACAACATTCTTTCAGTCATATCATAATATAGGTTTAAAAAATATGTATATTTATTATATCCATGTGTATTTTTTGAATGAAATAAAATCATAAATTAAGTCTGAAAATCAGATTTAAATACATGAATAAACAAATCTTAGGAAGAATGATGAAGTCTTAAAGGAAACCTAGAGTTTGGCATGCTTACTATATAAATGGGTCCACCTATATGTTACAATTATTTTTTATTCAGTTATATAAACAAGACAAAACTTTGAACTATTCAAATTATTTAATATACTACAATAAAACATTGATTTGAATGCTAATGTAGAATATGATTCCATAATTACACTTACTATAAATAGAAATGACTTTAAGTATTAAGATACTTAATGTTTTATTACTTTGTGTAGGACTGACACATTGTGTAGATGACAAGAAGGGATAGAAGTAAACCTTAATTCACTAAAATGATGAATTGGGTGTCTGAAACTGCTTGGAATAAATCCATTAGTATGCACATACCTACACCAAACATAACATATATCCTTTGGTAGATTCATCTGTGTAGACTGTGCCTCTCTCTTTTAGCATGGGTCGTTGCATCTTCTTGTAATATGTTTTTGTGTGTGATATTAGGGGCTGATTTATGTGCATTATCCAGAAACTTGTATCCTCCTCTTTGAAACTCTAAGTCTACTTTCGACACTAGGTTTAGGCCTACAAAAGAAAAAAGAGGTTGGTTAAGCTAAACTCAACTACTCCCCCATTGAATGACTAAATATTTCTTATATATATAATAATTTGAAGTGGAAAGTCAAACCACACACAGTTCTATTTTTTATGTGTATGTGTGCAATGGTACTCCTTTAATGAATGCAACTTGTAATCTAGTTTTTGACACTTAGTAAATGATAAACTTGGCTTGGTTTAGGTGCTTCAAACTTGTGTAGGGCTTGCTTTTTAAGAATGATTATTGAATTGGGATGTTTAGGGTAGTCCCTTTGAATGTGCATATGTTATAATAACCTTTTTTGACAATGTTATATGATTCAATAGAGTTAGACCTATTGTATATTTATATGTGACTCTTTGGATACTCTCTCACACCACTGACATATAAAATATATGGGTTAACCCATAAATATAATTTGATTTAAAAAAAAATGATTGTTATTTAGTATGCGGTTAAGTTTGTTAGAATTAGATGCCTCCATAATTCTATAGGTGTATGAGTTTGAATGATTCATACAAAATGAAGTAATACTTATTTGATGATCTAGAGACAATTTGCGTATGATTTAAAGTACATTAAACATAGACTAAAAAATTCTTGTATGTGAGATAAAATAAATCAAGAATATTATTATTAACAATATTGTACGACTTGACCATTGGTAGGTTGGTGAAGGCTTTTTGAACCTATTGGAGACCTTCAGGGTTCTTCCTCTTTTTCCTAGTTTTGGGGTTTTGGGGACCCAAGTCCCCTTGTGCTTGGGAATGGTTCATAAACCAACTTGTTAGTTCTCTTTGTCCTAGCTCGTTGCTCTATCCACTCTTTGAGACATGGACCTCTCTGTATTAGCTTAGGATGGTTTTTGGTCTAGCCAAAATCGACTGGTTCCTACACTAGTCAAATGTAGTTGTTGCTTTTTTTTAATTGTACTTTTTTTAGGTTCTTTCTACGCTTTCACTATTGTTATCTATTTTAGCAGTGTCTTTTTTGTTCTCTTGATGAATTATTTTCACTTTTATCTTTTTTAGCCAAGAAAAAACCCAAACCACCTGATGTATTCAAACTGGTACCGACACAAATAAAAAATAAACTTAGAAGCTTATCCTAATCAGAACAATATTATTACCTAGTGACCTAATAACTAACATCAACAAAAGAACCTTTCACCGACAAATATTGAAAGAAAATTATAAAATATATAACAATTTTTTTTAAAAGCCAACATCAATAGAAAACCTTTTTCCTCAGCTATTTAGCCGTCCTAAATTAAAAAGAAATGTTGATTGGCAAGAAGATATTGCATTTCTTTACCTATTTAATAATGGTTGGGCAAGAATACATCTTTGAAACAAAGGTAGTGGAGTTTTTCAAAGCCAACATTGACTATGAAATGAGTGTGTACTATAAAAACACTTGTATGGGAAAGAATTGTTTTTTTTAAACATTAAAATTTTAGTGCTAGCAATTTATTCCTATGTCATTTTGTTGGATGTCACTCATGTTTAAAATAAACAAAATTCTTTCAGTCATATCATAATATATTTTTAATACATTATGGGCATCAAGTTTAGGAAGTATAATTTCTCTCTAGAAAGGACCCTGGAGTGGGCTTAGTTGTGCACCCAGTTGCCAAAGTTGAGTCAATGCAATAAATGATAACCCCTTACACTTTTTTATACTTTTATGAGCAATCGATTGTAAATATTAACTTTCTTATGATATAATAATGGCATATGAACCAAAAGGAAGTCTTGAATCATCTATGAACCAAACTAGGCCATCAAAAAGTAGTTTATATCTAGCCAATAAAACTCACTAAGGAAATTAAATAGTTCAAACTTTTAAAGCAAATGAGCCAAAAATAACGTAGTGTAGACCACTTAGATAAATTCTCTTTCCGAATGATTATGTAACTGGTGCCAACTTTATTTGGAGTCCTTTGGAAAGCAAATGACATGTTCTTTCCTAGGATTTGTGGCCTACGAATCTAAACATGTACACAACCCTATTAAAAAAACAAGAAAAAAAGACCCCAAAAAAAGGGTCTCGAGGCATTTAGTAAGTGTGTATATATTATATAAAAATATATATATTATATGTGTGTGTTTTTTTACGATGAAATTATTTTATTGTTATGATATTTTTTAGGAAGGTTAGGTTTGTAATCTATTTTGTTAATTTGTTTTTCAATTTTTTTACAAATTTGGCTTTTGCATGTCTCTTTTTTATGTAGAATGTAGATCATATTTCATAAAAGTGAGAAGTGTATATTTTCGAGTAAAATTGTGTGTAATATTTTTGTCCACGACAGAGATATTTTATTGTCAAGATATTTCTTTAGGAAGTCCAGGTTTGTAATCTGCTTCACTAATTTGTTCCTTGGCGTCTCCAGAAACTTGGCTTTTGCATATCTCCCTCCCATGTAAGGTACAAATAAGATTTTTGATATTTTCACAGTCCATAAAAGTGAAAAGTGTAGATTTTTAGGTAAAATTGTGTGCAATATTTTTGCTCACGTCATAAATACTTTATTGTCACGACAACTCTTTAGGAAGGCTAGGGTTGTAATCCACTTTGCTAATTTGTTCCTCAGCTTCTCAGAAGCTTGGCTTTTGCATATGTCTCCCTCCCATGCAAGGTACAAAATAGGATTTTTGATGTTCTTAGTGAGAAGTGTAGATTTCCAGGTAAATATGCATGCAATATTTGTGCTTACAACAGAAATACCTTATTGTCACAACATCTCTTTAGGAAGGCTCGGTTTACAATCCACTTTGTTAATTTGTTTCTCAGTTTCTCTAGAAGCTTGGCTTTTGCATATGTCTCCCTCGCATGCAAGGTAATATAAGATTTTTTATATTTTCACAGTGCATAAAAGTGAGAAGTGTAGATTTTTGGATAAAACTGTGTACAATATTTTTGTTAATTTGAACACAGTCTACGGTCTATAAAAGTGAGAAGTGTAGATTTCTGGGTAAAATTGTGTTCAAATTAACAAAAATATTGTACAAAGTTTTATCCAAAAATCTACACTTCTCACTTTTATGGACTATGAAAATATCAAAAATCACACACACACACACACACACACACACACACACACACACACACACACACACACACACACACACACACACAAACACACACACACACACACACATCGTTTAGATTAAGTGTTATTGGTGAATTTTTTAAAGTTTGATAATGTTTTTTTATTTCTTCTAATTTTATAGATCTCTTTCTTTTTCCCTTATTTTTTTCTTTGTGTGAGAAGTGTCCCCTATTTTTTCCTTTATGTGAGAAGTGTTGATGCTCATGATCTCACTCTTTTTGGTCCCTTATAAGTCACAGTTCCCCTGACATATTTGTCCCATCTTGTTTACTTCTAATCATTTAATGATGATTCATGCACCAATATAATTATAATTTATTTATCTATAATTACAAAAGTATTAAATTTTCTTTGTCACACAATATCTATTATTCAAAAAACTATAAGCACGTGAGAGATCAGGGAATCAGTGGACCATTTGTCATTGTTTGAAGGTAACATTTTACCGTGTAGCAATTTTGGCACAAGACTTAAGGTTTCTCTATGTTATGCAATCAATATTGCTGAAGTTATTTTACCTTATGCAATTTATTATTTTTTCTATGTTTATATCACAATTCTAAACTTTTAAGGCTTTGAAGACCAATAAAATAATTATACCATTCATAAACTTTGATGCAAACCCCTAAAATCTCTTTGTTTCCCTTAAAAATATATATATCATAATTGCATTAGATATGTTCTAGGGAAAGAGACAAAATTGGTTATTGCAAATATACAAAAACCTCAACATGTATGTTGGGGTGAGGGAAAAAAAGTTAGAACAACGTAAACTCATTTCAGATATCATTATCTCTTAATTATAAGCACCGATGCTCCTAGCATAGTTTTGGTACTCCTAAGAGTGCCTCACATCAAATCCAGAATTTTAAACCCAATTCACTACAAAACTTTCAACACATTTCAAAATTTAAGTTCAAGTAAATGTATTCAAATCACATCTTATTTAAGTTGTAGTGAAACCTTAAACACTTATTTAATAATCAATTCTAAAATATCAATTAAATATTAAAAGTGCCACTATTATTATATGCATAGACATATTACATCTCTAATTAAATGGAATTTATTCATTTATACTAGAAAATTTTAAGAAAAAAAAAAAAAACTATTTTCTCTTTCGTCCTTATTCATTTAAATGCCAAAATATTAATAAAACACTAAAAATGTCATTATTATATACACAAATATATTACATCTCTATTTAAATATACTTCATTTCTTTATACTACAAAACCATAAAATCATATATATACTCCTTTATTTGCATTCTCTTTTAAAAATCCCAGTAATTCACACCTTTGTAAGCTATTGACCCATCAAACACATCATCAAATGTTACCCTATGACCAGACAAGAGGCATAATATGGTCAAAAGGGGGTCAAAACATGAGACTATACCCTATAGAATGAATGATATAAAATGAATATACCCTATAGAATGATATAAAATGAATATAACCTATATGGTCTAATTCAACAATGAAATTGATTATGAAGATCATTTAACAACATTATTACACCCATCTTCTCCCACTGAGTCATCACTAAGACCCACGTGAAACCCTATTTTGAGCATTTGCATTATTTATAATATTATAAAAATTACATTAATGGATAGAATATACCTTCTTAGATTAAATATTGCACAAGAACAAGTTCACATTTGACCAGGAAATGATGAAATTCTAAAAAACAAAGGTTGCACGCTTGTGGAATCTTTTAATCATTGAACTAATAAATTATTGTAGTGATTATATGGAACAAAGTTTAGTCATTTGATTGAACCCACATAAAGAAATAAAAACATGCTTCAAATACATTTTTACAATTTTATTAAATGATTCCCCTTGGGGGTTTAGATATAGACAAAAATGTTTGTTTGTTCTAAATGCATATGCAGCCCTACAATGGCATTTTAGTTTTTTTTTTTTAAAATCTTCACTTTAGCATGATATCGACAATGTAGAATACTCTTGATTAGTGCAAATCAAAGTTAATGCATGAATTAAGCTCAAATGAATGGTATATATATATATATATATATATATATATATATATATATATATTTATATATTACGAGTGCAATTCTTTTTATAAAATTAGATTGGTTTTTTATAGTGTGGGTCCTTTGGCGAGGATTGAAGCAAGTCTCAAATCTCTTCTGACCTTTGTTTCAAATGATTCTTTCCCTTCCTTTTTGTTAAGAGATTTATCTGTCTTTCTCCAATGAAATCTCAAACCTAGAGTTTTCTGACAAGGCCATCATGGATATGGATTTGGTGATGGGCAGTCGATGTTTATTTGGTAAATGTGTGGGTTCCCCGCTCTCAATCTCTGACCTGGAGAATTGGGCCAAGGATGTGTGGGGTTTTATGCCTTCCTTCATCCTACTTAACCATGGATTTTTTCAAGTGGTCTTTTGCTACTCTTCTGATTTTGACTTTGTTTGGTCTTTGGGTCCTTGGTTTGTTAGCAAATTTGGGGTCTACTTCTCTCCGTGGACTTCGTTCTTTGTTCCTACAAAGGCAGAGGTGACAGTGCCCCCCTATGGAATAGGTTTTACAATATATCCCCATTCAGAGGAAAGAAGAACACGTTGAGATGCTAATTAATTGGGTGGGTTCATTTGTGAACCTGGACAAGGATTTGTTGGAGAAGAGATTCGTGAGAGTGTGCAATTGTGGACATCTCCAAACCTCTTCAACATTTCATTCACATTTGCTCTTTTCAAGGCTCTTGGATCCAATATATTAATTTTGAAGGCCTTCCATTCAGATGCTTTCGTTGCAATCTCAATGGCCATCAAGCTCCTGGGTGCTCTTCTAAGGGCGTTTTAAGTGCCCCTCACTCTTGTTTGGTTTGGAAGAAGAAAGAAGGATCCTTGATCAGGGCTTTTTATGGTATAACCATGTCATATTCTATAGGGTGTTGGGATCTTCTCATCCTCCTCTTCCGCTTGGGAAGCCTCTCTCGACTAATTTGGTCTCTATTTAGAGTGAAGTTGATCTGGTGGTGCCCCATGCCCTCTCCAGCCCACTGATTCATTTTGCTTCCCCCTCTCATTCTCCACAAGCAAAGATCAAAGTTCCTTTGCACATAATTGGCAAAAAGAAAGGATGATTGAGGTAAGCAGAAACGCTGAGATTCGATGTTAAAGATATGGTGAAAGAAGGAAACCAATGGGTTATGGAAGGCATTCTCTCCCATCGAGGAGAACACTGATCCCAACTATTGGTTGATCTGCATTTGTGTCTTCTCTGGTAGCTCTCAACGTCTTTGATCTATTTTGATGATGACATCCTACTGGATATTTGACTCCCTATAGATGGATTTTTGGCAAAATATTGGCTAAAGTATGTGGCAATGCATTCTTTTGGTGGTTTTCTTGCGATTATTTTTTATTGTTAGTGTGTTAAAGTTTGTTGCTTTTTTGTTTTGACCAGATGATGTTAGTTGACTTTGTATTGGGTTGAGGGGCCTCGTCAAAACTTTCTCCTTTAGCTGTATCCAAAAAAATAATAATTAAAAATAAATAAAATTTAACTACCATTTTGAAAAATGTTTACTTGAAATAGATAGTTTTCATCTATATTTACTTGAAATGTGCATGGACATATGTGTGAAGAGAGACTATATATTTTACTCCTATTAATGTCTAATATGGTTCACAATACATAAATATTCTTAATATGCTCCACTCATGTCGAACTATTGGTAGTTGTTCCTACAATTAAGAATTAAATTTGATGGTTTTATGACTACATCTACATTTTTAATGTTAAATTGACAACGTTCAAGAATAATTTTAATTAGATATTATTTTTTGTGGGATTTGTATTTATTTATGTTTTTAGTCATTACACAAATAATATAAGTAATCTTTATCAATAATTATTATTTAAATATTATTTTTTTATGTATTTTTTTTGTAATAATTATAAGGTAAGAAGATCCATTTTAACACAGAACGATCATAAGCATTTGTTAATAATAAAAAAGAATAATGAATGTAAATACAAAGTAAAATTTTAGAGAGACACAAATCTTTAATATTTCTTTTATCTAATATAAATTATATTACAATTTGAAAAATAATATTAAATAAATAATTGTTATAAAAAAAATTATGACAAACAAAGTTGACCTTCAAAATTAATTTCTACTTAATAACAATTTAACTTCCTAACAATTATTAATAGTTAAGTGAATATGTTGTGTCTTATATAAGATCATAGGGATTAGGTTATCCTGTAAATTATACAAGGTAAGTATTTAAAATAAATAAAAGTTGAATGACACTTAGGAAAAAAAAATATTCAATATATTTTATTTAATTGATAATGAAACAATTTTTTTATTTCACAGGTAAACGTTTTTAAAATTAGAGTTATGAATCGGATTAACATTTTTGATTGAAATTATAAATAAATATTAAAATATTAAAAAAGGCCCAATTCTTAATATCAAAAAACGTTTAAACAACAAAAAAGCGAGAGACCAATCTCGATTAAAAAATAACACAACCTTAAAAAAACAAAACAAAAATCAAAACAAAAATAATTATATATATATATATATATATATATATATATATATATATATATATATATATATAATTATAATTTCTCATTTCATATATATTGAATACATTTCTATTGTCTTTTACCAACCATCTCTTATAATCTCATTGGATTATGTTGAATACGAAGGAAAATTTTCCTTTTCATTGTATTTTCTTGATAAAGTTTTTGATTTGAAATTAAATATATTTTCATTAAGTGTGTTAGGTTTAATGATTTTATGCACTAGTTTAAAAAAATTAAAAAATCGAAATTAATTATTAAATAAAAATAGCATTAGTAACAAAATGATTAGATGTCTAATCATGGATAAAACATTCCACTTAAGCATTGAGTTGTGTGGAATATGATACTAAGAATAAATTTGGTTTATTTATTATAGAGAGGTTAAGTTCTCAATTTATTATAAAGAGATTAAGGTTTTAATATTGTATATTTTCAATCAATTTAATTTTTGGTGAGTTTCATTTTTAAATTATTCAATTTGAATCATTTGGTGAGTTTCTTTTTTAAATTAGTCAATTTGAATTATTTTGTAAGTTTTATTTTTAAATTATTTAATTTGAATCATTGGTAATATTTATAATTAAGTGAATAATTGAATAACAATATGATATATTATTTGATGTAATTAGTAAAGAAAATAATTTTAATAATGAAATAAAAATTAGAAATTTTATAATTTTAAAATATAAAAATCGTACTTTAAAAAAGATACGAGGTTTGGTGAAGATTCCTATTTTTGTCATTGAAAAGTTTTTTTTAAAAATAATAGTAAATAAAAGGGATTTACAAGGATCCTATACCTTGAATTTATAACCAAAAGATAAACAATACAATTCTAACAAAAACAAATAAGAGACAAACCCTTAAAAAAGAGGGTTATAGGGGCCACATTACATCAATAAAATGTAAGCAAAAAATTACACTAATCTTCAGCAACCAAAAACTCAAAATACTAACATTTAGATTGGTCATCTCTTACAAGCAGATGATAGGTTTCATTTCTTATCTAAATGCCCAAACTGTGGTATCCAAGTGTCATCTTACTTTATTAGGGTTTGGTCTTTAGTTGTCTTCTTTTCCCCTTTGGTATGTTTGCTTGGGCCATCCAAATAATCCTCAATAGATCTTTTATCATTGAATTTTTTCTTGGTTTATCTAGGCTTGATCTTAATTCCCTTAGTGATTTCCTTCTTATCCTTAATTCTCCCCCTTTCTTCTCAACCCTCTATGAGTTAGAGGCCTGCTTAGCAATCTCTTCCTTTAACTTTCTAATAGCATGTTTGAAATGTGAAAAGGCTTGGTTGGATACTTTGTCCCGTTCCTACATATTTCTCTAGAGTTCCTAGATAGCTTTCTTGGAATTTTTGAAATCTCTATCTAATTCTTTAAGAAGGTTGAGATGGAATAATAGAGTTTGCTCAATTCTACTCTCTCTATCAATGGGGGAAGCCTCTGCTTGTGAAGTGTTAGTCATGTTAGTCCCTGGACTACTCTGCTTCTTGATAATATCCTTCTTCTCTAGGGTCTAATCTTTCTCACTCAATGCAAGATTGTTGGTCATGCCTTCCTTGATATCCTTACTCTTTGACCAAGCTTTTTCCCTTATTATCTTTAATCTTGATATTCTCCACAAATGACTCCAGAGTTTCCTCACTATCATCTTCTTCATCATCAAGGCTATCCTTCGAACTCTCAATGAAACCCAACCCTTCAAGATACCCCTCTTCATTGTCATTATTCACCATGGTTAGTTTAATGGTCAGGATGGCCAACTTAATCAACAAGAAAATGAGTGTTTGGTAAAGCATATAGTCACTCATTTCCTCCTGATAGTCCATGATGGTACTATCTAAAGATATTAACAAAAAAAGGCACACTAATCCTTAAATTATGTTTGAAATGGTTTAACAAAAAGAAATGGTGGGAATAGATGACCCTATACTTGACTTCAAGCATTAAGTACTTCATGAGATACATACAGATTTTGTCTCAAGGAGTAGATAGGCCTATACAAAGATAACTTGATTCGATCTAGTGAATTCTCTCTTCAGGTTTAAAGAAGCTTTGAACTAACTCCTCCTTTATTTTATCCTTAAATTCCTTCCCCCCATCCATGGGAATCCACATCACCATACCAATGCGCTCTTCATAAATTTCTAGAGTGAAACCCCTCATTCACACCACCCTTTCATTCCATGTCTTCTCTAAATCTAAAGACAACCCTGAATTATAGTTACAAATTATCTTAAAAAAAGGAGTCTCCCCACCATGTCGAAGCTTGTTCTAAATGGTTTTGTGTTATTAAAGATTCATGAAAGATAGAGGTTTGACTCACACTCTATCTCCCCCCATTGAAACTGAAACAACAAACTTCTACATGTGGTTCAAACACTCTAAGCATTTCATGCCACTCTCAACAATGAAAAAATATAGAAGTGACAATCTCCCCACACAAATGCATTTAATGCCTCTTGTACACTTGGGATTCATTAAATGTAATGAGTAATGATATAAATGAGATTCCATTACATCCTTGCACTCGGATGATGAAAAAATTCTAATTAACAAGGTGTCATTTCCTTTTACCTTAGATCCCTTCCCAAAGAAAGCATTTCCTGAGTTTTTGAGATTGTGAAGGCCCTTTTTAATCCATGGTTAAGTATAACATTGTAAAATAAGAGATCATAACTCACTGATTCAATTTTAACAAGGTTGGCTACTTTTTTGAGATATTTAGTGGTTTAGAATTACAATGTATTCATAATTTTATAAAAAATAATTCTATTTAATCTTGTAGTCTATAATATTTATTTTGAATTTTCATGATTTTTTAGGTTTGAAAGTTTTTTTTTCCATATCATTGTGTTAGTTTTTATAGTTATTTTTTATTTTCCTTATCTTATTTTGGTACAATTTATATGGTCTTAACATTTTTTAGGTTAGCTTGTATGTTATTATGCATGTTTCTTGTTACTGCTTTTTAAATAGATGAGACCAGTTGTCTCTTTCTACTTTTCATACTTCTAGCCATTAGAAGTTGACATATCCATGAATCTCATCTAAATTTAAATTTTGAATGACTTATAAAAATACAAGTGATTAGGTTCCTTTATTCATCAAGAATTATTGAAAGTATAGTCTAATCCTTAACAAGCATTGACGTAGAATAAATTTATTAGACCTATTTTTGTTATTTACTTTAATTTTCTCAATATCTGTCTTATTTTTTAGGGGTTTAAAATATTAGAAAGTGATAGATAACCCATACTAGAAAATAAATCTTATATGAAAACACTCAAATCAAATCTTTCTCCATTTCATATTTATAGATTTTAGGACATAATTTGAAGTGCATGTAAATAGGTAAATGAGTGAAAGAGTAGTAAAAAGAGAACAATCTAGGAAAATTATTTGACTTGCGACAATCATTGACCATGAGTGTTTGTATGGTCTTGATAGTTGACCATGAGATTTCATAAGGTTTGAGCATTTTACTCTAATCATATCCATATTTGACAACAATAAGAGAAACAATTCTTAAATTACACTGATAAAGACATATTTGGATCAAAGTTACTTAAATGGCATAAAATCTATTAAGACATCAATCTAAAAAACTAAGAGCCTTCTTCTATTTCATTATATGTTTTATATTTGGATCAAAGTTTCGTAAATGATATAAAATCTATTGAGATGTCAATCTAAAATTCTAAGATCCTTCTATCTCCTTGTGTATCTAATTAAGCAATAAATTAAAGGTGATTATTATTATTTTTTTTGTTCATAATTTTTAATTTGAGATAAAAATATTTATATGCATACACATTGGGGATACCTCCTAGGATTATATTTTTGGTAGTTTCTCTTAGTACATGCTCCTAAATCTAAATTTTAATTTTTTTAAAATGTTTTTTGTGCTTGATTCCAAACTTTATATCATTTTTAATTTATAAAAACAATTCAAACTCTAATATGTTTGGTCTTATAGAGTGTATTTGATTTTATATTTAATAATATTTTCATCTACTAAAATTTAAAAAGTAAAATTTTAAAGTTAAAATAATAAATAAGAGTAATTATATGAAAATAAATAATTTTGAAACACCCTTCATTAAATCTAAACTACATTCAAAAAAATAAAATGGAATATCAAATTATAATTGTATATTTTTAATATGATAATGTGCCTTTAAATCTTAATGTGTTTCCTTCTTTGAAAGTATGGATTCCATGAATGTGAAAGATAATAGTATGTTTATGTTTTCACTTGTTTTTTTTATATTCCTTCTAGGAATGCCAAGCTTCATAATGCACTTTTGAACAATAATATAGATGATAGTCATAATTATTTTGATCATGATAGATACTTGAATGCTTAAATTAATTATACTTTTAAAATTAATCAACTAAATTAAAATATTTCAAATCCCATTAATAATTTAAATGAATCCACTAATTTTCAATTTAAGTTCTTCTTTATAAAAGATGTTCAATAAATTTTAAGTATATTAAATGATTTAAAATAATCTACATTTGAAAATTTTTCTTGTAATATATTTATTTCTTAAATATATTATAATATTTTTATATTCCAAAAAAAAATTTATCTCAAATTTTCTAAACATTTTATAATCTTCCAATTTTTTAAAAAATATCAAAATCTTACCATTTCCCAATAATCTTTTAATCCTCCCATTTCTAAATCATTTATTAATCATAAAATTATATATATATATATATATATATATATATATATATATATATATATATATATATATATATATACATATACATATACATATACATATAATATTTTAAAATATTTTTTAATCTTAAAAAAATTCTTACCAACCTTTAATATCCAAACTCTTCATTTACATATTTCTTTTCAAACACCATCCATCTTAAAATGCTACCATAATGCATACTATTCATAACATGCAAAATAAAATAAAACATTTCTTTATAAATTACAAAAAATAAATTATCAAGAGGGTAGATTTCAATGATATTCTTCTAAATTATTTGGCTCACAAATTTCTTCCTTGCCCTTTTCCTCCAAACCTTAATGTTTTAAGGTTTAAAATTTAATTTTTTTAATAGAAAATGAGGTCCTTTACTTAATATTATATCTTCTTATAATTATTACTTTTATTTTTCTCATGATAATAGATTATTGATTAAACTCTTTTTTTTAAGACTAAACTATTATGCTCTTAAGTGATTTTATACCCTTATATATAGATTTGTTTATTGTTTCACAACCGTTGTGAATGATTTTTTTTGGTTCATTTTTAAATTAATATTGACATAATTTTTTTATTTGTTAGATTATCTGAACAAGTTAGTGATTATATGTTTAGATTCAAATAATAATTATTAACTTTGAGATATTGAACTCCAAATCATTTTTATTATTTTGATGATATTTTTGTATAGTTAAAGAATTTGAAATTAAGATTTTGGATACAAATATTCTTAAATATAGTTATAATGTTCTTTCTATTTATTTAAAATTTCAAAAAAAGTTGTTCAATATTCGCTTTTGATCAGAGTTACAAAATAGTTCTGGGGCACAAATCAGGGGCTTAGTCTCCTAGAACTATTAAACCAATTTAAATGGATATCACTTGATCACTTAAATCTACTAAATCAACTCAAATGGCCACATTCGACTTATAAACACCATGTGAGATTTGAACTTGGGTAGGGCTGGGCACAACCAACCCACTTTACCAACCCTTCTACATCTCATTTGCAAAAATAGTCTATTATTAATGTGAAAGAAATGATTTGGATTCTCATATAAGAGAGACTAAAATAATATAATCAATGATATGGAACAACAATCTGATAAGGTTACTTTATTACGCTAAATAAAAGAAGAGAATTCATTAGAATCCATGAGTTTCCAAAATACATTTTGAAGAAAATAATTGAGAATAACATGATTTTTTTAGATAAAGGTAAAATATGGGATTTAAAGGATCAAATAACCTTTACATAATGATCCAGGGACAACAAAAAATCCTCAAAAAACCACCATAATAGGCCTTACCCTCGAGAGCCAACAAAAAACCACCTAGAATCCACATTTAACCTACTAGGAAACTAACAAAAACTAGAACAACAGTAAACCAAAGAAAGCTAACCAACCTCCCTACTAGTCGTGGCTTTAGGTCTTTAGTCTCCATGGTCTTTGAGGTTCTCACTAGTTCTACATTATTGTCATCCTCCTTCTTCATATTGTATCTAGTTCTATTGCTTGGATCCCCCATGCTATCTGCCTACAATGTGTTATCCTAGGACAACTTGCACTCTTCTCTCTTAGTCCTGGTTATGGTTAGGCTCCTTGCCTTACATTTTACTCGAACTTCCTCTTGTTTTTGTAGTTCATGATCTTCTTTGAGAGCCTTCTCCAGCTCTATATTGAGCATATATACATGCTTCTTCCAAACATCCCCTCTTCTCCTACCCACACCCACTCTAGCTGGGATGACATCTATAATGGCCTTGATGTACCTTTTTATTTCTCTCAAAACTTTTACTTGACATTTAAGTCTTCCCTCCTAACCCTTAAGTTTTTATTTAAGGTTCAAGCTAGCCTCTTCATCTTTTTTGAGCAAGGATCGAAGCATAACCCCCATTATTTGAGAATAATATGATTACTTTACCTCAAGTGATACCATTAAATAATCCAATATATTTTCTAAAATATTTTGATTCAAACTCATTTTTTAACTATTATATAGTTCAAAGACATTAAAATGATAGATGAGTTGAATTGAATATAAGATTTAAGATCTCATTGAGAGAAATAAGACTAAAATAGGATAAAATAATTCTTAAACAAAATTTAATTAATTAATGGCTCTTCTAGATTTACATTTGAATATATTTACCAATCCCCTTCTAGCTTTTAACTATGTAGAAGTAAATAGTTCATATATTCATGTAAGGGATGTGAAAAAAAAAGATATAGAAGATAACATTTGATTATGAATCTCATCTAAATTAAACATTTATGAGTAAAGTTGAGTCAAATAGAAATAATCAAGGTCTAATTTAAATTGTATTCAATGAAAGGGAAATTTCAAGTGATATTTTAAAAAAATCATTTATAAATCAAAGATTTTATAATAGGCAATGAAAAATATGAAAAAAATATTAAATAATGATGTAGGCTTTAATTTTTGAATAAATGAACTTATTTATAGCCTTAAATTTTATGAAGAAGAATATACATTTGCATAATAATTTATAAAATCTTATGATAGTATAGAAAAAGATGTTTTTTTAAAAAAAATTTATTATTAAATAAGAAGATTAAAAGATCTCTTAGATATAAATTCATATCATGAAAAATCCTTACAAAAGAATTTAAAATCGCAAAAGTATTTTATTTTAACAACAAAATTTCCTTTTATAGCAAAATCTAAAATCTAAAAAATTACTTAAAGAAAGTCTATGCCAATCCAATAAGATATTTAGAAAAGTATCATATATAAATTTACCTAAAAATAAAAAGGCAACATAAGAAGCCTAACTTCCTTCCACAACACCCTACCAAAACAAAATTACAGTTAAATAAACTAAAACTTTAAATTCCTTTTAAGTTAAAAAACAAATAGTCTTTTTGGAACAAACAACGAGCTTAGAATCTCATATCAGTTAGAAATTTCCAAAGTATAAAAAGATGTTTTTGGTTGTATAATTTTCGATTCAAATAGGTTTTAAAGGTTTAAATTTTACTCACAGACTGTATAGTAATGAACCACATAGTATTTTATTTAGAATACATTGAATACATCAAAATGGAAACAATTTATTCAATTATGCATCCATGTATGGAATTTAGACATAAAATACAAGTGATAACTAGTCAAAGAGATAAGAAATTCATAAGAGAAATAGAAATAGAATAAGTTGTTTTAAATGAGGAAGTAATAAAAATTATAAGGAAATAGAAATGAAGGAAAATATGCAAGGAAAAAAACATAAAGTATAAAATTTAAAGTATAATCTAAAGATAATATATATAGTTAAAAAATTTATGAAAACATATTTAAAATTTGAGGAATTATATATAATTTTTATGTAATAACACTTGTAAAGGGTCGACGTGATTCGAGATACGTTTAATAAGATTAATGTTGCAATATGATTCATTATCTCAATTAGGGATGTGTCACTGTGATTTTGAATAAAATAGATAATTATGCAAGTAGATTGGCTCAAACAATGATTTTTAGTTAAATTTGTGTGTGATTATAGAAAGTTGCTATGATTGTAGTTTATACATGGAAGTGGTTAAAATGAAGTGTCTACATTTTTCCCTTGTTTGAGAAGGCGTTGCAAAATATAAATGAAGTAATGTATTTTCAAAAAATGAAAAATTCATTAAGAAAACATTTGATAATGCTTGAATAATGTTGTGTTCACGCTTTACTAAATTTACAGGCCAATGGACTCAAAGTTATGCCCCAAAAGGGCACTTGATAAGCCCTGGATGCTGCCTCAAGGGAATGGTCAAAGAATGAATTAAAATATATGGTTCCTCAAAATGAAGAAAATGCATAGACTATAAACAAAAAAGGTTTAGAAAAGAAGAACGTAGAAGGAAACAAGATGGAAAATGGTCAAAAGAGCTAGAAATGGGCCCTCAAGGAAGAATAAAATAGGAATGGGGAACAACATGGGCTAAATTTTCAAAAATTTAAGCTATATATTCACCCATGGTGGGGGGGCGGGGGTGCGGGTAAAATCCAGTCAATGTTACCCTCCTCTAATTAATATTTTAAATCTAGTTTTGTGCGAGAGGTTACGATGAAGATTGGCTCCCCATGCATGATAGAGATCCCTTAATGACCAAGTTCGAGAGTAGAGGTGGCCACCACAAGATGAACAACTGATAAGTAGGTTGATCTTTTGTGAATTTAGGCAATTAATAGCACTTATGACTAGATTTAAGTAGGATTTTGGTGATTTTATTGATTCTGTGAAAACTATAATCAATGATTTTGTTGATAAAAATGGTGAAAACACCATTAAAATGGTGAAAACATTGTAGAGTCACTGAAAACATTGAGAAAACAACAATTTTCCCAAAATGGTGAAAACACTGACAAAACATGTGATGATCTTCGAGTGGGGCATATGTATAATCATAATATTTTTAAGCTTTATCATTTACTGATGTTTTCTCTCTTATCGAAACCTATCAAGTTTTAATATCTTTGAGTGCATGCCTTAAAGGGTGCATCAGGAAAGGGGTGGGTAGAACATTGGAACTTCATAAAATTTTTGGTCAACTTTATTATTGCCCAAACCCATTGCAGATCCTACTTATCCAACCCCCCAAATAATCTAGATCCAATTCACACATTTCCCTAAGCATTTATCCTTAAAATATACCTTAACTAGGTAGTACCCTCTTTTCATACTAAGTCAACCAAGCCAATATTGATAGAAAAGATTATACACATGTTATGGAACTAAGTTGACATCATCGACTTAATTCAAGGCCTGATAGTAAATTTTTCTAACTATTAGGATCGAGCTAGCCGATCTTGTTAGCTGAAATTATGGAAGGGTTAAGGATTATCCATTGCTATAAATACAAGGCTCATTTCAATCCAATAGAGAGGAACATTCATTTTTCGTATCATTACAATTCTTAATTCTGCTAAATTTACATTTGAAAGAGCAATTGCTTAAGGTTTACTTTGGAGAGAATATTACTTGTTTTGTGAGAAGTCTTGGATGTAAAGTAGGATTATTTTAACCTAGTGATGATTTATATATTGTGATCCTTAAAATCCATAACAACCTCTTTAAAATCACCATTGACAAGGGATATATTGAAACTTGATAGGTTCACCCAAGGTAATTATTCATAACTCTTTCTATTTCATTTTATAGATAGATATCATATAAGTAATATGTGTTTTGAATGTATAACTCCTCGCTTAGATTACCTCTATTCTTAAACATAGTATAAATATAAGGTTTTTTTTTCTTTTCATATTTAATTTAGATTATTTATGCCCCCATTTGCCTACCATGATCCCTTGACTATTTATTTATGTCTAACCATCCCCCTTTGTACTATAAGATTTGGTGAGCACTATATTAGTTTCATTTTATGTACTTAGACCTAGCTAAGGTTATTACATAGTATTATTTACCTAGAGGCTTTAGAACCCTCTCCTTTGGTGTTTTGTGGTAATATATCCCTTGGTTAGGTTTAGAAAATCCAATTTAGTCATGCTCCTAATATAAACATGTATCACAATGGATGTTAGTTAATTACCTAATCTGATTAAGATAGATTTATAACTTATTTAACTTAGTAAATTTCAAGATCAGACAAGGTAATCAACTAATATCCATTGTGATACATATTTATATCGGGAGTGACCAAATTGGATTCAATAAACCTAACCAAAGGATATCTTAACACACAACACCATATAAGAGGGTTCTAAATCCTCCAAGTAAATGATACTCTATAATAACCCTAGTTAGGTGTAAGTACATAAAATAAAACCAATATAGTACTCGCCAAAGCTTGTGGCACAAAGGGGGATGGTTAAACATAAATAAATAGTCAAGGGATCATGGTAGGAAAATGGGGGCATAGATCATATAAAATTAAATATGAAAAGAAAAGAAAACCCTATCTCTAGACTAAGTTTAGGCATATAAGTAATCTAATCAAGGAGTTATACATTTGTAATAAATATTACTGATATAATATATATCTATTAAATGAAATGGCAAGAGTTAGGAATACTTACCTTGGGTGAACCAGTCGAGTTTCAATCTCTCCCTTCACCAATGGTGTTTTCTAAGAGGTTTTTATGGCTTGTAAGGATCATACTATAGAAATCAACTCTAGGCTAAAAGACTCCTACTTTACATCTAAGACTTCTCACAAGACAAGTAATTTTCTCTCCAAGGCAAACCCTAAGAGATTCTCTTTCAAATGCAAAATTAATGTAATTATAAACTATAATGATGCAAAAAAGAATGTTAATTTCTATTAGATTAAATGAGCCTTGTATTTATAATAATGGATAAGCCTTAATCCTTCCATAATTTTAGCCAACAAGATTGGCTAGCTTGATCCTGTTAGTTAGAAAAAGTTATCGCTAGGCCTCAAACTAAGTTGGTTGGACTGACTTAGTTCTATAACGTGTGCTTAATCCTTTCTAAAAATATTAGATTGGTTAAATTAGTAGGAAAATAGGGTACTTGCTTAGTTATAGTTTATTTTTTAGGATAAATATTTAGAGAAATGTATGAATAGGGTTTGGATTACTTGGGGAGTTGGATAAGTAGGATCTGTAATGGGTTTAAGAAATGATAGAGTTGTCCAACAATATTATGAAGCACTAATAGTTTGCCCACCCATTTATTAGTGTACCCTTTAAGGTGTGTACTCAAAGAGATCAAATCTTGACAAGTTCCTATAGGAGAAAAAAATCAATGAATGATAAAGTATAAAATTATTGTGTATACATAGGAAGCATAGGGAAGATTTTCTCAACACACCATAATTTATATGTGTACAAAATAAGTCTAAAATACCCTATTAAGTGAAACTTTAATTTGTATATATGAATCCAATTTTTTTATTTATCATGCACTCAACATGTAATATATATGCACCAACCCTAAGGAAATATTTGACTTTAAATAGTAGCTGCTAGGAGAAGGGCGTTATTGACCAAATCAAGTTAGTATTAACTAGTGATATTGATTGAAACTAATGGTAGTGACCTTCTATAGGTAGACTAAATTGAAGGTATGGAGATATTTTTGTAGGATATTAAGTAAGTTTTAAATAAATAGTGAGGATCTTATAGGTGTGGAACAACAATTTAGAAAGTTTAAACACATAAAATAGCATACAGGTTTGAGACAATGGCATATTAAGACCATTTTTTTGGCTCAAGTCATGCATGGTAAATTTATGTGAAGCTTATCATTGTCAATTAATTAATACTATATTTTAGTATTTAAAATTACTCGTGTACTTTATAATTTTATTCTTATCATGTTTGATGATTACTTGGCTCATATTTTACTCATCAAGAGGTGGAAACATATAAACTTTGTAATTTAAAAAAAAATCAAAAACATTAAATTTTAAAGTAGAACTTTAAAAGAAGAAAAAAACATTGCTTTATGAATTCTACATATTCTCCTGTTCTATAGATCTTTTGTTATCTTATCATGTTTTTTAGGGTTATTGATAAAAGGTGACGTTTTGAAAGTTTCTAAACACATGTAAATAATAGGAGACATAATCAAGAATACATTTTTTTAATAATAACCATTCTAAGAAAGGTAACATAATGGCCCAAACAAAGAGAAAATAACATATAAACAACAAACTTGTAGCAACAAAAAATGAAAGATAACAAGATCAAGACTAATTAGATAAAATATTGTTCAAGGGGTTAATAGCCTCCCACTCTTATTTTTAGGAACTTGAGATGATCATTTGCATACTTCACTATCTCATATTTAGCTTTGTCATTTTTTCCCTTTTTTATGAAGTATGGTTCTATAAATACTCCATTACTACCAAGACATTATTTCTTTTTCCACAAGCCCTCCTCAAGCTTAGAAATGCTAAGATCACACATTTTAATAGTTATCATATTGAATTGTTGAATCTTATGAATATTATCATTGATAGATCTTTGGTTAGTTTCCTTATCAATGATTTTATCTTTCATCTTGGAAAACATTTTTTTGGTTTCACATATTTTACAAGTTAAATTCCAAAAATCACTATTGAAAAGAATTGTGATTTCAGGATTGGGGCTACTTTCCATTCATTTTTTGGTGGATAACATTGATTTTGGTTTGGATCATGATATTATCCATCCTGAACCACTTGAAGATATAATTGTGAATTTTTTTTTCCTTCTCTAAACATTCCACCCTACCTTAAAGTTTGATTAGGTAATCACCATATCCTCTATTATCAATAGTAATCCTATTGTTATTAACCATATAATTGACAATAGAAGTTTATTTGCCTTGGGAGGAATTTTTTTTGATCTTCTTTAGTATTTAAGGTATTGATATTAGTCTCCACAACCCCATGTTTTCTTTCTTAAGTTAGTAAACCTCTAGTCTAATCAAAATAAAACTGTTAGTAATTTAGGGATTTTGGATCACGAAAAACTTATGAGAAGGTCCATGTTATTGATAAATAACACATCTAGGATAGGATGAAGAGGGAATCCCATGTAAATTCTGCATAAGAGAAAATTTAAGGATGGGGATTGATTTGTAAAATTTATATTTAGCCTCAAGGAACATCAAAAGAATAAAACATTGATGGAATCTGAGAATACATTTATAAAATATAATTCTCTAAGGACATGATAAGGTAAAATGGGATGCTTACCTATTATTTATTATTTAAAATTTTAGTAGATTGAAGTGGTAAGAAAAGTCACACTAGAATATACCTTTCAAAATAATATATCTCATAATCTAAAAGCACACTTCATTTTATGAGTTAGTGAGAGAATCTCAATGGTATATTTATTGAAAATCAACCAATATTTATTTATCCCTTAAAAATACCATATGGTTTATTCTTTCATATATTTGGATTTATAAAATATCATACCTTCGGTCAATAAACTTGTGTATATTGTAATGTTGTCTTTAAACACCTCCAAAGAAATACCCTTCATAGTAACATTTATGACATTTAATGAGTTTACAAACCTTTTCGATAAGATGATGTCATGGCCCTCTATGTGTTCCATAAACCTGATGAATCTTCTTTTTTTTAGGATTTAGTAGACTTTGGTGTTTCATTTAACTTCTTAACATGAAATCATCTCAATTTGAACCCATTTTCTTAACAATATGAGCTTCACAATTACTTACTCAAATGGTATCAAGGAGAAAAGAAGTATATGTTCCACTCAATAAATCTTGAAACTTCTTAACTTTAAATCGGTTATAATTGAGTGATGCAATGATGACATGATTGCTACAAAGTTGGATTATCAAATGGAATATATTGTTCCCATGCTTAGGATGTCATCCAACATGGTTAAATTCTTTTAGGCAGGCATTCGACACCTTAAAGCATGATATATAACTAAATATATTATCATAAGATTTATCCTTATTTAATATAGTTCCCATGGAAGAATAAGAAGTAAACTTAATGTAAAAAATGACACATTGAAGGTTCCAATTGAAACAAGAGATAAAATACTAAATACTAGGAAGAATCATTATGTATGTTGGATTCATTATTCCAAATTTTTATTTTATAATTTGGAAGAGATGAGATATCTAATCATTTATCACGGCCCTAATTTGAAATCTCCTTGTTGGAAAACCAGTTGACTACTAGATTAACTTGTTGGTATATATAATAAATAGTAGTGGCATTGAAAGCATTCATGTAATCTTGAATAACTTCAATGAGTTATTAGTTGGTATAATTAACTCTTTTGAGACTTATGATAATATTAAAGAAGTTTCCTTTAATATAAAGATGCCAAATTTTCAAGGAGTCTCCTAGCATGGTTTTATACATATATACTTTTTTCAATATTTATTGAGTGAGTAATATGTAGATTGCATAATACTAAATTTCACATTTTACACCCACATCTTGGATGGGCTAGTTTCATAGATAATATGTCATAGTTTAGGAGCATTAAAATTTCAAAGGATTCTTACATAGTAATATCCATATTTGCTTGTATCTTTTCATATTGAGATAGATAAAAACATTTTCTACTAGTTTAGTATATACATCTTATCACATGGATATTCTACATTATAATTGTTGTACAATGTTATGTTGACTATCTAGGCATAAATATTTACTATTGAATACATGTGTTTTCTTAGTTGCATGTCTTGTTCATATAGTATCATCTTATCATCATTTTTTATGAGTCACATTAAGAGTCAAGTCACTAACTTGTCAATTCATTAACTTTGGTGTGGTCACTAACATTGTGTGTTACTAACTTAAGTACACTATATACATTATCATGTTTAAATATATATCATGGTATTTATTTCATGCATACCTTTCTAGGTGGTTACCATGCATCTATGGGACATATTTCACTAATTATATTCTCATTGTTTATCTTAACCATCTAGGGGTGTGTTTATTGCATGATATCTATGAGTTACTCCCATTATGTTGGCATGAATGAATACTAATTCAAAATTCAAATGATACCATTATTGGAAAAAATAAAAACAATTTCCATATTTTAAGATAATAACATGCTTTGGATAACCTATTTTATAGTATGTGAGGTATATATTTCATTTACATATGTTTTAGATGAAAACACATGGTGAATAAATTACTTTTCATAGCATATGGTGATTTTAACATATGTATTTTGATATGAGTAGATTTATAGAAAAAGGCATTCATATTTCACCTTAAAATAAGGAATATATAAATAAATTATCAAAATCAAGATGGAATGAAATAATCGAAGATGAGCTAAATTATCTACATCCTTGAGCAAGAAGTGGATTGAGTTCTAGTGACTCCTAGAAGAGTGTCTTGGTTATGTTTTAAGCACTTTTATAAAGTATCTAATGTGTGTGTTGGGTTCTAGTGACTTCCATTAAAAAGTGTTTGGATATGTTCTCAAAACCTATACAAAGTTTTGAGATCAAAAAATTATGGTGGTGTTTGGGAGAAATGCCAAATAGGTTATTAATACCTATGATTTAATTTATTTTTTAACGTTTATTTCAAAATATTCAAAAAAGAAAAAAAGAAAAAAAGAAAAAAAAGAACTCATGTATATATAATGAGCAATTTAACTACCTATATAAATTGGAAATTATTTTAGGTAAAACAACTAATCAAGTATCTATGAAAGCTTAGTAAGGGCAATGTAAAATCCCTTCATTATTTTTTGTGTACATGAAGGTGCATATTTTAAATTATAGGCATCTATACTTTGAAACATGCATGTATTTCCCTCACATACTCACATTAAAGTGGGTGCATAATGTAGACACCAAATTTAGTATAAAAACCTTTATTCCCAATTCAACTGATTTGGCAAACTTGTATATTTTAACCCATTTCTAGGATGGACCAAACCCAACATAAGTCTACATTTGATCCTGTTAGTGTAGGATATTATTTTCTTTGTATTTATTATTGTAGATTATTCTTACACATGTATTTAGCTTGTTTAGGTGTAATATTGAGGTCACATATATATCAGAATGAGGTAATTAATTTGCACATGCACATGTGAAAATTGTAGTTAAATTGATAGGTGAGGATACCCTTGACATTTACCCACCAATATTGACATATTACACATGGAACACACAAATCATTTGGAAAATGTCTTGTGTTTACATTGCCAAATGTATTGGCTCTATGCATCTATTGTACCTATAAATATGCCTCTCATATAAGATATTTTCAATAATTTATCAATGCAATATTATTATAATTCGCTCTATTTTGATTTCAGTCTCAACAATGGAGTTTTGTTTATATTTGCTTTGCATTTGTAGTTTGTGTGTTTGATTCTATCAGTTGGATCTTGGACAATTACATCATGGTATCAGAGCTCTCTTCTGGTAATGAACACCATTTTATTGTTAATTTATTGAAATCTTGAGTATTTTTTGATTGTTTATTCTAATTGAGATTGTAAAGGAGAATCATATAGATATATGTGTATCATCTACAATCCTTTCTTCTCTAATTGGTGAACTTCATCAATATTTGAAATTATTTAAATTATATTTGATATATAAGTAACATTTATAGATCTCGAAGGAGCATTTAAGATGGTTGGATAAAAGACTAAATCATTTTTTGATAAGGAGGCAAGATCTACAAGAATTTTTTTTTGCAAATCCATTTTTTTGATAAAAATGACTGGTCTTTTTCTAATTGTGATAAAATGGTAAACAATTTCTCAATTTTGTTTTTTTGAGTTCTGTGTGATTTTATGTCCTCTTTTTGCATCTTTTTTAAATTCATAATTTCATTAATAATTTCAAAAGTTATCACAATTTTATGGACTGTGGTACTATTCAAAAAATTACATTTTTTGATGATGGAGAAATTTTAAGGAGTTTTTTTAAATTATTTTTTTATAAAATAATATTATTGTGGAAAATCATATTGTAAAGATTTATTGATCATTGTTTTGTAACATTCATTTAATTTCATGAAGATGAAGGGTGAGGTCTTGTTTTGGCAATAGTTAAACCCTTTCACAAGTAAAACAAAAATTTTCCTCTCCTTCTTTCCTTGACTCACAATTTCGCACTCTTGTTCTCCTCATGGACACATTTTTGGCTGATTCCAATGCCCAATTTTTGTGATCTTGCATTTTCACTTATGTAATCATTGCACAGATTGCTCATTTATGGATGCATTCTCAACTGAGTCTCTTAACCATTTTTTATGAGTGTGCATTGTTATTTGTGCCTTTAATGCAACGGTTTTACTCATTTCTATGCCAGCCACTTTGTTGTTGTGTTTATTACATGATAATAAACATTATATTGTACTACATATTAAACAACTTCAAATAATCATCTTGTTATTGTGTGTATTGTACGATGGTGAATACTACACCAAATCATGCACTTTGACAACATCAGCTATATCTATGTGGTTTATTGTGTAAATGTATATCTAAATCTATTGTGTAGTACCTTATTTACATTGTATGCATCATTTGTCTTTGTTACATGATTTAAAGCTTTATGAATCAACTCTATACTTGTGTTTATGGTTGTCTTTGGCCTTACATGATATCTTAAGATTTGATGAGATTTATTGTATAAAAAAATTTGGTGCCCATTGTATATGAACTAAAGTGTGATTGTATACACACTAAAATATAAATTACCAATTATATGCACACTAAAGTGTTGATTAAATATGTACTAAAACATAAAGTGCCAAACCTCTGTAATTAGGGGGGTTCTTTCTGATAGTTTCAGGGGGGGTTGTTTTATGCCTTGCCTTCTCTATTGCTCATTTAATTTTTGCTTGCAATACATCATGGATCACAATTTGGTTCGACTTCTCACTCCATTCAATTATCATGACTGGAAATTTAAAGTGAAAATTTTTCTAAGAAGCAAAGGTTTACACAAGATAACAATGAATATGGAAACTGAATTGGAAGTTGGTGTAGATAAAAGTAATTGGTATAATAGGTGTGATGACGCATATGGTATTTTGTGTTTGTCTATTTCTACTAACTTATTCTTTCACATTGAATTTGTTAAATCACCACATGAGATTTGGAACACTTTGGAATAATTCTTTGGGAAGTAGGATGTAATGAGAGGTCATGAGCTCATTAGTTTGAGTGCAAACAATTTTGACACTATAGAAGACTTTTCACCAAACTTAAATCACTTAAGTTACAATTAAAATTGTGTGTCATAGAGAAAAATGATGAATAATTGATCCTCTCTATTCTTTCCAAGTTAGGTCTTGACTACTTAGTTTTTATCTCTACTTTTAATGCTACAAAATGTGCTCTAGGAACTGCATAGAGTATTCCATCCTTAGATGATTTTTCCAAAGAATTAATTAGAGAGCAAGACAAGCTCATCCAAATTGGTACATTGAAGAACTACGAATCACATTCTTTGTTGAGTCATGACAAATTGAAGAGTTCAATTAATAAAGAGAAGAAACAAAACAAGAAGGACTAAGAGTAATAAAAGGGTCAAAAATTAGATACTAAGCCAAAATTATCATATGAGTCTTCCTCTTCAAGAGGGAAACCCAAGAAAGAGAGTATCACATGTGCCTATTGTAAGAAAACTAGGAATTATGAAACAAAATGTATAAAGAAATAGATTGGTCACCTAATAAAGATGCTTGAGAAAAATAACATCAATGTCCCTGATTCAGTAAAATCAAGCTCATCAGCATAGGAGTATTCTAAGCCAAAAGAAAGTAGTAAGGGAAAAGGTAAGGGCAAGGCCCTTATAGTTTCATTTCATCCATCCACATGGGTGATTGATTTTGGTGCCTCACATCACATGGATTCTTCACGAGACTTGTTCTCATCCTTAGAGCCATGTTCTATGCCATCTATTTTGATAAGTGATGACACTTATATTGAAGTTTGTGGGAGAGGATTTGTTAAAATTAATGATGGAACATTCAAAAATGTCTTATGTGTTCCATCTCTATCAACTAATCTCCTATCTATTTATCAAATCACCCACATTAGATCAAGCAAGAAAGTTGAGTTTACTACAGATTATATTGTCATTAAGGAATTGCATAGTAATACTATAGTGGCCATTGCAAAAGCAAATCACCAATCAAGGTTATACACCTTCTCAAATTTTGATATTGATTACCCTTTTACTACATTACTCACTCATTCTGATAGGGTGAGTAAACTATGACATGAGTGATTTGGCCATCTTAACTATCACTACTTAGAATAACTTAGTCAAAAATATATGGTAATAGTGTTACCTCGTGTTCATTTTTCTGATGGTGTGTGTGAAGGTTGCATGCTTGGTAAACATCCTGAAGAGAAATATGACAAAGGAAAATCATGGAGAGCCACTCAAATTTTGGACCTAATTCACAGTGATGTTTCTAGACCATTTCTAAAGCCTTCATTCAATAGGGCTAGTTACATGCTTACCTTCATAGATGACTTATTTAGGTATAGTTGGGTGTATTTTATTCAACAAAAGTTTGAGGTCTTTGACCATTTTAAGTATTTCAAGGCCTTGTTGAGAAATCGTTAGGGAAAACCATTAGGATTTTACACACTGATAATGGTGGTATGTTAGTCATTACTTTGAGCAATTCTATACTTTAGAAGGGATTTATCTACAATGAATAGTTCCATATAGTCCTCAGCATAATGGTGTTGTAGAATGTGAAAACAAATCTTTGAAGAAAATGGCAAACTGTATGATATACTCCAAATCACTTACACCACAATATTGGGCATAAGCCATCAATTGTGCTTGTTATATCCAAAATCATGTTCCTCAAAAAGCATTGAAAGGGATCACTCCTTTTGAATCTTAAAGCAATCAAAAACCTAAAGTTAAGCACTTTAAGGTATTTGGATCTCTAGCTATGGCCTGTATTCCTAATAAGAAATGTAAGGCCATGGAATATTAGAGTAAGACTTGCATATTTGTTGGGTATACAGAAGGTGTTAAGGGATATAGGCTTATTCATCCTACCACACATGAGTTGTTAATTGAGAGGAGTGTACACTTTCAAGAGGACCCATCAGACTCCACACTCGACACTTCTCCCTCCTCTTTGGACTCTCTAGGATATGATGATAGTTTAGATGATTTAGATTATCTAGTTCATATACCTGTTGATGAAGATTCTTCTTCCAGTTTAGATGATGAGGATAGTGATAGAGATTCACCCCATTCCATTCATAGTCACATTTATGAAGTTAAAGAATCTCCTCTTGATTCTCTGACTTTGGGTCCTCTTTGGGCTAGATAGACTCTACAAAGTATAGGTGATTGGATTAGGGATCCATTAGATGTTAGACAAACTCATTCACAATTTTAGGGTGTTCCACATGTTTTCATTTCTTGTGCTTCTAATCCACAATCATTCCATGAGGCATCTAGCATTCTTGAGTGGGAAATAGTTATGCATGAAGTGTTTAGTTCCTTAATTAGGAACCACACTTGGGATCTAGTATCCCTTCCTAAGGGAATAAAACTTGTTCAATGTAAGTGGATCTATAAAAAAAAATTGTAGCAGATGGGATCACAAGTTCCTGACATAGACTATACTAAAACATTTACTCCAATCACTAAAATGAATTCTATTCAACTCACTTTTTCTATTGCTATAGCTTATCATTGGGATGTTCATTAAATCGCTGTGAAGAGTTCCTTTCTTCATGGTGACCTTGAGAAGGAGATATATGTGTAGTGGCCAGAAGGTTTTGTGGAAAATTCTTTCTTAGTGTGTAAAATTAAAAATTTTATCCATGGTTTCAAATAGGCCACTCAGGCTTGGTATTCCAAGATGGATTCATTTCTTCTCATTGTTGGGTTCACTAGATGCAATTATGATCTAAATTTATACATCTTGCAGCAAGATAATTCACTCTTGATTTTGATTCTATATGTGGATGACCTATTGATCATAAGGAGTTATTCATCCTCCATTATATCAATAAAAAATACTCTGCATGATAGATTCTCCATGATTGACTTGGGTTTATTACATTACTTCCTTGGTATTGAGATTTCACAGTCTGACTCAGGGATTACCATTGCACAATCCAAGTATGCTCTTGATTTGCTCACATGGTTTCACATGGATGATTGTAAGCTAGATCTGACTCCCTTTCTTTCTTGAGTCAAACTTGATGTTGAGTGTTCTTCTCCATTGGTTGATGCTACCTTGTATCGATAACTAGTTGGTAGCCTCATTTATCTGACTCACACTAGACTTGATATTTCATATGTAGTGGGCATGGTCTCTAGGTTTATGCAGACACCACTTGAGTTGCACTGGAAACTAGCTAAATGGATTCTCCACTATATTTAGGGTACTCATAGTTTTGGGATTCACTATGAAGTAGGCATTGATATTAACTTGATTGGGTACGTAGATTTAGACTGGGCTCACGATATTCAACATCACAAGTCTACTTCATGATATAGTTTCTCACTTGGTTAAGGACCAATTAGTTGGTCCAGCAAAAAGCAAAATGCTATTGATTTATCATCTACTAAGACTGAATACAAAGGGACTATCAATGCTACTACTAAATCTATTTGGCTTCAAGGGATTCTTAATGAGTTTGGTATACAGTTCAAGTGACCCACAATGATATTTTATGATAACCAAAGCACCATCCAAATCTGTAAGAATCTGGTCCAACATCAGTGGACCAAACAAATCAAGATTCACATGCACTTCATTTAAGAGCTCATTCATAGACAGGTCATTGATCTCAAATTTTTCTAGACAATGGAGTAGATAGCTAATATCTTTACCAAACCCTTAACTGAGAGTAAGTATATTCACTTGCATGCTCTTCTTGGGGTATAGGCTACATCAACATCATCTTCAAGCGGGGCCTTCTAGTCCTCTTCTTTATTATCTTTTGGGGTGAGTTTTTTTATGGGTTTTCTCCTTTTCCTCTACTTTTTGAGAGTTGCATTTTACTTGGGTACCTCATCAGGCCATGTTGTTGGGACCTAATTCTGCTTACCCACATAAGCTATGCTTAAGGGGGTGTTAGTGTCGGATATTATTTTCCTTGTATTTATTATTATGGATTATTCCTACACATGTATTTAGCTTGATTAGGTGTAATATTAAGGTCACGTAGGTGTCATAATGAGGTAATTAATATACACATACACATGTAAAAAAATTAATCAAATTGATGGGTGAAGATACCCTTGACATTTACCCACTGATATTGACATATTAGACATGGAACACACAAAACATTTGACAAATGTCTTATGTTTACATTACTAAATTTATTTTCTCTATGCCTCCATTATATCTATAAATATGCCTCTCATCTAAGCTATTTTCAATGCGTTATGAATGCAATATTATTATAATTCTTCTTTATTTTGATTTTAGTCTCAATAATGGAGTTCTGCTTATATTTGCTTAGCATTTGTAGTTCATGTGTTCGATTCTATTAGTTGGATCGTGGACAATTTCATCAGGTCCATAAAGCTAAATCAGTTCAAATTTACCCAAAAGGTATCCCTTTATACATATGGACTACATGTTATCCTTTAGCTAACCCTTAATTAAAAATATAACTTCACTTAACTCTTGAACAAAACTGTACCTGTACGGATCAATCCCAAACAAACCAATACCTATATAGGATTATCTATTTTAGCTTTATGGGTAAGTATATTAATTACTATTATTCATGAGATTTAACCATCTATTTTTTGTTTTAAAAAGTTGGGAAACATACATTATTCATCCTAAATAATATTATAAATACAAGGTCTTGCAAAGACTATTTTAGAAAAGAGATAGAGATAAGAGAAGAACTAAAGAGAAGGAGGAGAACATCCATCATGCCACCACACCAAGGGCCAAGACTAGAGTAAATACTCTACATTAAAGTTTTGCTTCTTTGAATCAAATCCTTATATATATATATATATATATATATATATATATATATAACATCCCTTGTGCCAAGGGAGAGTAATTAAACTTTAGTAATTCGATAGATCACTTCAAGGGAAGAGGATATAAAAACCATTACTTTATATATTCTATTAACACACCATAAGAATTACATGGAGGTATGATTCTCAACATTAAGGATATGTCTTTTGTAAGTTGTTTTGATGGTTTCTTGATTTTGTTTGTTTTGTTTTGTTTTGGATCATGGAAACTAGGTTAAAATGAAGATTTAACCATAAAAAATGTTATACCTTTCACATCTATTGGCTGAAGCTAAAATCATAATTAGTAAAATGCATTACATAAGAACCCAAAAAACGTAGAATGCAAAACCATATATATACATACCTAAGGCCACATTGGAAAAATTCAAGTGAATGGGCTTATCATAACCAAGTTTATCCAAAATAGGCCCATACATTTACAAGTCTATCTCAAAGTTGTGGATAGGTGTATAAATTTAGGAGAAGATAAAATATAATCAACATAGTGAAAAATACAAATTCAAATTTGTAGAATATTTAAGGTGTGATCATTTATTAACTTCTTTATCAATTTATTATTTTGACTTAGCTTACATTTTAATTTTTTGGGATTTTTTTTGTTACTTAACTTTTTGGATAGATATAAATTATTTATTTCAGTTATACATTTGTAAATTCATTTAATTGTAGCTTGTTTTCTTTTAAATTCATTTAAGGTAAATAACAGGGTACATACCAAAATATCAACCGATATTATATTGTTGTGACCATAAATAAATTTTATTAATAAGATAATTATAAGTAATATTTTAATCCCATAATAATTTATACATGCATTCATCCCAATATTTTATACCAACATTATATATTTTAACTAATATATATATTAAATATTTTATTAAAATATTAAATAATGACATTAACTTGGGGATGATATAGAGTTTTTTTGGGGGGTTTTAGATCATAAAATTTCTCAAAAAAATATTCATAGTTTTAGCCCCAAAAATGGTACTCTGATCACTACTTAGGTACGTGACCAAAGGTAACAAAGGTTAAAATCTCTTTAACTAAAATCTTAACCAAAGGTCATCCTCTAGTGCCCAAAATTTAAATCAAAATATTGAAAAATAATTATCCATTTATAAATGCAACAATGTAACACCAATTTATTAACTAAGCATATAAATGCAACAATGTAACACCAATTTATTAACTAAGCAATTCATTGATTTGTGGTCAATTAAGAACGTAAGTTTTGTCATGAGTATGTATTATTGAATATGTATGTATTATTGAATTAGTAGTATTGGATGGTCTATAAATCTCTGACTAGGCATCTACAAATCTATAAATCTATAAATCTCTGAATAGTAGTAAAGGCATATCTTCGCTTATCTTCGCTTGGATATTAAAAGGTTTATCTTCGCTTGGATATTAAAAGATAGATGTGGTGTTTAGTATGTACTTTAAAGAATAAAATAAGACTTCTCAAGAACCAAAATTGAGAGATCATCTTAGTATAGTAATTTTTATAGAGTAATAAATTATTATCATAATTTTTCATAAATTTATTGACATATCTTGTATGACTTAAGAAGGTAATAATATCTCTTAATGTATCTAAGATGTTTAATCAAACAATGACTGTTATATTTTTTTATTTGACTTACATCCCATTATTAAGAATTACATTTATTCAATGGTGCTAAGGAGGATCATGAAAGAACATTTATTCAAGATAATGATGATATTATTCTAGTTTCATTGCATAGATATGAGCCTTATCATCTAGACATGGTCACACACAAGCACATTTCTACAACATCAGACTAGGCAACATTGGAAGAATAGGCAAGCTTTCTAAATTGTTTGGTGTAATCTTCAAACTTTGATAAAAAATAGAACTTCATCCTCATGAGCCATTTAGATTTTTCTATGTGCTTTTTGGACTGAAAAGGAACAAATTCACCAATTAATAAATCATACAAGGCTTTCATTAGTTTAGGTTGCATAAATACCTGAGTATTTTGTAATGTTTCTCCCAACTAATCCCACCAGGTTGCAACAATACCCCAAAAATACTTTGTAGCAAAACCAACAACACTAGTTTCTTTCATTCCTCCAACAGTGGCTATAGATTCAAAACAATTACACCAATTGGGAATTTCATGGTAAGGATCCAAAAGATCATGAATATTTAAGTACCATGGTTGGATTGGAACATAACTGCTTTGCATAAGGGATTTATACTGGTCATTTTTCTTTTCAATAGACTTACTAGTTTTAATTTGGTGTTTTTCAATAAAAGCAACATGTAACCTAAGACCAAAGTCTAATAGCTATAATTTACTTTTAAAGGTTGAGGGTAAGGCCAATGGATTATCTTATTTCCTTTTTTTTTTTTTCTCACTAAGAAATACTTTGGACAAGCTTGTCAAACTGACTATCAATGTTATGTATAACTCTTGACGTAGTATTTACAGATCCTTGAATGGAATCAATCTTATCATCAAAATAATGCATAGTGTTTAAGCACTTATTTACATGATCATATACTACTTAGACAAAATTTCTAATATAAGACACGAAATTACTGACATTATGAACAGTGTCCATAGATGATCTAATTCTTTGTACATCTCAACATAGATTATCAAAATTATCCTAAAGATGAGAATTAAATCTAGCTATATAATTTCTATGCTTAAATTCCTTTTCTAATACTTATGCTAGACTGGCTAGAAAAACTATTTCTTGGAGATTCTTGATGCTTGGAAGAAATGTTGTGGGAAAAAATCCTAGGCAAAATATGGATTTTATTTCCTTCAATAGATTGAACATATATTTTTTCATGTTTATCCTTGGGTATGGCATATTTTAACCAATCAAGTTTCCATTCTGGAGGTATATGAATATAATTAATTAGACCCTTTTGTAATTGAACTATACCACTGAGTCTATGGGCTTATGAAAGACTTTCTAAAATTGTAGGGTGACTTGTATTTGTCATATAATATAAGACCTAGATATTAAGACTAGCATACTAGAATGAACTAAACATATCAAGACCATAGACAGATGAAAATAAATCCCAATAGTCTAAACTTCTGGCTTTTACTTTTGTACAACCCTTATCTCTGGGAATTACTGACATATTTGGATAGTTCTCATTAAAAAACATGTCCATCTTTAAACTGTGAGAGACTAGTTAACTAATAAGCATGGATAAATTTGTTTGGAATCTATCACAAATAACAACATAATGGAGAGGTTTACTATTGACTAGAAATAAGGGTTTAGTATAGACTCTTATTAAGCTGAAATGAATAAATTGAACATCCTCATGATTCTTGATATATTCTATTTATAAACTAGGAAGAACAGGGATCAAGTTTGTCTGATAATTATTTTTTCGCTTATATTCTAATGTAATTTCAAAAAAAATTAAATGAGGATTAATAATCGACTTATAGGTACTTTTATAGAAAACTTTAATCAATAGAGTTTTGCCTTTAGAATCTAACTAAGACCGTTTATAAACACTAGAAGGCTTAACATCTATAGGCTTAAAATTCACAAGAATACTTAGAAGATTATCTTTAGTAACATCAATATTTGATACTTCAGAATTTTCAGCTTCAAACACCTTTTCACCATGGTTATGAGATTCCAAACTGAAGTATCCTTCATCTTTTGCCTCATTAAGGATCTTGAATCCTTATACATTTGCAACACAAGATAATTATACCATTCTTCAACAATAATTGACTGGGACTGCAAGATTGTCTATGAATCCAAAACTATTGAGCAAAATAATACCTTTTCAAAAGTCATAAATATAATGACTTTTATGCTCTTTTGATAGGAATCAGATTGTTGTCTCTCAAAAATAACAGTCATTTTTGAGACAACATTTGAATTATTTTGGTCCTAGAGACCAAAATTGTATCTTCCATTTTCAAAAATTTGTCTTAGATATTCAGATTTCTCATTTTCAAAGCTTTTCAAAAAATCTACAGACTTTGCAAGTCAAGTTCAATGGATTTTACATGTTGATTTCTATGAACTTTGTATTTTCAGTTTCTACAGGCAGTTTCATTTATATAGGTTCAAAGACTTCTGCAGGCAGTTTTCAGTTAAAAGAATTGATTTTCAACATTTGTTCATTTTCCAGGATTGGTTCAGAGTTTTGATTCAACTAAAAATCTTCATCAGCAAGCATCTGAGTACAAAAAGAGACTTGAACCATTGAACCGTCAAACCATTGAACCATTTTAGTTCAAAGCTTCAACGGGTTCAAGGTTCAACAAGTTCATGTTCGGTAAGAGTTAAGCGTTTCAAAATGGTTTGAAGTTCATTCGTTTCAATTGGTTCATCAGCTTCAAAGATGTTTGGCCAAATCATTCAATTGAACCATTGAACTGTTGAACCATTGAACCATTTTGGTTCAAAGGTTCAACGGGTTCAATGTTCAATGGCAGGTTCAACCAAAAGAATAGTTCAATGGTTTAGTTCAACCAAGTAGTTCAACGCTTTATTTCATTCAGTTGGTTCATTCTTTCAGTTCATCTTTTGGTTCAATGTCTACAGGTTCAACAACAGGGGCTCGACGTACTTCATTGAACCATTGAACCGGTTCAATAGATTGGTTCAACGGATTGGTTTGATCAAATGGTTCAACTATTGGTTCAAAGGCAAGTTTAACATCTTGGTTCAATGCTTAGTTTATCGGCTTATTTTATTCATTGAACCATTGGCTTGAACCATTTTGGTTCAAAGCCTTGGTTCAATCGATTGGTTCAATGTCCAAGTTCATTACATGGTTCATTATCTATTGGTTCAAAAGGACTTGGCACGCTTCATTGAACCTTTGAACTGGTTCAACTAATGGTTCATTAGCCAAGTTCAAAGGGACAATTCAATATAAAAGAAGACTTTTCGAAGGATAAGTGCCCTTTGCGAAGGGCACTTAATCAAGAAAAGCACCTTTCTGGAGGATCATTTCTTTTAAGTAAGCTGAAAGGTAATTTTTTTGGATTTGTTTAAGGCAAAACCTGAAGACTTGTTCAAATACTTGGCAGAATAAAATTCCATGGACTTTTGTCCGCGGGAATTTTCCCCAGACTTTTTGTCCCCGAGAATTTTCCCTGAACTTTTTGTCTGCTAGAATTTTCCACGAAACAAATGTCTACGGAATTACCCATGGGAAGCTTTCAAATCAAATACCCAGGAATAATCCCCAGGGAAACATCCGCAAGGAACATATACCCGAAGGATTTGTCCACGGGGACTGCCAAAGTGTAAAGGGCTGCCGAAGGACCCCGAAGGGTAGGTGCCCTTCCGGGGGACTCTTGGCAGCCGAAATAAAGGATTATTCAAACACAGGTCATTTCTCAAAATATGAAAGAGTAAGTTCAAGCCGACTGGATAAGGCTAAAAGTCAAAAGAAGACTAAGGGGTGATGCCCACAAAGACATCAAATTTAGCATAACCGACTAGCCATTGGAAGCATATTGACGGGCATGTAAACGTCAATTTTAAAGGTAGTGAAATAGCCATTGATCCTTTGATCCATAGACCCGAATGCATTTCCAAAATTTAAGACAAAAAAAATAGCTGAAAGCGAGGAAAGACAGAATAATGGATGGATCCAAGACCCGATTCAATCAATCTGGAAAGGAGGAATGATGAAGACAAGAGCAGACCGACAGTTGGATATTGAAAGTTTTAATCTTTCAATTGCATAGCTTGTTCATCTACATTGAAAAGATCAAATGGGTAAAAGGCCCCAAAGTTCCAGCTGGTCTTCCTAACATTTCCCAATGCATCATGATGTATTACTGTTCCTGAGTTCTTCTCAAAGTGGCTATATCAGGGACTTACTTTCATTGTAAAAAGGATCATCTTTTTGACAAACTGAATGAAACTCTGCCAAAATTGAGAGGCATCATTGAGACTTTGTGCTCATTTTGTTGATCATATTCTGTTAATGAAAACAAGGGACTTTTTTAGACTTTGTGTTGTGATATCTTTTCTGTTTCATTAATTTAATAAGCGGGATTAGTAAATTAGTCAAGAAGGCATCCTGAAGAATCAACTATGGAGTGACTTTGTGCCCCCATAGCTACCTTCAATGTGTTTGTTTTTTCATTACTGTGTAAAGGACTTTGAGCTTTCATTGCCCTTCATATATTACTCTTGAGCATTTCATGATAAAGACTTTGTGTTCTATTTTTGATTTCTTGGTTATCATACTTCAGTTGTATTCTACTTTTATTTCTAGGATTATTTTGGTGGCTGACTGAATAGTTTTTCTTGAAAGAAGAGGAGATTTGTCTGTCATTCCCTGAGGTTTTCCTTTGTTTTATATACATCATCTCTGAAAAAAGAGAGATGGATGCCTGGTCCTACCCTTGAGTATATATATATATATATATATATATATATATATATATATATATATATATCCACAGGGAACCTCCCCTTGATGAGAGGAGAGAGCAGTCTCCTTTTAATGTGATAAATTTACACATTAGGATGACTAATCTTCTTGCTTTGGCTAATAAGACCTATTTTGTTTACCAGCACGCTGATAGACAAAATATTCAACCAATAACTTTTGGTGACTCTGCTGGGGATTTACCCATTATCCATTTATAGTGTATCCATTCCATTCACCTTCATATCATAGGAAAAGAATGCATAGTTTAAAGCCTCAAGCTTTAACTGAAGCAAAGTCAAATCTTTTCCATTTTTATTTTACAATCTGGTCGATTCAAGGTATACACGAAGCCAAAGGGCTAAAGGTGTCATTGATACTGTGTTTGAGTTGGTAAAGCAAAGGATTTTGATCTGTTTCCTTTACCATCTTGTCTCCAACAAACCAAGAGCTTTCCTCCTACTAAAGCCAGATCCCCATTACCAGATGAAGTATCTACTTCTGTTGTTGATAAAGTTGTGCCTATAATTACCCCATTGAGATTTGTTATCCCTCCTTTTTAGAACCCTATAATGGCAGTTCAAGGCCCCTGGGGTAACGCTTTTGGCCCTCTAAATCTTACTCCTCCTCTGCATGAGCTTCCATGTAGTTCTAAGAAGAATTTCTCTAAATTCTATGGTGATGGCAAAGTCCATCCTGATGAACACAATGCAGCATTCAATATAGCTTGTGGAGTAATCAGAGTGGAGTTTGAAGATGTAGCAGTCAGATTTTTTGTTGAAACACTACAAGGTCCTGCTACAAATTGGTTTTACCATCTACAGGCTCGATTTGTGACTGATTGGAATACTTTAAAAGCTAAGTTTGAAGCCAGATTCAAACCTACAGAAGATGCACATACACTATTGGCTCAACTTACACAAATGAAAAAAGAGCCACATGAGCCTATGAGAGACTTCATAGCTAAATTTGACAAGTTGAGAAACAAAATTTCTATGATTTCCAAACCTACAACTGAGAATCTCAAATGCTTTTTCATTAATTCTCAGCTACCTGAAGTCAATTTCCTCTTGAGACATGTTGGCCAAATAGATCTCGCTGCAGCTCCACTTTTGGCCACTAAAGTAGAAGATGATCTCATCTTAGTAGGGAAAATAAGAAGAGATCCCAATAGAAACAAAGCTTCATCATCTTATGAATTTGCATCTACAAACACCACAGATCCAATGGTGCAGAAATTAGCAAATGAACTCCTTGCCCTCAAAAAACAAATGGCTCAAGGAATGTCTTCTATTCCTACATACAGAAGGACATTCCCAAATCAGTCATATCAAGGCAATGTTGCCAGAAACCAAGGACAACAATATCGGCTTCCTCCTCCACAAGGAAAACTTGCCTTGAAAGCTCCTCCAACTAATTCAGCAATGGGATATCTTGAGACAGAATCAAATTTTTTTTATCAGCCTGAATTAAATCAAGAAAATGATGTTGATATCATTGAAGACAGTCAAGAAGAATCAGCTGGTGACTCCCATATTGGTTTACTAAATTATCAAGATGAACTTGAAAGTAAAGGAAAAGCTTCAGATGGATCATATGCAGTGTTTACCAGGTCTAAGAATCAATCAGCCCAACAGGTTGATAAAGATAAGATAGAAGAACAACCACAGCCAGCAGTCATAATTGCCAAGCGTGGGATAGCTCTGCCCTTTCAACCAAAAGATTCGGTCATTACTTAAAAGGTAAATACATCTGATGTGCCTTCCCCTTCTACTTCTAATTTGCAAACCCGGCCACCTCCCATCCCTTTGAAAACTCAAAAAGTTGAAGTACCTCTCTTTGTACCTAGCTTGATTTAGCCATTTGATATAATTGACCATGTTAAAAAGACAAAAATACAGATGTCTGAATTTGAGTACTTGTAGTCTAATCTGGATCAACTGAACAAGCTGGTCCAATATGTTAAAAATTAGACCATCCTTGCAGGACAAAAGGCCAAAAAGGTAACCTTTGATTCTTTAATGAATACGCCTATTCCAAATAATATGATTATTACTCCTCCAGCTGCTCTTGGAAAAATAGAACCCTTCTATGTTTCCCTGTTAATTAATGGCCACAAGCTGAGTAACTGTATAATAGACTCAGGCGCATCTGACAATGTTATGCTTGCCAAAGTCGCTGAGTCTCTTGGTCTCACATTGACCAAGACATTTGGCAAATGTTTCTCCATAGAGAACAAGAAAATGCCATTACTGGGGCAAATCAAAGATGCCCAATTTACATTCACAGCCTTTCTAGACAAGAGGATTAAAATGACTATATTAGTGGTTGATGTCCCAGCATCTTATGGCATTTTACTTGGATAGAATTTCTATAAGGACGTGGGAGGAGAACTGAACATGGATTTATTTGAGGCAAGGATCCATGTCCAAGGCGTGATGAAGAGATTACTTCCTGAAAAGGAAGCAAAGTATGTAGTTACCAAAATGTCAGCTCCTAAAGCTCAAATCCTCTTTGAATTCATAGGTATGGGTAATTACTTTTTATATATAGATCACGAAGAAAGACCCTCCATCTCTGATGAGGGAAAGTCTGAAGTAAAGATAGTGTTTGATGAGATTTGGACTCTAGAATTTGACGGTAGTTGTTCCTCTACTGGTTCTAGAGTTAGAATTGTCTTGATATCTCCTCAGGGAGATATGTTCTCTTCATCATATAAGTTACAATTCAGCAACAAAAATAATACAGTTGAATATGAATCACTGTTGCTGGGCATGAAGGCGGCTCAAGAAAGAGGCGTCAAGTTTCTTCATGCTAAAGGGGACACCGAATTAGTAGTCTGCCAAGTGAGAAATTCATTTTAGACCAAAAATGAAAGGCTATGCCATTACCATAATCTTGTTTGGGACCAAATTGAAAGCTTTGATTCTTTCAACATTTCTTCCATTCCAAGAAAATCCAATGATAAAGCTGATACACTTGCTATTTCGGGAACTCTTTTAATTCCTCATTCTGATTTTAAAGAAGCCAAATATACCATTGAGCTGGTCTATAGGCCGAGTGTTCCTGATAATACTGATCATTGGCAAATTTTCAATGATGATAATCAGATCATTGCTTTTTTAGAAACAAAAGACAATTTTAAACAGCTGTATTTTGAAGGCAGTGAATCTCAAAAATTTGAATTTGTTTCTGAATCTAGTTTAGATGTAAATGAAGAATTTCTATAGCTGAAAGGAAACAAAATTCCTAAAGGCTTGGTTTCTCTTGAGAAGCTGTTTGACAAGCATGATAGATTTGTCAAGCAACAGCAGATAGATTTCAATTTCTCTTAGGGATTTGACCAAGTGAATCTGACCAATAAAGAAAATCCAAAAATGGTCAACATTGGTAAGTGATGTACACCTGAAGAAAGATTCAAATTCACTTCTTTGCTCCATCAATACATTGATGTCTTGGCATATTCATACGAAGATCTGAAGTCTCTCAGACCTGATGAAATCTGCCATCATATTCCTCTCAAGGCTGATTCAACGCCTTACAAGTAGAAATCCAGATAATACAATCTAAAAAATTTAGGTACAATTATGTCTGAGATTCAGAAAATGTTAAATGCTAGAATTTTTTTTCCAATCCATCATTCTACATGGATTGCAAACATAGTTTCGGTAAGGAAGAAAAATGGTGAAATCTGCATTTGTGTAGATTTCTAGAATCTGAACTAGTCATCTTTGAAAGACAATTATCCTTTGCCAATCATGGACCAAGTGCTTCAAATAGTAACAGGATCAGAAATGTTAGCAATACTGGATGGCTTTTCAGGCTATAACCAAGTTGAAGTTCTTGAAGTTGACCAATACAAGACTGCGTTCATCACGCCTTGGGGCACATTTGCATAAAAAAGAATGCCTTTTGGCTTAATAAATATTGGTGCTACCTTCCAGAGAGCTATGAACATGGCTTTTAAAGATAAAATTGGAAAATTCATAGTTGTATATCTTGATGATTTAATTGTCTTTTCAAAGGATTGATCTGATCATGTATGCCATTTACAACAAGTGCTGGAGCGCTGCTGGCAGAATGGTATTACTTTGAATCCCAAAAAGTCTATTTTTGGAGTGATAGAAGGGAAACTCCTTGGACACATTGTGTCCAAAGAAGGCATAAAGATTGACTCAGACAGAGTCAAGTCTATTCAAGAGTTGAATTTGCCTGCAAGTAAGAATGTTGTTCACTCTTTCTTCAAAAAAGTGAATTTCTTACAGAGATTTATCCCCAAATTTGCTAAGAAGACAAGACACATTGTAAACATGATGAAAGGAAAGCCTACCTTCAGCTGGACCAAAGAAGGCAAAACAACATTTCAAGATATCAAGGTCTCTATTGCTCACGCCCCTACCTTGGTCTACCTAGATTACCATAGAGATTTCATTATATACAGCTATGCGTCTGAGCATACCCTTTTAGTGATTCTTGTCCAACAAGACAAAGAAGGTATGGAATCCCCCATCTCTTTCATGAGCTGCCCTCTAAAAACTCATGAAATGAAGTATTCAAATATAGAGAAGCATGCCTATGCCTTAGTAAAAGTAGTCAAACACTTTCACTTCTATATTCTGAATTCACATACTACTGCCTTAGTTCCTGACAGTACAGTCAAATCTATATTAACTCATCAGGAGTTTAGCGCAAAGAGAGGTAATTGGATTGCAAAAATCAAAGAATTTGATCTGGATATCGAGCTAACAAAGCTGGTCAGAGGTAAAGGCCTTTGTCAATTAATGGCTGATAATAAGCTAGAAGATACACAACGTGAAGAAGTTGAAGTAGACAATACGCCAACAGTCCTTTTTGTTTCTACTACCAATGAATGGTATTCAGATATTGCCTATTTTTTGAATTATGAAGAATGTCCTGCTCATTTGTCTTACAAAGAGAGGAGAACTATCAGATTAAAAGTTGTTAATTTCATCCTTTGGGACAATGGCCTGTATAAAAAAAGCATAGATGGAGTTTTTCTTTGCTGTGTAGATAAAGAATAACAGACCCAGCTCTTGAAATCTTTCCAAAATTTAACATGTGGAGGACATTTTTCTGCCCCTGTGACTGCTCACAAAATTTTGCGAGCCAGGTATTATTGGCTGACTCTTTTCCAAGATGCACATAAGTGGGTGAGGAAATGTGAACTTTGCCAACAATTTGTTGGAAAACCCAAGTTGGCTGCTTTGCCTCTCAAGCCAGTAATCATAAAGGAACCTTTCCAGTAGTGGGGACTCAATTTTATTGGGACAATAAATCCATCTTCAAGTGCTAGACATGATTATGTCCTTACAGCGACTGATTATTTCACTAAGTGGGTAGAAGCAATCACAAAAAAGCATGCTAATTCAAAAGTTGTATGCAACTTTCTGAAAGAGAATATCATTTCTAGATTTAGAGTTCCACTCAAGATCATTACTAATAATGCAGCTTGTTTCACCTCTCAATAAATCACATAATTATGTTTTTTTTATGGAATTACGCTCTCTCATTCTTCTGATTATTTTTCGCAAGGGAATGGACAAGCTGAGTCCAGCAATAAAAATTTGGTAACTATTATCAAAAAGCTCACAGATGATAATCAAAAGATGTGGCACAAAGCATTGGTGGACGTTCTGTGGGCTGACAGGATCATGCCAAAAAGGGCAATTGGTATGTCTCCTTTTCAACTTCTCTACGGGATTAATGCTGAGATACTAATCACTTTAGAGTTACTAGCATTAAAATTGGTGAAGGCCATTGAAGATCAGACATATGAGAGTTCTCTTGACAAAAGAATCATGTGCCTGACTCAGCTGGAAGAATAGAGAATAATGGTGGTAGATAGAATTGCTGTTCATCAAAGTCTGGTAAAGAATTTTTTTGATCAGAAGGCCAAAAATTGTGATTTTCAGATTGGAGATAAAGTCTTGCTGTGGGACAAAAGAAGAGAGCCAAAAGGGATGCATGGAAAGTTTGACTCCCTTTAGAGAGGCCCATTCATAATTCATCAGCAATTGGGTGAAAATAGCTTTTTGTTGAAATACCAAGATGGCACGCTCTTTTCTCTGCCCCATAATGGGCAGCATCTGAAACACTTCAATACTTGAAGTGTCAGATTATTGCCTCTATATATATGTATATTTGTACAGTCTTAAATTCTATTTTGTTTTGTTTGTTTTCATTTTTGATGCCTTTCATTCCTGGAAAGCATGAATTTGCAACCCAATGGCATACTTGAAGACACTAGAGATTCTAAATTCTACTCCTTCCAATTCATTTTGCAAATGACAGAAGTTCCCCAACTGGAGCCAGCTGTTGTCTCCCAAAAACAACAGTCATTTTTGAGACAACATTTGAATTATTTTGGTCCTACAGACCAAAATTGTATCTTCCATTTTCAAAAATTTGTCTTAGATATTCAGATTTCTCATTTTTAGAGCTTTTCATAAAATCTATAGACTTTGCAAGTCAAGTTCAATGGATTTTACATGTTGATTTCTATGGACTTTGTATTTTTAGTTTCTACAGGTAGTTTCATTTATACAGGTTCAAAGACTTCTATAGGCAATTTTTAGTTAAAAGAATTGATTTTCAACATTTGTTCATTTTTTGGGATTGGTTCAGAGTTTTGATTCAACTAAAAATCTTCATCGGCAAGCATCTGAGTACAAAAAGAGACTTGAACCATTGAATCGTCGAACCATTGAACCATTTTGGTTCAAAGGTTCAACGAGTTCAAGGTTCAACAAGTTCATGTTCGGTAAGAGTTGACCATTTCAAAATGGTTCAAAATTCATTCGCTTCAATTGGTTCATCAGCTTCAAAGACGTTTGGCCAAATAATTCAATTGAACCATTGAACTGTTGAACCATTGAACCATTTTGGTTCAAAGGTTCAACGGGTTCAATGTTCAATGGCAGGTTCAACCAAAAGAATAGTTCAATGGTTTAGTTCAACCAAGCAGTTCAATGCTTTATTTCATTCAGTTGGTTCATTCTTTCAGTTCATCTTTTGGTTCAATGTCTACAGATTCAACAACAGGGGCTCGACGTGCTTCATTGAACCATTGAACCGGTTCAATAGATTGGTTCAACAGATTGGTTCGATCAAATGGTTCAACTGTTAGTTCAAAGGCAAGTTCAACATCTTGGTTCAATGCTTAGTTTATCAGCTTATTTTATTCATTGAACCATTGGCTTGAACCATTTTGGTTTAAAGCCTTGGTTCAACCGATTGGTTCAACATCCAAGTTCATTGCATGGTTCATTAGCTATTGGTTCAAAAGGACTTGGTGCACTTCATTGAACCTTTGAACCGGTTCAAATAATGGTTCATTAGCTAAGTTCAAAGGGATAGTTCAACACAAAAGAAGACTTTCTGAAGGACAAGTGCCCTTGCAGACGGCACTTAATCAAGAAAATCACCTTTCTGGAGGATCATTTCTTTTAAGTAAGCTGAAAGTTAATTTTTTCAGATTTGTTTAAGGCAAAACCCGAAGACTTGTTCAAATACTTGGCAGAATAAAATTATGTAGCCTTTTGTCCACGGGAATTTTCCCTGGACTTTTTTCTGCAAAAATTTTCCCTGGACTTTTTGTCTGCCGAAATTTTTTCCTGGACTTTTTTTTCACGGGAATTTTCCCTAGACTTTTTGTCCGCAGGAATTTTCCCCAAAATTTTTATCTGCGAGAATTTTTTGTGGAATAAATGTCTGTGGAATTACCCATGGGAAGCTTTCAAATCAAATACCTAAGAATAATCCCCAGGGAAACATCCGCATGGAACATTTACCCGAAGGATTTGTTCACAGGGACTGCCAAGGCGTAAAGGGCTGTTGAAGGACCTCAAAGGGCAGGTGCCCTTGTAGGGGACTCTTGGCAACCGAAATAAAGGATTATTCAAACATAGGTCATTTCTCAAAATCTAAAAGGGTAAGTTCAAGCCGACTAGATAAGGCTGAAAGTCAAAAGAAGACCAAGCGGTGACACCCACAAAGACGTCAAACTCAGCATAGCTGACTAGCCATTGGAAGCATATTGACGAGCATGTAAACGTCAATTTTAAAGGTAGTGAAATAGCTATTGATCCTTTGATCCATAGACCCGAATGCATTTTCCAGAATTTAAGACAAAAAAAAAAGCTAAAAGCGAGGAAAGACAGAATAATGGATGAATCCAAGACCCGATTCAATCAATCTGGAAAGGAGGAATGATGAAGACAAGATCAGACCCACAACTGGATATTGAAAGTTGTAATCTTTCAATTGCGTTGCTTGTTCATCTACATTGAAAAGATCAAATGGGTAAAAGGCCCCAAAGTTCCAGCTGGTCTTCTTGACATTTCCCAATGCATCATGATGTATTACTATTCCTGAGTCCTTCTCGAAGTGGCTAAATAAGGGACTTACTTTCATTGTAAAAAAGATCATCTTTTTGACAAACTAAATGAAACTCTGCCAAAATTGAGAGGCATCATTGAGACTTTGTGCTCATTTTGTTGATCATATTTTGTTAATGAAAACAAGGGAATTTTTTAGACTTTGTGCTGTGATATCTTTTTTGTTTCATTAATTTAATAAGCGGGATTAGTAAATTAGTCAAGAAGGCATCCTGAAGAATCAACTGTGGAGCGACTTTGTGCCCCCATAGCTACCTTTAGTGTGTTTGCTTTTTCATTGCTGTGTAAAGGACTTTGAAAAGACTTTGAGCTTTCATTGTCCTTCGTATATTACTCTTGAGCATTTCATGATAGAGACTTTGTGTTCTATTTTTGATTTGCTAGTTATCATACTTCAGTTATATTCTACTTTTATTTCTAGGGATATTCTAGTGGCTGACTGAATAGTTTTTCCTGAAAGAAGAGGACATCTGTCTATCATTCCCTGAGTTTTTCCTTTGTTTTATATACATCATCTCTGAAAAAAGAGAGATGGATGCCTAGTCTTACCCTTGAGTATTATTTTTTGTTTATATATATATATATATATATAGCATATCCCCAGGGAACCTCCCCTTAATGAGAGGAGAGAGCAGTCTCCTTTTGATGTGATAAACTTACACATTAGGATGACTAATCTTCTTGCTTTGGCTGATAAGACCTATTTTGTTTACCAGTACGCTGATAGAGAAAATATTCAACCAACACAGATAACTACAAGGCAATAGATAAATTATATGCTTATAAAATGGATTCAAAATTCTAAATCAGGTTATATCTTATTCTACATACTTTTAGACTTGTATGACTTCTATAAATCTATTGGCTCTGATACCATAGAAGGGACAGACTTCATCAGGATCTCGGTCTGTCTTTAAAGAAAACAATGATAGAAGCTAATGGTTGAATGGATACAGCTTTGATATTATTAGAATAAAAAATAGTACAATAGATTCACAAAGACTTTTTAGAAGAATTTTTGATTCATAGGATCCCAAAGGAAAGTGAAGAGCATACTTTTCTTCAGACTCTACTAAGGCAAGATTACTAAGACTCTCTATTTTCTGATGCCCACTACTCTTCTACAACAATTTATTTATAGCATAAGGAGTGAAGATTATTGAAATATTTTACTGACATTGTCTATCACATCCTTAACTTTATAGCTATAAAGTAACCAACCATTCTAGAATAATGTACAATATATTGACATAAAGTAAGGCATATTAATAAAGTAGGTGTGTACTAAGAAGATGTTGATGATAAGGAGACAAGATAGAGATGTTGAGGGCCAGGTGTCAGCCTCCTATCATCTTTAGATGAGGATGAACTTCTGTTTTCCCATTGATTTGACCCTTGTCCTTCAAATAGGAATCTTTCAGCATGGCACATGATGTCTTTTGTCATGACAGGCCTAAAATTGCATGTGATTTAGAAAAATAATTATAATTCCTATAAGGGATTAAGAAGTGCACTATGGGAATTCATACACATTTCCATTTCAAAATCCCATGTCAATCCTCTTTTTGATAATAGTGGATGCAATTAATCTTTTTGGTGGATGCAGTCCATACATTCATAGTATAAGAGGTCCACATAATATTACAAACTTAATTAAATGGCCATTTAATTGTTCTTCAATTTTAATGCTCCATCGGTAGTTAGGCTTATAAATAAGTTCTACAAAATTTTGGCAAAATAATTTAGTATTTAACCTTTTAATTGTCAGATTTTCATGCAAACCAAAATATTTGATACTACATGCCTCAGGAGCTATTAATTCTTGTTGTATGTGCCTAGATATTATGTGATATCTCTCAATGACTCCATACCTAAATATCTCTATTTGGATAGGAAGAGAAAGAGCATCAAACCTTGTACACTTAATTTTTTCAATGGTAAATTGAGGTCTCTGAGGACTTTGTGGTCGATCCATGCAAGATAAAGAAGGATTCCTACTTAGCCAATCTACAACTATATTTTCTTGACTAGAAATGTGCTTAGTATAATTAAAATGATTGAACCAATATTGCCAATGAACATATTTACCTTAAACATCCTTTCTACCATGATATTTCTCTTTGAAAGTCAAAAATCTAGTACAATCAATTTTAATAACAAAGTGTGGCACATGCATCAATTTTAATGCAAATTTTTGGAGACATTTTTTAACTACATAAATATCCTTATTAGAGGATATCCATTTTTTCACATCATCTGAGAATACTCCCCTCGTATATTCAGATACATATTCTTTCCCATTTTCTATACCATAAAGGATTCTTTCCTAGGCCATGTCTAAAGCATATGTATACAACACATAGTCTTTTGTTTGAGGAACGTGGAGTTATGGAAGATTAGCTATTTTTATTTAATAGTTTAGACTGCTCTGCTATGTTATTCAATCCAATTATACTTTCTATTATTTCTTAGTAATTCTTAAAAACAATGTCTATCTATCCCACTATCTACATAAAAACTATTTACATAATTGAGAATTCCCAAAAATGCTTGCAATGCTTCTTATCTAGGTTATCAAAGAATTCTAGGATTTTATCCTTGATATGGATTTAAACCTTAAGTTTGCTATTCTTAACTTCCATACCAAAAAAATTTCAATCTATTTGATAGAGCTGTATTTTTATCTCAAAGAATACAATACTAACATTCACATCAATGTCATAAAATTTCCTTAAATGTTGCAAATGGTCTTCTAATGATTGACTATAAATCAATATGTCATCTATATATACATAGAGAAAGTTTGTCATACCTACAAAGATCTTATCCATGAAGCTATGGAAATAAGTAGGTGCATTAATTAAACTAAAAGGCATCACCTTCTACTGAAAATGGCCAAATGGACAACTAAATGCTATCTTTGGATGATCTTCCTCTTTTACTCTGATTTGATAAAACCTTGATTTACAGTCAAATTGAGAAAAATAGTTATAACTTGAAAATTTATGAAGTAAATAAGACTTAATGGGGATATGATAAGGATATGGAAGAGAAGGGAATTTAATGGCTTATAATTGATTACCATTATCGTTTTTCCCCTCTTCTATTTTAAATGTTTATTAACCATAAAGGCATAACAACAATAGGGAGATGTATTGGGTTCAATCAAACCAACATTAAGTAATTCTTTGATATTTTTTTACATATCCTGATAGTTTTGTGTAGGGATAGGAATCTTCTTTCCTATCTTCATATGGTTTCCCTCTACCAGGGTAATTTCCATGGTAGGCATAGATTTGTTCCAAAAAATTTTAGGGTCATTGGAACATATATATTCTTTTATTTTTATCCTAATTTCTTAATTTCATCTAGGACATGATTATGTGGTGCCTGGCTAAGGGTTCTAGTAATGGGATATTGTTATGTAGCATAGACTAATCTAGGAGCTCTAAGTCTTTCCCATTAATAGTAAATAGAACACTCTTAGGAGTACTTATATATGGAGAATATCTATCAATGAAGGCTCCTCCTAACAGATAGTCTACTGGTAAATTATCATGAACAAAGAAGTCACAATAAAAATTCATTCCTTGTATCTGCATGGGTTCTTGATGTTTATACATGTTAAAAATAAACCCATTTCCTTGGACATCTAACGATTTGTAACTATGTTACTCATCCAATTATTACCAATTATCTAAAACAATTGTTTTACAAAATGAAAGTGAATCACCAATATCTAATTATGCATCAACTTGTTTATTATTTATTTGAATGGAAATGAACTATGCATACTTGCCATTTATCAATTGAGTTATATATGTAGACTTTGGTTCTAATGGTACTAGAATTTCAGAACACACCAATCTACATTTAACTGGATCATAACATTTTGGTCTTCTTCTGGCAAGGTGAAGACTTTTTTCCCAATCAAATTCTTCTTCCCATCACATCCGATATTGGACTTGTTCCTAATTAGTGGCTTTAACTTTTGCTTCATAGATTTCTTCTTGTCTTACTTCTTCTGTATAAGAATCTTCATGGCTAATATGATGAAGTATGTAAAGGTTAGAATCATTGTTTAAGAGAAGACAACATGGGTATTATTTATGTCAAATTGAATCACATGGTACCCAAAATGACCCAATTTTTTTTGATTTAGTATTTTTCCTTATGTTCACCATCAAATTTGACTTAGGGGGAACCTAAAAACCCATCAATGAATTTGTTTGCTTTATGACTGGTAACACATTCAAAAATATATTTTATAAGTGGCATAAGGGAGGAATCGGTAATAAAATAATTAGTCAACACTTTTTAGTTTAAAAAATGCATATAAAACATTTTTTTTGGAATGAAATGACCATGGGGCTCATCCATTCCGACTCATCAACTGGGAATATCACCACTGTTTTGAGCATTTTTTGATTTCCCCTATGAGCTTTGCTCAAAATTTAAGATTTAAAAAGTAAAGTATCTTGTTAATAGGATTCAATCCTAGATTTGGATATATTTTCATCTTATTTAAGGAGGGTTGTATTCCATTCATCTAATTTTTATTTGTGAAGAAAAAAATAAACATATTATTTTTATCATAGAAAATCTTGCAATGAATTTTAAAAATCAGCTTGTAAAATTTAGTCATGTTCAGATTCATCGTCTTGAATTTAAATAGCAATCATTATACATGTATAACCACTAAAATCAATGTAAAAAAAATACATGAGTATGATTTTTAAAACCCTTACATGATAACCATATTAATGTTTACAAATTTTGTGTTATGTGATTAACACCAAATTCTAACAAGAAGCTCACAGTTATATTTTTTATTTGTACATAATCACATTAAATTAATGGGACTTACAAATCTGAAATATAACACATGAAACAATAGAATTCTCATTACGATAATGGATTTGTTTTCCAACTACTAAAGATACAATACATATATCTAGTGTTTAGTTAGGTTTACTAAATATAATCCATTCTTAACAAAAATCATCTTAAAACAATGATCAAGAGTAACTCATATAACTCTAAAACATTACTATAAATAATCATCAAGCTTGTAGTTTCATTTAAATGGATTATCTTGTAAGCTCATTTTATCATTCAAGTTGATCATAGATTGCACTGGTTACAATTTATTTGCCTTTAAAATTAACTAATCAGTAAATCATACTATGTTTTAATATTGAAGTCCTTAATAAAAACATCTTAATAAATACTAGGGTTTCTCAACCAAGAATTTACTTAAGCATTGAATTATGATATAACTAAGTAATATGTTCCATTAAAATAATTCATTGAACCAAATAAAGTACTTTAGTCACTTATACTAAATAGTAAAAATAAAATCATCATAGGTCTTAATCCTCATTTACATATCATGTTAGTTGATATACACAACATGTAAAGTGAGTAATCACATACATCATATATCAGATTTATTAATAATATATTATACTTTATTTTGAATTCATTCCCTTAGTTTCTTAGTAGTTCATAGTGACACAAGTGATATATTCATAAGTTCTATTTGTCATAAATTATCTTATAGATAGTCCGAGACTATTTACTTGATAGAAAGTATATTTCTCAATAGAAATCATCTAAAATAATATGAGTAATTGATAGTGAATAAATTAAATAATTCACCACTTTATTATAATTACAATACATTTTTTGAGATTAATCAAAAAGTCAAATTGAATGCAAGAAACAACGTTTTAATTGCATAGTATGTTTTCAGCTCAAAAACAAGGAGATTGTGACCAAAACCCTAAGTTATTTATTGAAGCCTCAATTAAAATAATAAACCAATGAACAACTTTGAACATACCTTGATGCATTTAGCACTTATAAATAGTTACCAATCATCCATTTAAAGTTTATTACACAAAGTGTCCTCTATTTCATTATGGATTGTAACCTAAGTAAAATTATTTCAATAATCAATTTGATATTACTATTATTCCATATTATCCAACTTTTAAAGACAACATTCATAAAAACTTATAGTTTTTCAATTCAATGTGGTAGATTTAAGTAAGCTATGGTAAACAAAATTTACTTACCACTTATCTATAAGGTCTTTCACTTATAAATTGAACTAAAAAAAATTATCAATTTAACTTCATTAAAACTCAACATAGTTAGCTTCACTATCCTTACAACTGTATCTATATAAAATTTGAAAAATAAAAATGAGTAACGAAGAATTTATGGTTAGAATTCAAAATTCTACAAATGTTACCAACTTTTAATCCTTTAGTGGGAACGATAAACATAAACCTATAACAATACAATGAAACATGAATTTTACATCATTAACTATCACTTTGAAAACATATAATCATTATTTACTTAATAAACCATAATTATTTAATTAATAAATGTGTAAAATTATTTACTACTATGCAACTTAATTACCACAATAGACATGTATAAACAATGCTATGCCTTACATGAGTCTAATTTTTTGGTCAAATCTGATTCTAAATAAATAACTAAACTCATACTTATTATTTTGTATGATATTCAAGTGAATACTCAACAAACAATAAAATAAACTTAACCATAAATTTAAAAATTCATCCAAAATGATCACACATAGTTTATTGATTGTACCATATTTTAGTAATCACTTCATTGAGTCCAAGTGTAAGTATAGGACCTCAAACCAACATGAATTGATATCATATAAGTCAAGAAAGACCTTAAACTAACAATTTAGGTTCAACCTATTTCATATTACATCATTGTAATGCAAACAAGATTATATGGTTCTATTATTATAGAATCAGCAAGCACAATCATACAAAATAGAATCATTCCTTTCAGTAAGTCCAAGATACACAGTTAATCAAAATTTATTATCAAATTAACTTATCTAGTTCTTTATATTCAATTTAATTTCAAACTTTAAACCTTTTATTCAATGAATACTAACTATCATAAAACAATACTGAGTAAGATCCATCTACACACTCAACACATAGAATCAAGGAACATAATAACAGTTATAGAATACATCATTATTTAAAATCTATGTTGAACATTTCTAATGATACCTCTATAATATTATAACTCCAAAATAAATAGACACTTTCTAAAAAGTCATAAACAACAAAACTAAAATATATATTTTCATGAAAAATTTGAATTATAAGATGTCACAAAACAACCATTTTGATATTTCCTTATGAAATGTGAACATAAAAGAAAACAATCCAAACATGCATGAAGACATAAAATTGTATACTCATGCCTTAAATTGCATAGTTCCATTTGCATTCATACTATGAATGCCTAGTAATGAATCATAAAATGTTGTTAAGATTCTAAATAAAATACACAATAGTCTTTAAAAAGAACCAATGTACTCTTTATTAAAGATTTATCAAACCCAAGCCAAGAGTATTCAAGTGATTTTAACATAAAAATCAATTATAAATGATTTAAACCATTTTTTATTACCTTAAACAGTAATTTAAAAAATAGGAATGTACTCATATTTATAAGAAGATGATTACAAAAAAGCATTAAATGGATATCCTAGTGTAAGTTTGGATTAAATACAAGCAACAATTACAACATGGTCACTATCAATAGTGACTAAACATGAAATGTTCATCTAATACCTTACTTTGAAAAATGTATAGATTTGTTTCAAAAACATAGATTGTCTGAGTGCCTTTATATGTCATTAGCACAAACATAATTCTTTCATATTTGAGAATCAAACCTCCATAAAATAGTTCTCTACAATCCAACAAAAAATAATGTGAAACCTAAGCCCAACCATCCATTGGTAGTCCTACCCACCCCAACCCTCAATCTAGGATTGGAATAGGTCACCTAACAAAAACTCAAAATCATAAAATAAAATGAGAAATTAAGGTATTAAGGAGAGATATAGTCCATTACTATAAGATTTATCATAAGAGTAAAACACAATAATGACCTAGAAAAGAAAATAAAATTAAATACAAGATTTCAACTAAATATCCATGTTGGAAAATAAGATGTTAAATAAAATGAAACATTATTTAACATAACGATAAATAAAATGAAGCATTATTATTAAAAAAATCACATTAATTATGTCAGTACACCATCCAAAGAGGGGTACATTTAAGGTGAATAAACCCATCAGAGTTTTCCAACAAATAATGACATTATTCATTAAAACAACATTTTGTTCAATTTATCATGCACCTAACATGTTAGATATATGTGCCAACCTTAAGGAAAGATTTGACTTTAAATATTAGTAGTTGTTAGGAGGGGATCAATATTGACTAAATCAGGATAGTATTGACTAATGTTACTAATCAAAATTGATGGTATTGACCTATGTATAGGTAGACTAAACTTAAGGTCTAGATATGTTTGTGTAGGATATTAAGTAAGTTTGAAACAAATAGTGATGTTCCTACAGGTATGAACCAATAAAGTGAAAAGTTTAAATTCATAAGATAGATTATAGGTGTGAGATAATGACATATTAAAACCATGTTTTTTCCACTCAAATCATGCATGATAGATGTATGTTGAACTTATCATTTTCAATTTTTAATACAATATTTTAATATATAAAATTATTCATGTAGATTATAATGCTATGTTTATCATGTTTGATGACTAATTAGCTCATATTTTACTCATCAAAGAGTGAAAACATATTAAATTTAATTTTTTTTCAAAAATTCAAAAATATTAGATTAAAAACCCATGTTAAAAGATAGGAAAAATTTGCATTATAAATACTACATATTCCCATATTCTAAAAGGTTTTCATCATCTTAACATTTTTTTGGTTATTAGTAAAATGTAAATTTTTTGAAAACATTGACACATAAATAATAGGAAACAAAATTAAGAAGAAAATAAGGCAATAAAACCCATCCTAAGAAAGGCAACACAAAGGCTCTAACAAAGAGAAAATAATAAACAAATAACAAACTTGTAGTAATGCAAAATGGAATAAATGAGATCAAAATTAGTTAGAGAAAATATTTTTCAAAGTGTTAATTGCTTCCCACTCCTATTTTAGTAAATTGAGATGATCATATTTAATAATATCATATTTTGCTTCATCCGTTTCTTTCCTTTTTTCTTAAGTTGGGTTTTGATGAATACTCTATCACTACCATGACATTATTTCCTTTTCCACAAGCCCTCCTTAAACTTGGAAATACTAAGAGATTAATTTTTAATATTTATCATATCAAATTGTTGAATCTTATGAATATTATCATTGATATACCTTTGTTTATTTTCCTTATTAACCATTTTATCTTTTATTTTGGAAAATTTTTATTTGATTCCACATAAATTATCGATTAAAAAAAATATATATATTATTTAAATGAATTGTGATTTGGGGATGGGATTATTTTCCATTTTTTTGGGTGTATAATGTCTATTTTGATTTGGATCATGATATTATCTATTATGAATCACTTGAAGACATATTTTTTAATCTTTTATTCCTTCTCTAAACACTCCACCCATCATGATTCATTTGACAATATAATTGTGAAGCTTTTCTTCCTTATATAAACACTCTACCCTAGTCTAAAGTTTGATTAGGTCATCACCATATCCTCTACTATCAATGGGAAGACTATTTTTATTAACTATAGAATTAAAAATATAAATGTTTTTAACTCATGAGGAAGCATTGGTATCTTCCTCAATATGTAAGGTATTGATATTAGTTTCCACAATTCCATGTTTCTTATTAGCAAATGTATTATATATATTTTTATAAAAACAATTATAATTAATCTTAGAGGATTTATTAAGAGTATTAACCTCCAGAATAAACAACATAAAATTCTTAGGAATTAAGGGAATTTAGATCATGAAAGACTTATGAGAAGGTCCATGTTATTAATAAACAACATTAGTAAGATAGAATGAAAGTGGAACCCCATGGACATTATCTACAAGATAAAATTTAGGGATGGGGATTGATTTTGAAAATTTAAATTTAGCCTCATGAAACATTCAAAGAATAATACCTTGATAGAGTGTGATAATCTATTTGTTCAATTGCATTTGTAAAATAAAATTCTCTAAAAACATGAGATGGTAAAATGGAACACATACCAATTTTTGATGTTTTAAATTATTTGGGAGATTGAAGTAGTAAGGAAAAGCACACTGAAGTCTACATTACAAAGTAATATATCTCATAATCTTCAAGATAACTTCATTCTATGGATTAGGGAGAGAATATCAATGATATCTCTCCAAAAATAAATAAATAAATAATTTTTTTGTACCCATTAAAAAATACCTTATAGCCTCTTATTTCATATTTTTTTATTTATAATTTATCATACCTTAGGTCAAATTTTTTTTGGATATTTTAATGTTGTCTATCGATTGGAAGATGTCATGGCTTTAGATGTGTTCCATAAACTTGGAGAATCCTCCCTTGTTTAGGATTTGATAAACTTTGGTATTCATTTGACTTCTTCATAAATAATCAACTTAGTCTGAACCCTGTATTTCCCCATTTTATTAACAATATAAACTTAATAATTACTTATTTAAGTGGTATCAAGGAGAGAATTAATATATCTTCAACTCAATAAATATAAAAAATTATCAAATATAAAATCTTGAGAATTGAGTGACTTAATGATATCATGATTATTGCAAAGTTGGATTATCAAATGGAAAATATTGTTCACATGTTTAGAATGCCATTTAAATAATTATTTTCTTTAAAAAAAGAATTCTTTACCTTTAATCATGATATATGACCAAAACAATTATCATAACATCTATCCCTCTTTAAAATAATTTTCATAATTTCTTTGGAAGAATAAGAAGAAAACCTCATGAAAAAAATAACACATAACCAATTGAAGCAAGAGATAAATTGCCAAAGACAAAGAAGAATCATTATGTATGTTGGCTTTATTATTTCAAAATTTTAATTTTTAATTTGTAAGAGATTATATAATTAATCATTTTTAAAGACATAATTTGAAATCTCCTTGTTGATAAATAAATCAATTAATGGGTTACCTTAAGTTCATATATGATAAATAGTAGTGGCATTAAAAGCATTTATGTAATCCTAAATATATTCAATTGTTTTAATTTCATATATGATAAATAGTAGTGGCATTAAAAGCATTTATGTAATCCTAAACATATTTAATGATGTTTTTGATGGACTAGTTGACAAAATCAACACTTTTGAGGCTTACTATACTATTCAAGGAGTCTCCTTCAATAAAAGGATGAGAAATTTTTGAGTCTCATAATATGGTTTTATACATCTATTCTTTTTATAATATTTATTGGGTGATTGTTATTATGTAGATTTATAAGTTACATAATACTAAATTTTACATTGTATGCTCATATTTTGGATGGATAGTTTCATAGATAGCATTTCTTAGCTTGAGGAAATTAAAATTTCAAAAGATTATTGCATAGTGATATCTATCATTTCTTATTTTTTTTCATTTTGAGATTGATAAAAATATTTTATATAATTTATTAGATATATTTTATCACATGGATATTTTACATTATAATTGTTACATTTTTAGGTAGATTATCTATATATGAACTTTTGAGTTCATGTGTTTTCTTATTTGTACATATTATTTATAGAAGATGCTCTTGTCATCATGTTTTATGAGTCACATTATAAGTTAAGTCACTAAATTTTCAATTAACTAACTTTGGTGTAGTCACCAATATTGTGGGGATCTAACTTAAGTACACTATATACATTAACATGTTTAAATCTATATATATGTATTTATTTTATGCATACCTTACTATGGTGGCGACCATGCATATATGAGGAATATTTTAATGATTATATTCTCATTATTTATCTTACCCATTTAGGGGTGTGTTTGTTGCATGATATATATGAGTTACTCCCATTTTCATAATTAAATTTTTATGTGATCTATTGTGGCATGAGTTGATACTAATTCAAAATTCAAATGATATCATTATTGAAAAAGTTAAAATCAATTTTCATATGTTAAGATAGTAAAATGTTTTGGATAACTTAATTTATAGCATGTGATGGATATATTTCATTTACATATTGTATGATGAAAATTTGGTCAATGAGATTTGATTATACAAATTATATCAAAAATACCCAAATCTACAATTTACCATTAAAATCTAGAATTAATTACGATACCAATGCGAAGATATATGAAACATTCATACTAGCATTAGATCTTAAAATCTAATTGCTCTAAATCAAGATCAAAATAGTAAAAAGACTAAATGATTATGGATGTAGGATTTCTCATAGACTCATATTTTATGATAGCATGTATTGGCTTGATCAATGACTTGGATTACATGATTTAGTTTGACTCAAGACTAGAATGATAGCATGAAAGTGTATACACATAATATTTTCAAACTTTATCAATTAATGATGTTTTCTCTCTTGTAGGAACCCATTGAGTCTCAATCTCTTTGAGTTTGCACCTTAAGGGGTGCACTAGGAAAGGGGCAGGCAAACCTTTGGTGCTTCATATGATTGTTGTCCCTATACTACCACTTTCTATCTAATCAACCATCTCCTAAAAACACTTCCCTAAGATTTGAATCCTATTTTACACCCTCCTCTAGTAATTTTTCTCCTGCATTAGCCCCTCCCTAAGCCTAAAACCCTTTCTAATAGTTTACATTACACTGTCAGATCCATCAACCTTGTAATCTAATTGATAAAACACATTTAGGGTTTAGGTCAACCCCTGGCTAACCTAGACCAAAAACTAATTTTTTTATCAATAATTATATAGAGTCAATTGGGATGACCTTGTTATCTAAACATTTAGAAAGGTTTAGGATTAGATTCAACTATATATACACATTCATTTAGTCTTTTATTAAGGAGAAAAGAAGAATACAAATATATTGTGCATCCGTTTATCCACCATTATACTTGAGGATTATAGCTTAAGGTCTCAATAATTTATTTGGAGATACAAATCTCATCTTGTGGATAAGTCTTTTGGATACATAGAGAATTCATGTAGCCTAGAGTTGACTTATCCTTGTTATCCTTATATACCACAACAACCTCTTGTGAAGCACCTTGGACAAGGGAGAGATTGAGGCTTGGCAGATTCATCTTCAAAGATAAGTATTTATAACTTTGTTCCTCTTTTGTAAGAGTAGATAGATTATAATTTGTACTTATCTCCCATGCATTAGGATTTCCTATACATCAATCTGAGTATATATCTTCTATGCATGTTTACTTTTTATGTTTATTACCCCGACTTTATGTTACAAGCTTTGGTGAGCACTAGATTAGACATTAATTTAATTGCCATTTACTTTTGTGAATATGAAAACATATGACCTAGCTAGGGTTATTACATAGTTTTACTTGACTGGAAGCCTTAGAACCCTCCCTAGTGATTTTATTGTGGTAAGATATCCCTTGGTTAGGTCTAGCAGATCCATCTTGGTCATGATCCCAATTATATAATGTATCAACAATCGAAAGTGTAAATAGGATTTATCTTTTTTGAGATATGATTGATTAATAGATTAGTTGTATTTACCTTTGTATACATTATGGTAAACCCAATGTGAATCAAACCCTTGTAGGTTTTCTTTCACTCCAATTTTATCATCATATTATATTTTTCTATATTTTTAGTGTTGTATTGAACCAACAGGTATAGTTATAACATTTTATGCTCAGTTTTAACATACAATCACTTCAAAATGACTATATTCTATCTGTGCAGGTCTTCATCAAATATAGGTTATTGGATCAAATAATTTAGCACAATATTCTTTTTCAACTCCAAATTTGCATACATAGTTGAACTAGTTGAGTCTATCTACTATTATCTTTTATCAACATACAGGTCTATAAACATAATCAAACTAGTTGAATCTATTTGCCATTTCTTCTCTAGCATATAGGGTTTTTAAAACTTGGTCAAACCAGTCGACTAAGTTAGCAAAATTCTGAAACAACATTTGAACATCAAAGCATAAAAATTTACAATCTAAAACATCTTCAAGACCATCAAAATTCTTTCCTTTCTCTTTCTATCATTTTAGTTCTTATTTTAGTATTATTTTTCACAAGTTTGCAATTTATAAAACTATAGCCCTACAATAAATTGGGTTGACCTGTTTGACATAGTTCTATAATTTGTCTTCCATCCAGAACACATAGTCGACTTATTTGAATATGTTCTTATAGATCTTGCTTCTACAAAACAACAAAGACTCAGTCAAATCTATTCTACATTATTTTCATACTGTGTCACTTGAACTGACTATGTACTATTCTCAATCAAAGAATTAACCTCTATTTTCTAGTAATTAATTCACCTTTCTCTTCTAGTTATTTGCATGCTTGGAGTAACTAACATAGATTAAATAGGTGGTTTTTAAAATTACCATTTTAGTTACATTTTTTTTTATTTTACATAAACTACCAAATCACTTTACATTTAAAAAAACATTAAACATTTATCTTCCCAAGTTCTACCTACTTGGATTTCATCACCAAGAGGGAATCTAACTTGGTTTTTTATCCAAGTATAAATACATGGTTGATGGTATCTATTGTCAAATCACCCAACACCCTTATCACTATCAGATTGTGAAGTGAGGGGGTAGGTCCTAATACCAATCTATTATATCGCTCATACATATCCCTTTTAGCCTAAATACCCTAAAATCAATGTTAGATTTCTTTCTAGTTCCTTATTTCAACCAACTTCCCTATCACATGACAATTAAATTTTATTATAAATTAATAACACCTAGGATGACCAAATAGTTAAAATCTATTTTTCAGTTGTTGCTTTCTATTTTATCATTGTATGTTGTATTGAAAAACTTGAATTAGATAACATTGATGCAAGGTTTGTGATGTGTTCCAATTGGATCAATCACATTGATCCAATTACTTGTGTGATTAATTTCATTTTACTTCAAAATTATCTTGCAAAAAAATTCCTCTATTTTAGAACACTATCATTCTGGTTGATACAGTCCCTTATAGATTATTTAGTCCCCTATTCAACAATCATTATTGACATGTCTGATTGTGTATTATTATCTTCTTATTCGGTCCCATGTTCAGTAGTACACTATCAACCTATTCGATCATGTATTCTTATTTTCATGTTTAGTTCCTTGTTCAATAGTACATAGCCAACTTGTATGATCCTGTATCCTTATCTCCCTCTCCAATTCCCTAGTTTACAGAACATAGTCAACTAGTTTGACTCTGTATCCAATTTTTTGATATTGTATTTACATCACCCCCTTTAGCCTCCTTTTCTCATCATGAACTTCTTGTTTGAGGATAACATAGAGTTAAATCTAATAGACATGATGAGATTTACAGATCATAATAGGTTACCCTAAAAACAACTTATGGCTTATATTTTATATGAAAGCAATATGCATGTGTCCACTTGTACTACCAATTATGGGACTCCTCATCATTCATCATCAATTCATAATTCTCATTTCTCCTTAGAAGATCAGTTGGAATTAGAATACACACATGAAATGATTTTATTCATTAATGAGTTTCCTCAACATAGAGGAAATGACCCTTAAACTATTTACAATCTCATGATATGTGGTCAATTAGAATAACCCCATTCACCCTTCCATACATTCTCTCATGGATTTGGGGGTGATACCTTCTTTGCTTCTCAACTTCTCCATTCTATTTTGAATCCTCATATTATAACCTCTTCTTCCTTGATCTCTTCAACCTACATGCCAAGTATCTCCACTAACATGATAGGTTCAAAATCTAATGGGCCTTTTTTAAGTCCCCTCCTCATCAATCAATCCACTAGTGCATCATTTACCACCAACAATAATCATTCTACTAGTGCTTCTTTTTCTAATGTCAATCCTTCCACTAGTGTATCTTTTGCTACACATGTCAATCACGTTTATAGTGATTCCTTTTATACCAATGCTTCTCATGACATTAGTACCATGCATTCCACTTCTCATAGTGAAACACAAGATACCCATACCAATGTGAATGCCTTGCATGCCGCACAAACTAGTCAAACCCATCAACTATTATTGCAAACTCTTAATCAAATGAATTATTTTAAGATTAATAATGCCAATTGAATGATGAAAATGTAGAATCATCTTAGCACCTTCTAAATCAAACTTAATAAGTTCTATCGGAAGCACAAAATTAAAATTACCCCACCCTCCCTTAGGGATTCCCATGGCAACCTCATTTCTCAACCACCCTTTGTTAGCAAAATGATCAAACATCTTCAAAATTAACCTCTTATACCTCAAATTTCCAATATCAACATAGGATGTATCGCACCTACCATTAGCTATAATGGGTCAACTGATCCTACCTTACATTTAAAAACATTCAATAATCTCTACAAACATTGGGTTAAATTAAACACTTTTGTTGCTACCAAGATATTATCAAAAACACTCTATAAATATGTTTTATATTGGTATAATCAACTCAAATACCATTTTATCACTAGTTTGGAAGATCTAGTTAACTCCCTAGTACAAGAGTTTCAAACTAGTGATCTCCCTGAGAATACCTTGGCTCACTTTACTAATTGTAAGCAACTTGAAACCAAAATAGTTTAAGCTTTCATCAAATAGTGGAAGACCTTGTCTAATAAATGTAAGAATAACATGTGGATGATAATATTTTTCATCTATTCACTAATTCTCTTTATCCCAAGTTGTAATATTGGGCCAGGACTCTCTCTCCAAGAACTTTGGAAGAAGCTCTCGACCAAGCTAAACACCAATAATTTCTCATGCACCAATTTTAACCATCCCAACCTCCCATGGGCACTCACATGCTCATTAAAAATAGAAATATTCATGCTATCAATGATGGTGTCATCGATTCTTATGATACCATTCATAATATTCAAGCCACCACTCCCAACCATGTTATGGAGCATGCTCCCCCTCTAAACAACACCCCTAATCCTCAATTTTACTAAACAAACACCATTAATTTTCATAAGCCATTATCCTTTGTCAAGATTTAAAATAATCTACCATAGGAGATTGACCCCACTCATCCTATGAAATCATGGTATGATCCAAACAAATTTTATTGGTTTCATGTAAGTTGGGGCCACTCTCACGAGACTTGTAGATAATTACATAATTTAGCTATAGATTTTATTATTATCCCAAACTTTGATCATGATTCACTAATTTTTAAATGTTAACAATCCTATGACATAGCCTTTAAAGCTCACAAAACACAAAAAAAATCAAGCTTTGAACCAAGCTAATGATTCTTCCTAATCATCAAGATAACAATGATAAGCCTATCCTTCCACCAATAATGTTGAAAGTATTATCAACCAAAATCTTGAATAAAATGTTGTAAATATGACTAATACATGAAGGGTAGTTGCTTTAATTGATTTAAATCCAACACACATGCACCAAACCTCCCAAACCTTCTATGTTATCCAAGATTCTTCCCTATTTCATCTAACAGAGTTGGGGAAAGATGACTTTATCTCTTTCCAAGAACCACTTCTAACACCTCAATTAGATAATTCCTCTCACACTATTTACACAACTACCAAAACATAAAAACCCATTAAAATTTTTTTCAACTTTCTTATAACATTTCTTCAAATCAATGATAAGAAATACCTAAATCAATTATCCCATCATCTAAAGACAATCAATTGATTTTTCCACAAACCAAACCAACTACGTCGTATTAACACAAGTTTGAATGCACTTATAATCCTCCTTATTAGGAGCTCATACCATGTTACACACCTCTATCTAGTAGTCTACCCATGATTTATGATGAATGGTACCCCATAACAAAACTTACTAATCTCCCATCTCAAATACCCTTTCTTGAACTTATGCAAACTTATCCTTATCATCACAACTTCCTGATGCAATTATTATTTGAAATGAACATCCCTTGCACTCCCCTACAAGATTGAAGATGCCTTATTTAGGTTTGAAGATAGTATCTTACATCAATTCAAAGAGATGTCTATACATGTTGATGAAATAATGGACACTTCTCTTTCCCTAAAATTTTCTATTACTTCTATGATCCTAGATGAGATTCTACTTTTCTCAAATGATCCTCCCAATTCATAAGCATTCAAATCAATGATATCCAAGTTAAGCATTCTTTGATTGATGAAGATTTAGGTACTTGTGTTACCTCCCTCAATTTCATCAAAAATCTTGGATATTCTAAGTGTAATCTTAAGTCCACATGTAGTACATGCCAAGGTTATGATATAAGGAAAATGCCTCTTTCATGTTACATGTGGATTTCTATTACCATCCCTCCCATCACTGTTTGAGTGATGGTTATGATATTTAACTTTCCCCTTTCCTATAACACTTTTCTTCATAGGCTTTGGACTCATTGCATGAGGGTTGAATCCTCTTCTGCCTACCAATGTGTCAATATTACCCATAATGGTTCCATCTATAGGATTCAAGGAGACACAAACCCTTGGAATTTAGAAAATTTCCAAGAATGAAGTGTATTCAAAATTCCAACCCTTGAACCCTTTCCGAGTGTCCCATTTAGGGAATATCAACATTTTAATTTTCTTTTGAACTCTACTCGAGATTATCATGGTTACCCCAAACTCATCGAGAACATGCCACCTAACCTCACCAATACTTAAATATATCAAAAATTATGCAATATCTTAATCACATTAATTGAAATTTGAAATGGAAATACGAGGTTAATTGATCTTCAAATATTTATAGCTTCATAGGAGCATGATCTAATTTGGAAAGAAGCAAAATGTGACTTTGAAAGGTCCAAGATGAGTTAAGGCACATAGTATTAATAAGAAACTAGTCCAATCTTGTAAAAATGTTGTTGAATCTTTCCATCAAATGGTATAGGTATAGAGGCCTTTCTTTTGAATGATATCCACCAACCCTAAAGAATTAACCAAGGAGGCAGAGCATTTTTGAGAAGACAAATGACTTCCCACACCATATTGCATGTCAGCTGAAGTAAGGATGACATTGAAGTCATCCCCAAAAAAACTTTCATTCAAATGGAAATTTATTTATAAGATCTCTGACCAACATTACCATTTCAAAATAGGTCTATTCAGGCCATACACATTTATATAGAAAAAAATAATGTCAAAATAAAAATACTTTATCTTAGTCCACTACTAGTTTGTGTTGTGTGTTATTTGTGTCACATCCACATTAAAGGGATTCCATACAATGTCCAAGCCACTTGATGCTTTGATAGAATCAACAAACCACCCTTTCTAATTTAGTTAGCTTGGAAGGAGTGTATTATATGCCTCTTCTTAGAAAATTTTAGTTTCTTAGAGAAAGATTATATAATATAAAAATGGAGCAATCTGACACTTTAGTAAGCGCCTTTTGATAGGATCATTGGTGCCCCTAACATTCTAATAGATGAGCTTCATGGTGCATTTGAGGGGATTTCCACCCCTCACACTTTAGTATAAAAGTTGGTGATGGGTTTTTAATTCACTAATAGCCCATGTTCTAACAAATGTTCCAAATTTTATTTTTGAGCTCTTCTACTTTTTTTCCCCATAGTTTGGGACATCCATAAGACAAGCTCATTGAGAAATAGTTAGAATTTAATTTGACCCTAGATCTCCTCTAGGTCACTATCCTTAGAAAAGAGACTCACAACTTCAAAGTTTTTGAGTATTCCTTCATCATTCTCAAAATTGTAGGTGACAATACCTTTAAGATATAGAGATTTACCAGATAGTACCACCTTCTTATACTTTAATAGACCCCCACTTTTTCCCATAGGGGAGTCACATAGACCCTCCAAGCTTTGAATATCTTTTTGAATCTCCTAAAGATAGATAGGTTGACAAGATGAAAGAGGATTCAAAAGGTTCAAAGATTGAGTTACTAGTTTTTAGATACAACTATCATAGTTTGGATTGAAGAAGGCTCTACCAAAGTGCTGGGAGGATAAGAAAAGAAGTTTGATTTAGGTGTGTTGACTAAAATATTCTAAAACCAATCTCCCTTATTTCTTTTTAAAAATAGGACAAATGTTGGGGTGTATTTTACCTTTTATACTCTCTTAAAGGATCTAGCATATTTATTTTTACTCATGGAAGAAGAGTCAGGATTCTAAGGGCAATCTTTATGTAAGTGACCGATCTTGTGATAGCCATAACCATAGAAAGGAAGATTTTATAGATTGATATTTTGAACCCATTCTCTTCTGAAAGACTTGAGAATAATGGCCTCTAGGATCCCCTCTTACATATTTCTCAACACAAATTTTTGCATAAGATGATAGAAAACCATCCATAGCGATGAGATTAATATAAAGAAAGATTCCAATAAGATTACCAATTACCATGAGACTGGCCTCCCCCCAGTATTCAAGCAAAGCATAGAGGTGCACCCATACTAGCACAATGGATGTACTCTTCTACTAAACATCAAAATTAGGGTACCATGCTTAAATAAATAATCCTACACCATTCAAAAACCAAAGACCAAAAGAAATAATGGCATCCCTATTTTCACCATTTTGGCAATAGACCACAAAAAAATCATTTTGTAAAATTTTCATGAGTAGTTCCATACCCTAAATTTTTTGATACTTAGACTTCCACTTCTCCAATTGTAGGCCATCTACCCATAAATTTATAAATGAGGTGGCATTGTTCCAAGAACTGGATGTTGTTTCTTAGAGTTACATTTTCTAAGATCAACTTGTGACTAGGGTCAACAATAAGATCAAAATGCCCTAAGGGTTTTGGCAATGAACCATCCACCCTTAGGGTTTTTACTTGGGCTTAATTTGATGCCAATGGTGTAAACTTAGAGAAATCAATGAGGGGGTCAGATAGGATTTCATCCCTAACACCAAGCATATGTAGTTCCTCCTCAGATAGTTTCCACTCAATGATATTCTTCCCTTCTTACACCCAATTCAAATCACTATCGATCTTCAACCACTCATTGTGCTTCTTTCATTTACCTTTCTTTGGCCCCTTCATTTACTCCCCTTGCTACCTTACACTTAATACCTTTTTTTTTCCATTTATATCATAGTTCTTCCTTTAATTTATAAACATATTATTAATCCCTTATGTGACCTTGGTTAATTCCACTCTTATTCACAATTATTCATACTTATTAAACCACATAAATTGATCATATAACTCATCTCTGTTTAGATTTATAATATTAAATACACCATATATGTGGGCATTCAATACATGTTACATTAAAAAAACTAAATCTTCATCCAAACAACAAGAAATATGGCATGGGATTATCAATTTGCATCCATTTTTTAATATCATTCTCTCTTGTTATGATATTTTAACTTTTCTAAAATTTTCATAATTAAACATTCCATTTCATTTTCTTATACAATAGTTTACATTGTATTTTTATTTTAAATATTTTAGAGTATAATTCAATTTTGGCTTCAGCTCTTTTTTGGTAGGTTTTTTGATTTATAATTACTACTTAATGATTTGTATGTTACACTTCGTAAGTGATATGCTTATTATAAGTTTCTCATATGGTCTTATCAAAGTGTTTTACTATGGAATTGTATTATATTTCATTATTAGCATAAGAAAAATTTAAGGTATGGTACATAATTTTAGTTATTTTGAATTGTAATTGTTTCATATTTTTGTATTTTTATATTTTTTGTGATCATTTTATTATAATAAATTTAGAAAAAATATGTTTTTTACATGTTCACTTGATGTTAGGTTTTTATTTACACATTAAATAAAATTCAATCATATGTTTAATCAACATTATATATTTAGGAAATAAGGTGACATTATAATAGTGTATCTCATTTTTTAGAATTTTGAAGTCACAATAAATATAATATTATTCTTTAAAAAATGAGTTTAATTGGTTAAAACTAATAATAAATATATGTTTTTTATTTTATATTTACAAAGATATAGTACATCTTCAGTTTTACAAAACTTTATAGATTTATTAAATATTTAACGAAAAATTTATTTGAGCCCTTTTTTTTTTTTCCATATCCTCTTATTATTATATTGGAATTTTTTATATATATTTCAATATTTTAAATGTATGTATTTTGCTTGATATTTTTTTGCTTTGTAAATGGAAGATATATGTTAAAGGGGAGGTCCAAAAAATCTTTTAATAAGGATAGGATTTGGAGTTCTAGTTGGAATTATTTCCTAATTATGAAGAATAAAATAGTTAAGTTTATAAAATATAATAGTAGATGTTTTATTTTTTGTTTGTTAATATTTTTAAATATATAATAAAAACTTTAATGGTAATATTTTTTTTATTAATATAAGTTTTTAGTGGTTGAATATATATAAAAATTTACAAAGGGTCATTAATTATTAGGAGTATATTTATTTATTTTTTATTTTTGTTATTTAATAAGGATTTCTTTGAATTACAAGTTTTGAATGGGAAAATATATTTAAAAGATTTTACAAGTTATTGTGTATTGTAAGATGAATATGTAACACTCTTTTCAACTTCCTTTTTTATATAGAATTAGGAAAAAACTATCCTAAATTTTATACATATATATACATACAAACATATATAAATACATACATATATGATGCAAACTCAATACAAATATGACATAAAGTTGATGTAAATTTTTTAATTTAATTTATTATTTGTTAAATTTAGTTTTATGGATAAATTAATAAATTTAGATCATTGTTTTTGTGGTGCAAACTTAGTGAAATTAAATATTTATAATGGTATAATATTTCCACTACTAAAATTAGTATAAAATATTTTAAAAAATAAAATGAAAAATATTAATTTATGACATGATTTCAACCCAATTACTAATGCTAATTGTACTTAGTGTAGTGGTGCCATGCATATATAAAGGATATGTCTTTTCCTTACTCATAAATTTTATTTTATATAGATGTTTGGATTAAGAACTTAGTATTATGATACATTAAATGATAAAATTGTTAGTATTACTATATTCCATGTTATAATAATAAATCAAGACATCATGGTGAAAAATATATTATCTACATGTTTTTAAATGCTATATCTTAGCATTATATACTATTGATAATATGATATTTTTCAATGATCATATAATATCAATGAATTTGATGTGAGATCATAGGTTCATTTAAACAATCAAATAAATGTATGTATGTATATGTATGTATGTATATATATATATATGTATATGTATATGTATATGTATATGTATATGTATATGTATATGTATGTGTATATGTATGTATGTATATGTATGTATGTATGTATGTATGTATGTATGTGTGTATGTATATGTATGTGTGTGTATATATATATATATATAAAGGGACGTATTGTTTTTAATGGTATGATAGACCCAAGGATTTTTTATTGCATATCAAGGACAAAGGAGAATGTGTATCATCCCTTTTAGTGTTACAAACTTGGAGTCTCGTCACCTAATCAATATAGGGTTCCAACATCAATTTTCATCTTTCTTAGTTACTTGGTGATGTAGATATTTAAGATGAAGGGGCCATCTCTAGATGACACACAAGATTTACTCCGTCATTATATCTCATTTAATTGCATGATGGACATAAGAGAGTTATATTACATACTAAGGAAAAAGGATGTAAGTTTAAAGATTATATATATATATATATATATATATATATATATACAATTTGTTATTTTGTACTCATACATGCTTGTGTAAAAAGGGTAAGTATGATTTTGTAGGTTATCAGATTCAACGAGTTAGAGAAATAATACCCATAGAACCACATTGCAAGAAAAATGATATCCTTTTTATAGATTATACTTTAAAGTGTATGTTCATAATATTTACTTTATGGCTAAGCATAAACTTCAAAGTGGATAAAAAATCTAGACACTAAAAAATGGCCTTTTTACCTTTATTTTATATTATCTTATATGTTTTACATACATTTGTCTATGTATTGAAAATTGATCTAAATTAGACACTATTGAATCATCATGATAATTATATATGGATTGAAACCCCTTTTTCACATCCTCTTGAAAATCCCCACCCTTAATGTTTGATCTTTTTATATCATGTTTGGGTCATCTATATGGTACACATGGTTTCAATTTGTTTTCTCCCCACACGTTCTATGGGTGCATCCACCCCTTTTCACCTTTCTCATTTTTAGTTATTAGAAGTTGGCATGCATTTTAATTTCTCCAAATTTATAATTCATTCATTTATAAATATAAAGGTAAGGTAGCTCACTTCATCTCCAAAACATCCATATCATAGTAAACACGTATTAAATGCATGTGTGTTATATAATGTTTTGCATTTTACATTATTGACATATTTGTTTAATTTTTAGGTGCTATAAAAATAGAATGGATAATTAGAACTTTCTAGAAACTAATTTTATTATACAAACTTCCAAGACCAACCCTTATCTATTTTGGATTAGTAGGATCCGTATATTATAGGAAGATAATAATCACACCACATTATTATGGTAAATGGCGACAACGAGTGAGTGAAGGTGAAGACATTTGGCACATTTTTACATTTTCTATTACGACCATACCATTTTCCTAAGACCATTTGTATGATCCTAATATCATGTGAAGTGTATTTATATGTTTTCAACATTGTCTCATATTTTTATAAGTGTTATGAGATAAAAAAAAAATATGTAGACATGTTGAAATTATAATAATAAATTCAAATCAACTTAATAACTTAAAAATCTAAGAGCCTCATATCTATTTATATATCACATTAATTTAATTAAATATTATTTATTTCAATTTTATATGTTTATGATGAAAAAATGCATACACTAAATTGTCTTGCAATTTCTTACAAGAAACAAATAAAATTCATTGAAACTTAATTGAAAAGTTAGATTCAATTCATGACATTATTATCTCCACGTTTATTTATTTTTTAAATGTTTTATGTGAAATTATATTGACAATATTAATTTTTATTGGGTTATTATAATGAAATATGAAACCCAAAAAAACCAAGAACTATGAATCAAACCAGACAACTTTCATAAATAAATAAATAAGTAGGTAAGTGGATGTTACTTTAAATAGGTCAAACTTTGTTTTCTATATTCTTCTTACTGAATTTATTACTCCAACTTCCAAAGCAGATGCCATATTCTTCTTTTAAATGTCACCTTCATTCTTTCCAATTCTAGTAAATTGTAAACTATTAATTCATTGTAGACTATACCAACATTATTACACCCATCTTCTCCCACTCAATCATCACAGCCCCACATGAAACCCTATTTTGAGGGTTTGCATTTTATATAGCAATATTTAATTACATTAATGTATAGAATATACCAAACAAAGTTTGCACGCTTGTGGAATAATTTAATCATTGATCTCACAAATTATTGTAGTGATCATATGGAACGAATTTTAGAAAGTGGAAAAAGAAAATTATGCCTTTGAAAAAGAATACATTTTAGAATTTATCCATATCCCATCCATTGACCAAAATTACAAATAATTTTCATCCATTGACCAACATTACATTAATGGTGTTTTAGTTAAGGATTGATTCTAACAAGACAAAAATATGATGTTATTCCAGAGGATATTTAATTTGAGATGGAAATTTTATGAAAAGAATAAAAAAATATCTTCAATTATTTATATAAATGAGTTAAAAATTATAAATTATTAAAATTTAGATTAATTAATTTTATAAATATAATTAGACATTAAAATATTAAATTAAAATATTTCGTAATATTTTTACAATTTTTAAATTTATTGTAGTTTTTAAAGTGAAACTTTTTAAGCTTGTTTAACGTAAAATATAATATTTGAAAGGGTTAAGAATGATCATATAAAATGACCATATTTTTAAAGGTTAGGAATGATCATAAATCAAAAAAAATAGCGTGCTTTTTTTAAAAAAAAATTCATAATAAAAAATGATTTATGTAACATATGTAAATAAATCTAATCAAATTTATTTTAATAAAAGAATAAAATTGGACATAATTATATAAAATAATATTATGGTATAATTGAAAATTGTAAAAATAAGTTATTATAAGAATATTACATTTTTATGAATTTGGAGAAAGTTTGGAGAAATAAACACTAGTAAACAAGCCTAAACAACAAGGTAGACAAAATTAAAAACTTTCTTCTTATGATTAGTTGTTGTATGTGCGTATACATGTCAAAATAAATCAATCAATAAATATAAATAAGTTGAGGTCACGTCAACAACTATTGATAGTTATCAAGCTCAATATAGAAATAATAATGATCTTGAATTCAATAGGAGAGACACATCACATGATCTCCATAAGGGAGGGCTAGAAATATTTTAGAGCTAGCATCCACACTCTTGAAAAATGGAAATGTGTTCCCTTAAAATATATGTTAAACACATGTAATTTAATATATATTTTTTAAATACATAATTAAGGAGCTTCTAAAATCAATGAAATAAATGAGGATAGGAATGAATATATATGATTGTGCTGAAGAATATGATAATGTCTTTATAAAATCTATATCTTAGAATTTGTGTTGTATATAAAAAATTATGTCTTATGATGAGATCAAGTGAAGTATATTGTGTACCATTATGTGATTTATTTCATGTGAAGGATAGATAGAGTATGTTTTGTACCACTATATGATTTATTTCATGTAAGGAAGAAATGAAGAATATGTTGTATGCCACCATGTTATTGTTACAATGTAAGGGAATATGAGAGAGTATTATGTGTATCAACATGTTATTTTTTATATGTAAAGAAAAAAGAGAAAGTATACAAATAAGTGTATTATATATATTTTTTTAAACCGTAAAATCGTTTATGAATCACATATCTTAAAATAAAAGAATTATATATAATATATACAAGTTAAAAAAATAAAACACTGAAATATAATCATAATAAAATATCATCATGAAATCATGACTATAATAATAAATTTGAAGCAAGGAATAAGGAAATTTATGAAAGAATGTATAAATATTAACATGATATGAACTATGGAAAAATAATACCCTGAGAGTTATGTTTTAACATAGAAAATAAAGTAAATTTTTATGAATAAAAAAGAAAAATAAAGTGTATGTATATTAAATATTAATGGAATTTATATTTTTAAAAAAAATAGAATAAATTTGAGGAATGAAAAAATCAATTAATAGTAAATGAATGTAAAAATAATAAAAGAATAGAAAATAAAAAATTAAATTGTAATAACAATTGAAGCAAATAATATGAACCAATAACTCAACAATAATAGAAGGAATATATTATGAAATATCATGTATAAAATCTCCATAGTTACATATTATTAATTGGGTATTCAAATATTTTCTTTCTAGAGTTCTCATATGATATACCTTTGAACCAAATTTATTTATCATAAAAAAGGGCTCAACCATCTAAACTTACTTCTTATTTTATTTCTACGTTTGCAATTTCTTTATTTTCTTCGGTACGTATTATCCATATTGAATTCTCTTGATTCTTTTTTTTTTGTAATATTTATTGAGGTGGTATTGGTAAACTCTAATATGCTCAATAACATGAATACATGTCCATCCAACATTTTTAATTGATGTACTCTATTTTATCTATAGTTTTTCATCAATATTACCTTTTAGTGACACTTTAACTAAAGGAATATCAAGCTCAAATCATAATATTTATTATGCACCATAAACTATGGAATAGATGGTTGCTTTATGGCTATTCTTATGCTCATTATATGATCCCATGAATCCTAATAGATCTGTTTATGTCATTACTCTACATGTTTGTAATTATCTTGGTTATGATATTAAAAATAATTTTATGAACTAATTCAAATTTATCATTCCATTATGATGCTCAAAAAGCTCACCAAATGGGACCATCCCCTAGTGGGATGTATAAAGTTAAACTTTGACAATGTTTCTAAAGGGAAACCTAGCAGGGTAGGGGGAAGAGGAGTCATCAAGGATGATTCGAAGAAGGAAAATGTTGCCTTTGCCAAACCTATGGGAATCTAATTCAATCATGTAATGAAAGCCAAGGCGACCCTATGGGGCATTCAGCTTGCATCCCAATTGAACATCCTTAAGTCAGCTATTGAAGGTGACTCACTCAACATCCTTAAATCTCTCATGAGTAAAACCCAACTCTCTAACACTATCAACTAAATAATAATTGATGCCAAATGCCTCCTCACTCATTTGACTTTACTATCTCCCACATTTTCTATGATGGTAACAAGGTGGAAAACACCTTGGAAAACATGGGAATGATCAACATGGACCTAGACACATGGATAGAACCCCACAAATTACTTCCCTATCTAACCCTTGATAATGATGCAAATCTACCAGTGTTGTAGGCTTGTGATGGAAAAACATGTGGGAACATTAATTATGATTAGAAAAAAGTGTAATTTCACTTTGTGTCATGATAATGACATGAATTTTAACCTTAATAATGTAAGACATCATTTCAAAAAGTCCTATTTTAATGGTAGGGGAATAAAACAAAACATTAGAATTTTGACATGTTACTTGGCCGATGAAAAACCTCAACATAGTTACAGAAATAAAAATAGCATCATAGGGGAAGACAAGGACCATTATGAACCTATATCATGCACTAAAGTCTAGGCCAACTGCAAAGTATGGAGAAGGTTTTTGAAGGGAGGTTTAATTGAGTTAATGCTAAGGATAGAAGGGCACGAAGAGATTCTTGCTAGAGACTTAACAATAAAATACAAGTAACGGCAGGTGACCTTCAGGGGGCTACTTTGGATGTTTCCAAAGAACTCATATGGGAAGTTACTAGTATGACATATGAGGGTACAAAGGCCTTCAAAGATAAATGGAAAAAGCAATCTCTGATGCAAGCAGTCTTCTAGATAAATGTAGTCTACCACAGAGACAAGAAGGGCTTCCCAAGGGTTGACCTTTTATGAAGATGCACTGAAATCTACCTATAGGTAATATGTTACCTTACTAGATTGAAGGAAACCCATCAGTGAAAAAGACTAGAGGCACAATAGAACACACAAAAAAATAGTAGAAGGCTAGAGAGATAAAATGAGAGGAATGTTGAGTAGTAGTGAAAAGAAACTGATAGGCAATAGAAGAAAGGAAAGTGAATCCAAGAAAATTTAGAAGGGGATATGTCTAGTTAGTTTGGTCTAGGTCTATTTTTTTGAGTTTTTGTTGAAATTTTGCATATGTAAGGCCGTGTTGGCCTTGTTTCTTCTTGTCTTGTTTGTATTTTCATACTGAACTATGGTTTTCGGGTCTTTGTAAAACCTAAATTTAACTAATCAAATAAAAAAATCATTCCATTATGAATAATAAATATTTGATAAAGTATGTTTTATCTAGTATTTTCATAAAACTTATTAATTGTCTTGTTCTTGAAAGAGGAACTATTAACAATGATTATAGAAGATGGTAGGGAAAACCTAAAAATAGTGTATCATGAGAAAACTAAAAATATCTTCACCTATGGTGGATGCAAGTGTGTAGTTCAACCTAATTCATAAAATATTATATTATTACAATAATAAAATTATGTCATTATGAGGATGATGAATTATTATATCAAACTAAGTCAAGTCCTCATATGAAAAATAAAAATGGTAAAGCAATTGGTTTCATTTGTTGAGATGGAGCATTTTTTAAATTAATGTCTTTGACATTGTTAACATATTTTTACATATTCATAGAAATCATAATCCATTATATTCTAATAATATCCTATTCTATAAAATTTATATGACATGTTTTTCCATTAAAATTATCACCATGGTAGTTATCATAAACATCTTGTAATGTCAATTGAGCTTTTTTATGCCCAAGGAATCTATGCAATTTCCCATTAGGGTATGTCCTTAAAAGGACATATCATATTATAACATGTTTAATGGAATATTTTTATATATTTATTGAAAATTTAGGAGGAATTATTTCTTCTAAACAAATTAAATATATTTACATACCAATTTAGTTTATCTATCTCTCTTTTTAGAAAAAAAATATTGCACATGTAAACCAATTTATCATACTATATTTTGGTGAGCTCATACCTTATTACACCTCCTAAAGTTAGATTGTGTCTATATTTATTAGTGGATCTTATTTTTATTAAGATTATTAAAACCCTTCCCTTTTTGTGTCATCCTATTAAAGATATACTTTTATTTTGTATAATGTTAATATATATTGTCTTGTATTCTACATTCCCTTATAGACTTAGTCATTATTATTTTGTTATTATATACATATACATATACACATATTCACACACACGCACGCACGCACGTGCGTGCACACGCACACACGCACGCACGCATGCACGCACGCACACACGCACACACGCACACACACACACACACACACACACACACACACACACACACACACACACACACACACCTATATATTTATGCACTTTTACTAACCTAACGTGCATGATCCATGTGTATGTATATTATGCCACCTAAGGATATTATATCCAATATACCTATGAGATGAAGTGATAAATTGAATTGAAAACTTGATTGTTTTTTTGAAATTAATTTTATGAATAATCTTGCTTATTTGAATAATAAAATGGTGAATATTAATGTTGTTAATTCCTCTTATCTTGATACATAGTGGATGATAATATGAATGCAAATTATTTGAATATCAATTATATGAATGGTAATGATGTGAATGACAATTTTACAATTAGATCTCCCAATACTGATACATTTAATGTAGTGAAAGATAGGGTTGAAATACTTTACTTATTTACAATACATGTCATAGATCACTCCAAAAGAATATATGACTTAGTGTTTTATATGTTAAAATATATCTTAAAATACACATCTTCTAGAGAATCCATTTTCATGTTTAAAAATGTTTCCACGCCTCATTAATTATTTTTAATGTTGTTCCAAATCATATGTATTTTGATCATGTTATTATTTATTTTCCTTCTTAAATTTTTATTTAAGCATGGATTTTTAATTATCAACATGTAACTCAACCATCTAAACCTATTTTCCAACCTTAATCTCCTACCTATAGTGTTCATAACAAACAAGCCAAGATTAATGCCCCTCCTATTATGAAAATTGTTTGCAAAATATTAATTTGTTTAATTACTTGAATCCTTTTATTCATTAAATGTTATTATCCTAAACCTCAAATTTTATGTTTTTAATAAACCTCCTAAAATGTAAAAAATTAAATTTAATGGCTAATATTGAGTTAGAGGTGGGTCAAGGTTGAGTTAGTAATCAAAAAATTTAGAATTTTGGTTTGAAATCATAAATATCATTATAAAAGATTAAATTTTGTATATCATAATAAGCACATGGAAATCACTAATTATTTTTAAAAATAGGATTGTAATGTGGCACACATTTAATTATTTTAGATATACACTGATGATACTTACCTGATACTAATATGATATTTACTTTATATGTACATGATACCCAATTATTACATGACATTATCCTCTCAAAAACAAATTTGAATGTATGATGGATAAATTACATATCCATTTTTTTAACCACAATATAATTATATTAATTTCATTCTAATTTTTTAACATGTGTCACATCCTTCACTTCACACAATTAGTATATCTTCATCGGTAAATGTTGTGAAACACTCTTACCAAAGATTTGGTCTCCTATATTTATTTGTTGGTTGTGAGTTTAGAAAAAACATTTCTTTTAATCATTTATGTTAGCCATTTGGTTAATGCAAGCACATTGTGATTTATGTCTATTTGTTGGCTAATACAAACACATTGTGATTTATGTTCATCAGTAGGCTAATACAAGAAAACTCTCAATTATGTTTACCATAAGTCTAATACAAATACAACATCATTTATGTTAATTGATAGAATACTATAATTACAATTTCATTTGCATTCATTGATTTCTAATAAAAAACACACTAGTGAATCTATTTTTATGTTCACTTATCGACTAATACAAGCTCATTATCATTTATGTTAGCCTATCGACTAATACAAGAAAATTATTATTCTATTTTTCCATTTGAATTAACATGTCATTCATATACATTATATTTAAATTCTATTACATTTGGGTTTGATTTATTTTCTTTAGTTACTTTATAATAGAAAATTATTCAAACCAATAAACATCACACATTCTTTTGCAAAGAAGAGGAAGACCTAGGGCCAAATTTATTCATCTTCCCATATTAAAAAAAAGTGATATTAAACTTTAATAAAACTCAATTTCATTGAACAATAACCATTACCTATGGTGCTCATGTTTTCCATCAATAAGAAAATAATGATTATGAAAACAATTTAGCATAATTTCATAACTGCACTATCATCAACAAATTCCAAGACAATGGTTGGTAGTGTTTCTCAACAACATAATGAGATTAAACCTTTAAATCCAATTGATGTGAACTTAACTTAAACTCAATTCAACATGTTAGGCCATCAAACTCCCTTGATGATGGTAGGACATCAAACTCCATTCATGAATATGGTAGGACATCAAACTCCCTTCATGGAAAGACATAAAAATCCCTTCATGGTAGGAAATAAAACTCTCTTCACAGTAAGACATCAAACTCCATTCAACAAGGTAGGCAATCAAACTCCATTTAAAATGGAAGGTGATAAAAATCCATTCATGGAAGGTCATCAAATTCCATTTAACATGATAGGTCATCTAACTATAAACACATGTGTTTCTCTCAAGGAATTTGGCCATCAACTTTTATTTACACATTAAGTGGAAAAAGATATAATTGATTTACATTTATATGTATAAATCCATAATACACATTGTGATATTCATGAAAATATTATTACTCAACTTGTTCAACCTTTAATTCAAATCGAATGTATTCAATCTAATGTCGCATGTGATGAATAAAATTTACTTCAAGCAGCTGAAGAAAATGAAAAAGAGAAAAGTAGGTCATAAAATGGATGGTCAAGGATAGGCTTTATGAACCTACAGAAATGGCTAGGATGGTATTATCATCAAATGGCATAAGGTAAAGACTTATTTAGGGAGGCAGTGCCATGGTTCTCTAGTAAATATGTTATTGATGTGGGTGAAAATGACATTATTAATGAAATGGGGTAATAGATAAGTAAGAAATATGATGAAAGCTATATAATGGAAGACGTGATTATGCACTTCAATATTTTTTTGGAAAAACTTAGATCAATTATTATGGATGAGATCCTAAGTGAATTTAAACCTAATAACTTAGCATCAATGTGTATTTATCAAATTTTAACAAATAAAGGAATTAATTACCTAAATAATAGAAACTATTGAGTAAAATCAAAATGCTATAGATATAAAATAAATGATATAAAATCATTTGAAACTTAATAAATTTGAATAAATGATAAAAGAGGAAGTTACTAAGGAAATGAAACTTCATTATAAAACTAAGATGTAGGGCTATGATTGAGACTAGTAAACATGTTATGGAGTTGCGTTGACTAATTGAAGATTTGAAATAGGGTTCTACAAGATCTTAAGACATGAGTGTTGTACTTAGACATGGGAATAGGATATTATTACCCTTAGGAATCGTGATTTTCATGTATATCATGGTGGTCTTAGATTTATTTGATAGGTTTTCCTTTGCTTTCATGTTCTTTTGACCATGTGATAGCCTTTGATCCATCATGAAAATGATTGCGTATTTTATCCTTCACTTGTAATCCTAACTCAATTGATAAAGAGGATAAATAAATTTATGGGGTTAAAATGTGTTAGTGTCTCAACACATCCTATGTTCATTAATGACTACATACTAATACTCCAAACTGGGATCGGACTCTATGTAGTTCTCCTATGTTACAGTGGTGTGTGTGAAATTTTGATGCAAAATGAAAATTTTGGTGAAATCATGGTGTGGTTAAGTGATTCAACTATGAATTGTGTCCTTATAAGTATAATCAAATCTTGGATCAAACCTATTATGGATGTATGTATTCATAATTGGTAGAAATAGGGATTTTTATCTCAATGTGCAATTATAATTCTACTTATTTTCAATAGGGAAGCCTCTTGTATGAAAAACAGTTTTAAATGTGGCTTTATAGTGATATATTGGGAATTATTTGAATTAGGATTATTAAATTTGTGGGATGACCCATCACATGAATTTTAAATTTTAAATTAATCCATTATTTGGCTAGAGGTCACAAGTGGTGGAACTGGACACTATTAGGGAAAGTTTTTATCCAAATGGTGCAATATTGTCCTAAGATCAAAAGTTATTGATTTGATATTATGGAACAGTCTGTGGATAATCTTAAACTATTTTTCATTAGGAATAGGGAAATTATAGGATCATTGGTTTGCTTCTAAGAATAGGTCATCTATTTGGGAAAAGAAGGAAAGCAGTCAAAAGTCTGTGGAATAAGACATGAGCTAAGCATGTAAAAAGGGTGGTCACAAGTGAAATATTTTAGCTTAAATGTTAATTCATGTGTCTAAAATTTTCCTCATTTTATTTTAGTAATACATAAAAGTGAATTAGTATAGTAAAAGGAAAATATGTACCTGAACTTGCCTCTGAAGAATAGTATAGAATGCAAACCATAATGCTGAATTGGGTTTCATGTAAAAACCTGTAATTAAACATATATACCATTAGTCATTACTTAAGATAAAAATAAATAATTAAATACAATAAGACTTATATATTTATTAATAAGGAATGAATACACCTGATTGGGTACACAAACCATTATGTTTTATGGTGAAAAACATGTTATTGTAGAGGGTAAGACCCTTGGAGATTTCATTTTTCATTGAAAATATTGGATTTTACTATTCATGCACTAATCCTCATTGATTATAACTATTTTATTAATAAATTAAGGTGTCCTTGAATCCATGATTGAATACACAGAGTAGTGAAGTATTGCTTGAATCCCTATATGAATTTTAATAGATTATTTTGGTGAAACAATTAGTGAAAAAATGTGAACCAACTATTACAGATGGAATAAGGTTCATTTCTAGTGCAAAATTTGTGAAAAACTGATGAAAAATACAATATGATTTAGGTTTGGTGTATACAACATATGATAATAATAACCATTCCATCTATGAAACAAGTGAAAAAATGAGCAAGGAGGTTGTCATATGTTGCACACATGACCCCAATATGATTTTGGGTGTATGTCGATTCTAATACTCAGTAATAACAATTTAAATTCTAAGAAAAAATGTGTGTGCTAACCTAAAACATATGACACATGTTATTCCTCCTAATTGATAAAATATGAGGCAAAATTATATTATTTTTATGGAAATTGAATCTATATACATGTTGCTAATTTTTTTATATTACATGTGATTCTGAGAATTTATAGAAATGACTATTTCTACCTACTATGACAACAAAACACTATTTTGGACATGGATAGGTTGATCCATTGTAAAACTTGAGCATTCATATATCAAATTGATATCTAGGTGTTTTTATGGATCTATGTTTTGATCCATTATGTAATACCAGTAAATTTATATTTGTGTACTATATTTTAGTAGATTAGTATATGAGACAAGTGACTATGTATTCCCATATTTATATGAGTAGTAATGACAATATGGAGGAGTGTGACATCATCGTATATATAAACTAAGTAAAATATTAATGTGAGATGCATATATAAATAAGCATACATAATTATATTGTCAATATAGATGGTAATAATTAGGAATGTAGATCAATAATCAAAATAGAGTATTGAAATATTAATATAACTACTTGGAAAGGGATGCATTATATACATCATGGCATAAAAAGGCTGGGAAGATGTATTATTTCCATCATGAAATCATAAACAAAACAAACAAGTGTCATGGACACAATGCACACAAACGTAGATTACATGTAAAACACATAAAACATGTAATAGAAGGTGAAGATGTCACATACAAGGGACATGTCCAAGTATCATTTCCATGCATAAAAACATACAATGAATGATTTAAGATACACATAAGGACATGTTCAAATGTTCACAATAAAAAATATAGAATACACACAAGAAATGAATCATGAAATCAAGCATGAAAAACATACCTGAATACATGTAGTTAATAAACATAAGAAATTTGTAACACTAGTATTTTTAGTAACTTAGGTAACCATTGAGATATCAATGTGTAGGTAAATGAGATAGATATTTATCATTTATTATGTAATGGAAAAAATTAAATTATGAACAAGAAGGGATAGCCAAATAAGGATAAAACATGTGTATAATATGCCCTCAGTGATCTTTTTGATGTATATACAAGTTGTAAGAGACATGTTTCTAGTTTGGACCTAAGAACTAATATCATGTGTTGATGAGGATAGGTCCAATGGAATAGTATAATATTTTATGGCACTCTTGTCTAAATAGGGCATTTTATTTGTTTATGGTTTCTAAGTCTGAGATAAGGAAATAACCTGTAATTGGTTCTATAAATGGTAACTTGTATGATATGCATTCACTCATTTATATTGTGTGAATACTTTTGATAGTACTAAGTATTAAGCAACTTTGCAAAAATTATTTGATGTAAATTAATTAAACATAATCATGCATAGGACCTAATATTTTAATTTTATGGAATATTTGATTTTTTTATATTTTTGCATATAAAAATAAAAATAGAAGAAGTTATATACAAAGAATAATGATAATATATGGTAATGATATCATCAAAAAGATGACTTTGTATATGTCCTTTATCATTTTCATATTCATACTCTACCTAATCATTATCATTGGGATCATACCAATCTATAATATTATAATCAACATCATCTTAATTTTGGAATTGTGGAATGCCACTCTTGTCTTATTTTGTATCCATATATGAATAACTAACTACATCATACTATGGTGATAAATTTTATGATTTTTCATTTACAATATGTATTATTTCTTGTGCCTTTGATGATATTCCATTACCTGTATGAACACATTGCAGCCTTCACCATAGCCTGTGGTGTGATAGGGGTGGAATTTGAAGACGTGGCAATCAGAATTTTCATGGAGACACTACAAGGCGCTGCTGCAGACTGGTTCTACCATCTGCAAGCTGGATCAGTGACTGACTGGGATACACTCAAAGCCACTAATTTATAAAGGGCACTAATTTTTACTTGAATTTAACAAGTTCTGGACTATGTTTTTTATTTTAAGAGGCCGAGACTTTGTAAAAGCTTTGGGAAAGCTTATTTAATGGATTTTTATCCATTTTTCAGCCATAATACACAATATTAATACTCTTTTTATCCAATTTGCATATTGGAGGAGTATTTTTCATCCCATTTTGGAGATTTTTTAGGACTTTTAAAGCAACTTTGTAGGTATGAAGACTCACAGAATTCGAAGGTGTTGGGCTTGATTATTAGTCATGGTGAAGGTGAATTTTTGAATTGAGAGATCAACTTACAGGAAAGTTGTTTATTGTTTTCAAGTGTTTGAAGTGCCCTTAATGGAAATGGTCCACTCCTTTGGAGAACTCAGAGATGTAGGCATCAATTTTTCTAAACATGTTCCCTCTTTGGAAAAGGATGTGAACTTGCCTTCATGATAAAATGATATGAAACCTTTATTTGTACCAATAATTTCTGAAATTTATTTTATCCATGATTATCCAAACACAAAAATATATATACTTAGATTTTAAATAACATGAAAAATAAGATGACACTCTTTTTAAGAAAATGAAACTATTAACTTGATTGATCCCATACATGTGGTAGATGCATGTGCTTGATATACATGTTGAAGGTTATATTCAAGAAATATAAGAAATTATATGTATTTTTTTTTTAATAGTCCATAACCTTGGCATTGTTAAACTCTTGCCATTTATGTGAGAATTGATAGTGAAAGGATATTGATGATGGAAAGACATATAATTTCATCCTTTGAAACCGGTTTTGAACATTAACTTTTGTAAATATTTATTGCATGGAAACTCTTTCGTTAAGGTTGGACCTATTTTTTTTAGGTTGGACCTATTTTGCATGGAAACCCTTTATTAAAGATACTTTCTTGTTTAGGTTGGACCTATTTTGTTAGCTTATGTTCTTTCTCTTTTTGATATATTACCTTTGTGATACCTTCATTTTTTAATTTCTCTTTTTCATCTTGTGCCTTATGTAATTTTGTTTTTTAAATTATTTTATTGCTCTGAATTATCATTGGTATTCATACTTGTCTTTTTTATTTTTGTACAAATTGTAATTTTTTCACTTGTTCTACTTTAACTTGTTCCATTGTGGGTTAATTTATTGGTGTATGTGTTATAGGATATCCACTATAAAGAATACTTATTATTTTCTTCTTCAAATCCAAATAAATACATATATGAGTCCCATACATTCTATGATATGTACAATAAAAATTTAATCTCCTTAGAGAATGCATATGAGGCACTTTGATGAAACTATTTTATATCATTTCTCTTATAATATCACTTGAACTCTTATTAACCTGTTACATACTTTTCTATTTGATTAGGTAAATAAGCAAGTTTTATCAGGGTCTTGAACCTTGAAGTTAAACTAGTATCAAAACAAAATAGAGAAATCCCCCAGGGATGAAAAGCATAGTACAACTGAAACAAAAAAAAACTAGAGAAAGTCTAGTGTAGAAGACAAAATATTAATAAATAAAGGAGAGAAATTACTTAAGGAGGGTAGAGTCCTCCGTAAGTACAGTGTTGGTGTCTTTGTCCTCCACCTTATCCATTAGTCTGTTCTTGATGATCTTTACATGAGTCCTATTACTCAAGCATTCAATAACATCCTTTGATAAAATCATTCTCAACTTCTTTTGAGGCTCTTTATCCAAGATCTTCTTAAGGGGGTTATTCACATGAGGGATATGGAGGAAGGTTTTGGAGTAAGATGAACCTCTAACTCATTGATCCGATCAAAATCCTATAACATATTTATGATTTACCTATTAATTGAATTACATTCCTTGATTAGAATGGCCAGGCCTAAACCTACTTCTTGAAGTTTACCATTAAATTCCTTCAGTTGTCTCTTATTTTTACTAATCAATTCAAACATCAAGGCCTTACATTTCTTAGAATATTTTTTAATATCTTCCTTTTAAAAGATAATAAGTTTAGGTTTGTTTACTATTACCTAGAGAGGAAGATCACCTGTGAGACTTTTAGAATTAAGTTTTACAAGGGAAGGCTTAGGAAGATGCTAGCGGGAGTCTATGGTTGGGTCTTCTTTGAGGGAGTCCTCCTCTATACAAGACCCTCCCAGTAGGACTTCTTTCCCATGTAGTGTCATACCATGATCAACAAGTAGAAAGATAAGTCCTTAGTGGATAATGGCATTCACTTCATTAATTTAAAATGTAAGGTTTGTACTTTCTAAGGAATTTAATAAGTAATATGGTAGATTGATTTTAATACCTTGGAAAGATTTAGGAGCAAAAAATGGTGCAAGAAAATAAAAGTGAACTTACCTTCCAGTATAAGGTATTGCATGATCTAAAGGCATACCTCCAGCTAGTACCTCAATAGGTCCATTCATAAAAAACCCTTTTTATCTATTTTCAGTGTCTAATTCATCCTAAAAAATATTTGCATCAGATCCATCTTCTTAGATTGGTCCTTGAATGCTTTTGAACCCTTACACGACATCTCATTTACCTATCTAATTAGCTCTTTAGTGACATTGATTCTAATACCTTTTATCTCCTAAGTTCTTTTATTCCAAGCTAAAAAAAATCCTTAGAAAGAATCACTTATTGTAGATGTATTTATTTATAGCTTCCAATATTGATATGAAGTCTTTTTATGCATAAAATTTTTAGTTGAAGATGTAAATACATGATTAACACTAGCATCTTTTGGATTATTTGCATATGTCATATGTTTTCCCATGATGTAATATTTGAATTCAAATACTTATTTTACTTTTTAAACTCTTCTGTTTAATTTATCATAATGATGATTTGATCCTTGAGGGATTCACAAGCACAAAATCTTAATAATTATGATTGAAAATGCATACAAACACCATGAAGAGGATATGTGGGACATGGAGGGGGTTGAGGAAGGACATGTTGGTTACCTTTATTTTTTACTATAGTATGGGTCACCTTACCCATTGGAATAGTGATATCATGGACATGGTAAGAGGGAAACTAGTTATCACCATCTTGAGGGTTAGGAGGAGGAAGATATTATTTTTTAGACATTTTAAATTTTTCAAAGACTAAACAGAGAACAAGATCAGAGAGATATACAAATACTAACAAACACTCCAACATAATAAGGAAATCAAAATTTTAGATTTTTAAACCCTAACACAAAATTTATAAGGAAAAAATAATTAGAGAAATTTAGAGATTGTAATATTCAATCAATAGATGGGTTCACCAATATGTTTTATAATATTTTGGAAAATAAGGGAATTAATTACTTAAATAATATAAACTATTGTGTAAAATTAGAATGCTACAAATATGAAATAAATAACATAATCTAATTTTGAACTTAATAAATTTGTAAATATGATCAAAGAGAAAGGTACTAAGGAAATGCAACTTAACTATAAAATCAGGATGTAGGACAATGATTGAGACTATAAAATATGTTGTGGAGCTATGTTGATTGATTTCAAATCTAAAATAGGGTTTGTAGGATCTCTAAACAAGAGCATTATATTTGGACATGGGAGCAGGGTGACATTATATTTAGGGAGTGTTTATGTCCTTTAGATGATAATGCTATGATATTTATATGATACATTTACCTTCACATGTGTGTTATTTTTACCATGCAAGAGCCTTTGATTCACAGTGAAAACCAATGTTTATCCTCTATTTTACTTGTAACCCTATCTTAATGGATCAAGTAGATAAATACAATAATGGGGTAAAAATGAATTAGTGGTTGAAGTTTTTATTGACCTCAACATCCCATATGTTAAGTGATTCATATATACTAATACTCTGAATAGGGATCAAAATCCATGTATTTATCCCATGTTATGATGGTGTGTTTGAAATATGAGTGAAAAATGCTAAATATTGATGCAATCCTAGTGTTATTAAATGTTGAAACTATGACTTGTGATCTGATAAGTGTATTTAGATATTAACTCAAGGTTATTATAGTTGTATGTTATTATAGATTAGGTTAAATAGGGAATTTTATATCAATTTGTTATTATAATTATGGTAATTTTCAATAGGGAATCCTATTGTGTGAAAAATGGTTTGAAAAATGGAATTATAGTGATGTTTTGGTAATTCCTTTAGATGAGGATTTCTAAACTTGTGGGATGACACACTACATGAATTTTAATTTGATAAATCATCAATTATTTAGTGGGAGGACAAGAGCACTGGAACTAGACACTATTAGGGAGCATTATTATTTGAATGGTGCATTGTTGTCCTAAGAGCAAAAGCTATTGATCTTGGAGTATGGAATAATATAAACTATTTTTCATGAGGAATAGGAACATTCTAGGATCATTGGTTTGATTATAGTAATGGGCCATCCACATGGGAAATTAAGGAAAGTGGTACAAGGCCATGGAATAAAGCATTAGCTAATTTTATAAAAAGGGTGGTTACAAGTGCATTGTTAGATCTTAAATGTTAATTTATGATTCTAAATGGTGTTTGTTAAATCAATCATATCCCATAAGAACTTGACATATTTAAAATACATCGACACTCATCAAGAGATTTATGGTATTAAATCAACCTTAGTTTTATAGGATATGAAGTTGTGTTTCAAAGATGCTAAGGAAATGAGTATGGGATGGGATTGAACAAATGATGTTATAGTCGGTGTTAAATTAAAGAATGTATATGTGTATGTATATTTTATGGCTGATTCATATGAGAAAAGACTTGGATTAAGAGTTTATGAAGTTTATTTCAAACTTGGTATTGATTCTCACATCCATTATGATAGAGACAGCTAGGTGTGTGTGGTATTAATTGAGTTACTACAAGATAATGGTTTGATAACTTGTATAACCTATAAAAATTTGATGGTAATGTGTATAAATAGGTTTTATCCTAAAGATATAAATAACATAATGTGTCAATTATTACATTAATTCCATGATTACATGGCCATAGTAAGTATAGTATACAATAGTAAATTTTTAGTTATAGGAAATAAATTATGTCCTTGATGCATAGTCCTTAAAAAATACATGCATATGGTGACAAAGAAGCATGTTCTAATTTAGGGTGATACTTTCCAAACTATTTTTAGTTTGTACTCATGATACCAAACCTTCTCCATGAAATTTACTTAATACTACTTGACTTAAATAACTTGTACCTTACTTAGTGTTCTAATTGTTTTATCTTATTTTATTGATAATGCATTACATGACTTGTAGGAATTCAACCTTAAATTGGATCCAACAAGATTATTAGAAAATTGTTTTAACTAATGTATTACATATGTCAATTCATCATTAGGTGGTTGTGGAATAACAATTATGATTAAATATAATGTTAATAGAATCGATGATAAAAAAAGTACCTTGCATATCACATTATTCATTTAATTTTACATTATATATATATCATGTTGCCTAAAATTTAAATTTTGGCTAGAACTATCATTTATAGCTTACTCATAAGATGATAGCCAACCTTTTTTATTGTGCTCAACATGCTAGAGTTTGAAGAGTTGTGAATATGCTTTATGAATTTAAAAAGACAACACAATATTAAGACAATAAATATCCATAAAAAATCATGAGACATATAAGTATATTATGATTTGGGATGAAATATAAAAACTACAATTTCATGTAGGTTAAAGGAACTGTATGATTACAAATGTTGAGATTATAAAGATCCTAACTTTAGTCAATTAGATGGTTCAATTTTTTATAGGATTCTCATTCAGAATGAAATAATTTTAAAGGCTTGTAAAATTTTTAATAATTTTTTTAAGAATCTTATTTTTGTGTTAATTAGTGACTTCATTTGGGAACTCATTCCCTATTTTTTTAAGCTAGGATATCAAAGGCCTTATGTATGAACACAAGTATATAAATCTTGTGAAAATGTGGTAGTTTTAATATATTTCCACATGTTTCAACTAAAACCATCTAGAGGATATGATACCAAAATAATTAAATATGAGGAAAGGTATGGAAAATATTGGTTTTGAGGCTTATAATGACTTATATCTTATAGACTAAAATGAATTTAATTGAGTATCTATTCATAAGATTGGAAACCTATCTAATGAGTTTATTTTATCATATTATGTGTGTAAACAAGGAATACAATAGAGGGGATGCTAGTATAGTGTTAGTTCAATAAAATAAATCAAAATAACACACTAAAATCCTAACACCTCTAGCCTAAACACTAGGGAAAGCATAGGTAACAAGCATGCATATGAAAACACAACTAAAACATAAAAGAAAACTTTATTTTACCCTCTTTGGAGCTCCAAATGGATTTCTCAATTTTTACATCAAGAAGTATTTAACAATGAAGCTTGCTTTGTTCCTTCTCTCCTTGGTACTTTGGCTTATGAGTTGGGCATGGTAACACTACTTGCATGAAGCTTATCTCTTCAAATTGGCATGATAGCATCACACTATCAAAAATTTGAAGACATTTATGAATAATAACTTTACACCAAGAGAGCTTAAATATCAATAGGCATGGCCTTTTATTTATAGCCTCAAAATTCAAATCTCACCAAAGGTGAGTTAAGGCATGGCTCTCAAATTAGATATTTTATAAGAGCTTGATAACTCATAAAGGTAATAATGAAAAGGCTTGATATTTTAATTTTCAGAATTTCTATTTTTATATATTCATTAATTACAAATAGGTCATTCAACTAAGCATTTAATCTTGTTTAATTAGATAATTCAATTTGATTAACATTTTAGCTCTTTTAAGATTTGATCAATTATCTCACTTAATGGGTCCATAGGCTAAACTAATAGTTGTTATGTTGCAAGGTGATTAGGGAAGAATCCATGAGAGGTTATTATTGCACACAAGATAGTATCCCAAATAGGGATGTCTCAACATGATTTTAAGCTTTGATAAATTATGCATGAATGAATTTGGGATGTTGAGTGATTCCTAGGCTTAATTTTCAATAGTTGGTAGGAATCAGTCTAAAGTCCAGTCAAGAGCCAATTATGGCTAGAATTAGATGTCTATAATTTTTCCTTGTTTGGAAAGACATTACAAACTCTAGGCACAATAATGTATTCTTAAAGAATGAAAAAGGTCCTGTATACCTAATGCCTCAATAGTGATAGATGAGCTTTGGATTCCCCCTAAAGGGAGCAGTCAAAGATTGGTCCCTCAAAATAAGGAAATGATGAGACCAAAAGGTAAAGGGGGTGGAAAGACTAATTTTACCATAGGAAATTATAATCAATGGCACAATGAACCACCCTAGGTGGGAAGATAAAAAGGGATGATTTTCCCAAAGGTGGTTATAATCATCGGTATAGTGAGGTAAAAAGATAAAGATTTGCCCAAAGGCAATTATAATCATTAACAAGATAAAAACATGCCCTAGTTGGGTGTATAGAGATCATGATTTTCTCAAAGGTAGTTATAATTATTAGCACAATGAAAACATGCCCTTGTTGGGTAGAAGAATGGGTTGAAACACAATGATTTTCCCAAATGTGGTTATAATCATTGGCTCTGTAGGTGGGATGATACACAATGATTTACCTAAAGTCAGTTAGAATCATTGTCAAAATGATGGGATTAACATGGAAAATTAGAATAGGGGGCTTAAATTTTGAATCCATACTTATGGGGTAGGAATAAGTTAGTACAGAGGAGAAAGATGAATTTGGGAAGCTTGCTAGTATGAAGATGCACATCCTAACAATCAAAGATTAAAAATATTTCATGATTTAATTACTTTGTATTTTGGGAATGATTTGAGTAGATTGGGAGTTTTTTAGATGCTAAGGAGAAGTATTGTGGTCGCATTGCTTGTAAGATTTACTAAGCTGATTTTTATTATAGTACTTGATGGTGGGCATCATGATATAAAACACCATGATAACTTATCCAAAATATGCATAAGTATTGACACGTGATCTAATAAATAATTTAAAATAATGCACCAATGATAAAAACCATGATGAAAATGTTAATTTATGAATATCGATGGACTCAAGTATGATGCACAAGGAATCACCCAATAAACACATGTATACTAAGTAAAGTCACAACAATGAAAGCAAATAAATAGGTAAAAAAGAAAACAAATAGGAAGACAAAACACCAAGAAAATATAAAATAATGAGAACAAAATGAAACAAAGATAAATAATGTTTAATTGTAATGTTAGTGCAAACAGAGAATAAACAAGACAACAAACATTTCCCCCAGGCTATAGAGATAATGAAACAAACAAACAAAATGGGGGGAATATAAGAAAAGGAAGGGGTAACCAAGCTAACTCTAGATATACTAGGCAAGTGGACATTGCCTACACAGTTCTAAGGACATAAGGTCCAACATAAAATTCAAGCCAAATGTGGTTCTCCCAAGAGATGGGATAGAATAAAAAAATGATGATAAGGGAAACATGATTTTGTTATATATGAAATATGGGAATGATCTCACAAGATGGTGAGAGTATGAGAGGAATCCCAATGGTCATTAATGTATCAAATTTGAATACATAATGTGTAATATGAAAACTCACAAATGGCATAGGAATGGCAAGGTGGGACTTCAAGGCATGATAAAGATGTTGTTCCTAATTTGCCCATATGTAGTTATAATTAAGAAATAATGACATAGGTCAATGATACTAATTTTTCCAAAGGAAGTTATAATTAGTAGCATAAAATGAGACCCTAATTTTCCAAAAGGTGGTTATAATAAAGAAAACTCAAAATGAAATGAAGTATGAAACTACCAAACCACTATCATACTAGTTAAAAATACTACCCTTGTCTAGAATACTAAATCAACTACTAAAACTTAATCTAAATTCCCTCACTGAAGGTGGCTGAATAAATAATGGAATGAAACAAATGGAAAAGGGTTGGGTAGGGAGGGTTAAAAAAAATTAGTCAAAAGGAAAGGTATGGTAAAATGGTATAGGGTATGGTACAAAGAAGGTCATAATAAGATACAACATAAACGTGCCTCATAGACAATACCTCAAGCCTCTTAAGGGAAACAACGCTTGAGGTGTATGATGTTCATCAACTCATTAAGATCATCCCCATCTAGTGTAATGATCCTGTATGCTCTAGAACTATAATTTGTAATAATGATATATGTGGCTATCCAGTTGGGTTTGAACTTTCCCTTCTTCTTCTTCTTCTTGGTCACGGTGTTCTTTTGGTTATCTTTGAGAATAAGATCCCCAAGTTCAAACTCTTTATGTTTGACTCATTGGTTATAGTGGTCATAGAACCATTTCTTATATGTTTGAAGGTTGTTGATATTGGCCATGCATTTATCATCAATTAAATCTAGCTCTTACAAGTGAGATACTCTATAGTCTTCATTGTCCAGTACATGTTTCAATGAGATGTGTAAAGAAGGTAACTTGACCTTAATGGGAAAAATGGCCTAAGTTATATAAAATAGGGAATATGGAGTGGCTCCTATTGGGTAAGGTAATTAATGCAGTATGCCCTAAGAGCATGAAATATTTGGAGGTGATAATCATGGACAACATCATTGAAAATATTTTTAAGGATGTTGATAATGTTTTTATTGGATGCTTCTGCTTAGTTATTACCTTGTGGGTAATAGGTGGTAAAAAAATGTTGAGTAATGTTGTACTTAGAAAAAAGCATTTTAACATCCTTGTTATTAAATGATCTACCATTATTAGATATAATGTCGAATGGGATACCATAGTGACAAATGAGGTGATTGAATATGAACTTGGAAATTTCTTTTCCAGACATGTAAGGGGTATAACTCCAACCCACTTAGTGAAATATTAGGTAGTGATAAGGATGTGTTTATGGAAATCAGATGAGGTTGGGTTAATCTTCCCAATGAGATTGAGGCCCCATGTGGCAAAGTAAGCATCATTTTTAGTGTTTTGGCTAGGGCATGAATCAAATTGGCATACCATTAACATTTGTCACACCTTTTGACATAAATAACTACATCTGCATCCATAGTTGTCCAATAGTACTTAATTTGTATGATATTTTAAACTAGGATGGACCCATTAATGTGGGCTCCACATAGTCCTTCATGAACTTCCCATAATGATAATTTTACTTCTACCAAATTTAAACATTGAAGTGGAGTTCCATCAAAGTTACAGTGGTAAAGGGTTGGTCCAAGTAAGGTATATCATGTAGCTTGGTAGGTAAATGCCTTATGTTATTTTTGGGATAGGTTGGGTGGCATGATATAGTCATAAACATAGGTATAAAAGTTTGAGTACCATATATAGCTGAGACCAACAATATCATAGATCATTATGATAGTTGAAGGTTCATGAGTAGGTGCTAGAAGATTTTTATGAGGAATTGATATTATTTTACCTTGTCTGGGTGATAAATCAAAGAGCCAATGGTGGCCACAACATCTTTTGTTCTATTATTGGCCCTTGTTATGTGTTCGAATTATATGTTGGCAATCTATTGTTTGAGAATGTTGATCATGTCCTTATATGGTACCAACATATCATCTTTGGTCTAAAAGTGGTCTGTAACTTGATTGATGATTAACTAAGAGTCACCATAAAATTTGAGATGTTGAATTTTCCATTTTACTACCTAATGAAGTCTTAAAATGAGAGCTTCATATTTGGCCATGTTGTTAGTATACAAAAAGCTGATGTGGAATGATTTAAGGATAAGATACCCTTGTGGTGTAATAAATAATAGGCCTCCCCTGATATATGTGATGTGAATGATCCATCAAAATACAACTTCTAGTATTTCTCTGTAAGAGGTATTTCAATGATAGTCATGATGGACTCATCTAGGAATTGAAAAGTGAGGGGTTTGATATCTACCAAGGGAGCTTAAACAAGCTAATCTATAAGTACTTATCCCTTGATATATTTCTAGTTGATGTATTCTATCTCTAACTCATTCAGAAGCATGATCCATTTAGCCATGCGACCTCATAAAACTAGCTTATAAATAACTACGGTCTTTTTGTTAAGAATGTAATGCCCTAATTTCTAGGCTACAAATACTATAGCTAAATAAGCTTTTTCAATGGGTGTATAATTGTGTTCATACATAACTAATATATGGTTTAAATAATACATGGCATGTTCTTTTCCATTATCATCGTGTTGAGCTAGAAGTGCGCCCAGGGCTTTGTCTATGGTAGATATACATAGTAGGAATGACTTTCCTGGTATAGGTGGTAACATAATAGGTATATTGGTAAGATATTCCTTTAGGTGCTGAAAATATTTTTGGCATTCTTCATCCCAATGAAATGTAACACTCTTTTTCAATTAATGTGTAAATAGATGGCATTTATCAGCTAACCATGATAGTAAGTGTTTGATATATTGAATCTTGCCCTACAAACTATGGAGATGCTTTAAATTAGAAGGTGGTGGCATCTCGGTAATGGATTTTACTTTAGCAGGATCAAATTCAATGCCTCTATGAGAGATGATGAGCCTAATTTTTTTATATAAGTGACACCAAAAATACACTTCTTAAGATTGATTCTAACCTTGTATTCATGAATCCTCTCAAATATTCTGTGTAGTGTAGCCGGATGATCGATACAAGGCTTTGATTCACCCAATATGTTGTCAACATAGTATTCAATAATGTCATGCATCATATCATGAAATATGATGGTCATGGATCTTTGGTATGTGGCCCCAGCATGCCTAAAACCAAATGGCATAACCTAATAAAAAAATGTTCCCCATGGAGTGGTGAACATTATTTTGTGTTGATCTTCTGGCTCAATCTGAATCTCATTGTATTCAAAAAATCCATCCATAAGTCAAAGCATTTCATAACCCGATGTGGAGTTAACTATCATGTCAATGTTTGGTAGAGTAAATTCATCCTTGGGCCAAGCGTTGTTTATATCTCTAAAATTAGTATAGATTTTGATTCCTTCTAGCTTCTTACTAACTACCACAACATTCAAGATCCATTCTAAATAGTTTATTGATTGAATGCATCTCATTTCTAAGAGTTTCTTAACTCTTTCTTTACTAATACAATAATGTGAGGATGCATCTTTATAATTTATGCTTCACAGGTTTGGCATCAAGATGTACGATAAGGTGTTGTATAACTAAAGCAACGTCCAATCCTGATATGTTAGAAAATACCCAAGTAAAGATGTCAATAAATTCTATCGAAAAGGAGGTAAAGATTTTACATTCTTCCTTAGTGAGGGACGTACCTAATTTGATCTATTTCTAATTGTCTAAAGTCCTAATGTTGAATTCCATAGTGTCTTATATGAGGAGAGTCAAACTATCTTCCAAAATGATCAACAATGATTTGAATTAGTTGATAACTACAAAGTCCTCTATTTGCATTGGCTCTTCAAGTTATCCTAAACAAGATGAATCAAATCTCCTAATGGTAGGGATGGCCATGTGAAAAATACTATTGTAAACTATTTTATAATTTGATCAAAGGCATGTTATTCTTTAGAACTAAACTCAAACTCAAAATCAAGTTCATCATTAGTGGTCTCTTAAGATATGTTTGAGGAGAGATGGACACGCCCATCTAATGGTGCTTGAAATAGGTTTTCACCAAAATACTAGCCTTTCTCTTTAATTTTACCTTGGTCCAAAATCTCTTCAAAGATGTTTTCAATTTTGGACCTCAATGTTTTATTTTATTTTTTTGGCTAAGGGTGTTCCCCTATTCTCCAAAATAGGTGACAAGATCTAGTTTGATAGAGAACCCTTATTTTTTGGCTTGAAATGAAACATTATTTCTTAGGCCTAGAAGATCACAAAAGGCCTCATCATTCTCAATCTCATCTATAGGCACTATGGATTCTTATTGGTCCCATGATATAAGTTAAGGGTGATAAAGAGGAAGTGGATTACATCAATTAACTAGGGTAATGGTACAAATGGCATGTGTGTCAAATAGATTAGTTTTGGCAAAGTCTTCATAAATGTTGTGATTGGACTCTACTTCACTATTGACATCATCATTATTCATGGGCATTAGAACAAAAATAAGATACGTGGGGTCACCCCCAAGTGGTTTAAATCCAAGAACATAGGTTATTTTTTACCCATTTATAGAAATTGTCTCAAGAGATCCCTGTTGATTTGGCCCAAGGCCTCCCCCTTTATAGGCTTGGTTTGCTATGATCCTGATAGGAATAGGATACTTGGCATGTTTATACCAATTGAAGATTTTGTCATTATATAACTATTTTTCATCATTTACAAGTTGGTCCTCTTCTTAGCCAGTGGCTTGTGTGAAAATGATAGGAGTTAGACTATAAAGTTTGCCTTTTATCTTTAATTTCCATTCCATGCAAGATATCTTGGCTATAGGTCTTATATAGTACTTAAGGTTCTGTGGAATCTTAGCAATGTGAAATGTGTCATGAGTCAAATACTCTCCTAGGGCATTAGCCAAGATGGTAAAATGATTTGAAATTTCAATAGGTATCATATGAGAGGGTGAATCAAGACTATCTAGGTCTATGCAATTGGCCTTTGGTAGATCAACAAGTATTTATTTGCTTTTGTCCTTTTTGGGAACTAAATCTAGGCCAAAATAGTAGTTATATCTTTCATACTCAACCTTCAAATCTTTATAATTTTCATAGGGTTTCAAATCTCCATTGATGATGACCTCCATGCCAGAATGAGAGAACTTGAGACACTAGTGCAATGTTGATGGGATAGCATGAATTTCATGTATCCAAGGTCTTCCTATAAGCAAATAGTAAGATAGTTTGAGGTCTAACACATGGAAAAGTATATTATGGGTCAAAGGCCCAATGATAATTGGTAAGATTATGATGCATTGTGACTTTTGCTCTTCATTATTGTAGGCCTTGATAGTGATGATTTTTGGTTATAGATCAACTGTTGTATATATGAGATGCTTGATGAGCTTTAGAGACCTAATATTTAGGCCCAGTCCATTATCTATGAGGACACATTTTACTTTATGTCATGTGATGAAAACTTTAATGTATAATGGATTATAATGGAGAGGGCCAAGGGATGGCATATCACTTTGGTCAAAGGTTAACTATTATCCTAGGGCTAGATGTCTAACCAAAGATTTGAATTTTTTTGGGCTTATGTTGTTTAGAACTTGGGATTGATTGAGGAACTCTGTTAAGATGTTTTTGTAGATGATAGACATATGTAGCAAATCCAAAATGGAGATTTATGTAGATGTCTTTTATAGTTGTTCTACAATGTCTAATGTCCTTTCCTTCATAGTGGTATATGTCTTGTTCCTATCCAAGATGGTCACTTGGATGGGTTCAGTGTCAGGTGGCTATGGGCCAGGAATGGTAATCTTTGAATACTGAGTTTTGATTACATAATTGATATTAGATACAAGTTTATTATTTATATAAAATGATGGTGGAGAGGGGTTAGATAGGATAAGTATTGGTTATCGGTGCACTTGTTTGTGGTCATAGGGCAATGATGAGTTATCAAGATAAGGTTTGAAAGTAGTAATCCTTGATTACTAGTACATCTTTTTATGGTCCCAGGTCAAGGAAGGATTACTGGCACAAATAGGTTGATTGGAATTGGTTAGTAATGATATTGTTCCATTATAACTTGGTCATGGGATTAATGGTAATAATGGAAATGCGACCTCTCACAAGATGACCTACAACTTTTTTGTATTCATGTGAAACTGCATGGTAAATTTGGTTGGTATTGGAATCATTTTGGACTTAGTTCCTTCCATTCAGTTAACATTGTTATTGTTGATGTTGGAATTGTTATTTTTGTCATGGATGTTGATACTATTATTGTGTTTATTCTTCCATTTGATATTAATATTGTTGGTTGTTATTGTTATGTTGCATAAATTGGTTTTTATAGATTCCTAGGTTTTGATTAGACATAGATGCTTTATTATCCAATATAATCTTTCCATTTTATGACACATTTTCAATGAGGTGCTTGATCTACACATAATGACATAGATTGTGTCCATGAACATGATGGTATTTACAAAACTTATTTTCTCTATACCAGTTTAGATATAGAATAAACTCAAGATAGTGCTTCAGAATTGGATAACTAATTAAATTAGTTGCAGCTAGTTTGTGAAACATGGATTCAATAGGTTATCCAAGGTCATTGAAGACTCGATGAGTAGGCACTTTTCTCCTTGGAGGAGGGGTTTGTAAAGGTAGTGATTGTTGTGTTTGTTGAGCTAGTCTAGGTTACTACAAAGGCTACACTTGTTGAATGTGTTACTGGTGAGGAGTAAGTTGTTTTTGTAGCATGGGTTGAGCAGATGATGTTTGCACCATTTAGACATGATGAGACTTGGTTACTCCATTTCCAACAACATTATTGTTGCAATTAAATTATTTGGATTTCTCATAATTATTGTCCTAGATTGGTGCCAACACTTGCACTTGGACCTGATTTTGGCTATGACTTTGGTTAGATGAGGTTAACTTAATAATCCTTTTGTTAATAAGGGCCTTTTCAATTATTAATCCTTTGTAAATTATCTCTTTAAAAGTCTACACACACTAGCGCTCTAGATGATAAGATATCTCACTATGCAAATTTTTAGTAAACATAATGGCCAATTGCTTGTTTGGTAAGCTATAAGTGAAGCAACTATTGAGTGCTCTCCATATCTATAAATAACTTCTAAATATTTCACCAAATTTTTACTTGGCTTAATTCAAATCTACTAATGAAATCTCATGTTCGATATTCTAGGAGAAATGTTACACAAATTTTTTCAAAAGGTCATCAAAATTGGATACATTTTTTTTGGCAATTTTAAGAACCACTCTAAATCCTATCCTACTAGACTTCAGGGGAACAAAAGGAGTAAATAAATGTCACTGTAAGCCACTAGATGAAAAGCAACAAAGAAATATATCAAAAGGGCCTTAGGGTCTCCTTTACCCTTGTATTTATTGAATTCTAGTGGTTCATACCCTAGAGAAATTGGTATTTACAGATAATCAATGTTGAATGGGTAGGAACACACATCATCTAACTTAAACTTCTTGGTTTATTTCCCTACTTGAATGTCGATAATTGGATCCTTCATTTTCTGTAGTTTTTGTGCCAAGAAACTAAATGGAACATTGGCCTAAGGTGGAGGCTGGATAGTCAAAGGTGGATTACTTTGGCTAGGGTATAATGGAGGCATGGTTTGTTGTGGAAAGTTGGTTTGGTGAGTGAATTGACTAGGAATATGCATCCATGGATTAAAATGTGATTTTTAGAATTGCACACACTTCAATATGATATTATGGTTTGGATTTGGTATATAGGCCTAATTTTGAGGGAATTGTGGCTATGATAAAAGCATATGGCTCTGGGTAAAGTATTATTCTTGTTGAGGTTAAGTAGGGACTTACTATCGACTAGTCAAACCTTGTTTAATAAGGGGGACTTTTTGTGGACCAATTCTTTGTCATTGGATTTGTGGAACATTTGGAATAAAAGGCAATTACTACCTAATTGGTACTTGTTGGATAGTGGTACTTCTTTATTGTACAAACATTGGTTGTGAAGTAGATGATTGTAAGGTGTTTGAAATTTATCTTTGAGAAATGGACATACTTTTTTGATTAGACAACATTTGTGATTATGAAGGCATATTGGCCTATTCTTGTTGGGGTACACTTGTCATTACCTCACAAGGTGGAACATTTGCTTCCCCCTATGAAGGTGGTAGAATGTTTTGCCTCTATTATGGTGGTCTATTGGGTTGTGATTTTTTTTGTGGAGTGTTAGTCATCACCTATTGAGGTGGAGTAACATTCATCATGTTTTGTTGAGTCAAGGCATTAATTGGTGCTTGATTACTTAATCCTAGTAGTTGTGTCCTTGAAGAAGTAGATGTTTGAGGATAAAAGGTAGTTTATTGTGGTTTGGATGTAGGAGTTCCTACCCCATGTAGTTATGAATCACTCATGGTATTAACTAAAGGTGATTTTTATTGTGGACTAGTTTTTGGTTTAGTTAAACCACTTTGACCTAGATTAGAAGACACTTGCATGTTATCCACTGTGTATGGTCCATTTGTCTAGGTAGAAGCAATAGTCACTTCTTTAATATATGGGACATTGAACATGTCCTTGACTAAAGTGATTATTCAAATGGGTATATACCTAAATTATATTGGCTTGTCAATTTAATTAATACCCCTATTGAAGGAGCTAACTCAATGAGTGGAGCATTTGACATGGCAATGTTATTAAAATTATGCACTAGATTTAAATAGGTTTGATATGTTATTTTCATCTATATAAAGTGGTCCTCCAAGCGGCCCTTTCTTTTGATAAGCATATTGTGGTTTTGATATGACATCGGCACAAGCATTTGAGGATTACAAGTAGAATCATGTTCAATGGGTTGAGTATAATACACAGTAAGAGGCACTATAACTAGACAAGGTAAATTTTCATGGGGAAAGTCTACTGGAAACTTGGACCCTACCTCTATAGCTCTGACTAAAACTTCATCCTTATTTTCAAGCAAGTGACGATCAAACATATATGGATCATACATTGATGGCATAGTAATGTAATAAGCTATTGTTGAGCTTGTTCTACAACCGATGGTATGTTATCAAGGTATTACATTGTTTTCCCCTAGTCTTACTCAAAATATGAAGGTGTGTTAACCAAATAATGGGCCATGGGATCTTGTATTTGCTCCACAAATTGAGTATTATAAGGAGGATAAAGATCCATCTCACAAGCCACATCATCACCATAGGGGTTTTGAACATTATCATAACTTGAATTGTACATGGATCTGCTATAAGTGTAATGAGATAGATACAACTCAATGATGAACATTTTTTGAAAAAAATAAACTTTGAAAAATAAAGTCCAAAGGACTAATGGTTTAAATTTGGTCTCTAAGGAATGGAACTGTATCTACAAAATTGTATGTGCTAAAACTTGGGCTAAAATAGTCTAACGTCAAATTTCCTATATAAAAAGGTCAAGTGGATGAATAGAAACTAGAATGCCAAGCTTAGGTAAAAAGTGTTTCAAACATGTCTAAAATAGGTCTAAATAAACAAAAGTTGCTAGGTCTTTTAGAAAAATAAACAAAAGTTTCTAGGTCTTTTAGAAAATAAGGCACAAAAGCTAGGCCAAAAAAGGTTTTTCTAAGTCTTTTGAAAAAGCCACAAAAGTTATACTATAAACAAAATAAGGTCTAAAGGCAAGAGATTTAATATAAAAAAAATTGAATCACTTTGACATAAACTAAGCATTCAGATTTAAACATAAACTTGATCACTTTGCAAAAGACATGGAGATTTAGGCATATGGAAGATAGATCACTTCCCCAAATCTAGGCACAAAAATAATCTTTCAATCAAGCAAAGAATTAACCTAATTTGCACAACCCAAAAGTGAAGGGTAAAGACCTAAGCTAAAATTGCACAAGGCATAGCTTTAAACAAATTAGTGTTTGTATTTGAATTTGTCAAGGTTAATTTCAAACTAGATTTAGAAGACTAAGCTTTTCAAAATAGAAAACAAGCTAGACAAGAATGAATGGCCTAATGGTACTAAGCATAGATCTTAAAAGGCCACATGGTTTTAAAAATTGTAATTTTAGATACAAGGCAATAAGTCTTTGAAATGATTTGAGTAGCGTAACAATGTTATCATGTTATAAAGATATGAAAAATGTTTTGTTTCAAATAAATTTAAGGTAAAGACTTGAAATGAATTGGGTAGTGTAATGATACCCTTTTCAAATACGTGATACACACACAAAGGGGTTTGATAAAAGACTAAGGAAAAAAGGTGTGATGTCAAATGGATAGAATAATGCCTCTTCAAACAAAGGATTTATGCATAAACAAGACTCATTATTTGGTGTGGTGTGACAAACAAATAGATTTGACTTAAGACCATGCAAGTAAAAAAGACAAAATGATAAAAACACCTAATTATAACATCCTAAATCCTAAAATTGATAAGGTTGCATCATACTGTCGAATTCTATCTATATAATTTATTTTAATAGGATTTAAATTATTGATCCAAAAATTAAAATCACATTAAAATTAGAGTTTTCTTAGGCCCCCTCTTCTCTCAATAGCTTATATGATGACATGTAACTTCAGGCTACTTGCCCTACATCAATAATATGTCTATGGAAAATGGGGTTGTCTAAACTATTAATTCTCATTCAGTTCTAGATGGTCCCATATGTGTGTCAAAATATATGGCACAATCACATCATTTGGATCCATGTAAATCATATTATTGTGAAAAGTCTTGTCTTTTTCACAATCCCAACATTTATAATTTTTTTAGTGTAGTGTGATATTTGAGTTGCCCCTACATTTTGAGGCTAATTAACATTAACAAAGCTTGTTTTAATCACTTGAAACAAGCATTCCATGGGTCACCCTTAATTTATATACCCCACCATAGAGTGGGATTGAAATGATGCTGAGAGATGAATTCCCAGGTCAATGCTTCCATAGATTACTTGTGAGGAGGTGGTGAACTCCTATCCACAAGACAAAAATGGTTGAAATAAATATAAGTGGAAGGACTTTAAGGTCATTTTATGGTCACCCAAATCATAATAATTTTGGGGAGGGCCTTAGCCACTTTCCTTTGACACTTTTGTACTAAAGTGATAAATGCAAAGAATAAGTATTTTTTATCACCAAAATTCCCTAAAGGGGACGGGGGGAGAGCATATGCGTGTCACTCATCTTGATAAACAAACACTTCAACAAATAAGAATAAAAATGAAACTCTTATGAGTATGTAACTAAATTGATAATTCATTTTTATAGCATCAAAATAAAATATGTTATGAAGTTTGAGCCCCTTGGATTTTGTTGTTGATAATTGTAAAAACTTCAAAAATAACTAAGAGTTGAAAACAACTAAGTATATTTTAATCATCAAATACAATGTGTGTAAGGTTTAACCATGCTTAAACTTTGTGTTTTCCACCTTAGGACCTGTAAATTGTTAGAGGGTTTGCCTACTTAGAAGCCCAAAATTAAGTGAGGAAATAAAATTTTAAAATTAGCTCTCAGGTTTTTGATTTTTTGTCTCAGAGACTAATCATCATTAATCCATAAAGATCAATGTCGATCCAGAGAGATCATTGTTGATCCATAGAGATTGACATTGATTAAGTAGATCATCGATATTTCCTAAAAAATAGATACAAAATAAGTTATTTTGATAGAAAAATGGTTAATAAATGAGCTTAAAAACCCAAACACCTCACAAATTCTATAAGAAATAAATTATATAAATAACATGCAGATCATTAAACACACACTAAATGCAATAAAAATCAAGTAAAAACATTGTTATTTATGTTCCTAGTTGTGTTCTATTTTTCACATAGGCATCATGGTCAATTCCTATAATCGACATCGATCTAGAAAATTGGCATTGATCCCTGTAACCTATAACTTTCTAAAAAAGAAAAAGATGTAAAAAAACAAAGTTAAAACTTAAAAATTGAAGATTTTTATACATCCATAGAAAAACTAAAATCAACATATCAATACCCTTAGCTATAAGGGATCATCGGTCCTACTGGGCATGCCATGATGTGAATAAGGAATACAATAGAGGGTAGGTTAGTATAGTGTTAGTTCAATAAAAGAAATTGAAAAAACACACTAAAATCCTAACACCTCCAACCTAGACACTAGGGAGAGCATATGTACCAAACGAGCATATGAAAACATAACTAAAGCATAAAAAAACATTTTTTACCTTCTTTAGAGCTCCAAATGGCTTGTAGAAATGGCTTGCTCTATTTGTGCATCAATAAGTCTTTGACAATGAAGCTTGGTTTGATCCTTCTCTCCTTGGCACTTTGACTTATGAGTTGGACATGGTAACACTTCTTGCATGAATCTTCTCTCTTCAAGTTGGCATTATAACACCACACTATCAAAGCTTTGAAGATAGTTAGGCATAAAAAATTTACACCAAGAGAACTTAAACATCAATAGGCATGGCCTTGTATTTATAGCCTCAAAATTTAACTCTCATGTAAGGTGAGTTAAGATTAAGTTTAAATATGGAATGGGTTCAAAATAACCCTAGGTGAGTTGAGGTTAACTCCAATTGAGTTAAAATTTGTCATGTAATTGTGATTTTCAATTACTAGGCATGGTTCTCAAATTAGATATTTTGGAAGAGATTGACAATTCATAAAGTCAATGATGAAAAGGCTTGATATTTTGATTTTTAGAATTTACATTTATTATATTCAACAAAGAGATGAACAAATGAATTAACCAGCATATGAAACAATACATAGAAAGCCTATTATATAGGCACAAAAGGAACACCCAAAAAATAAGGAGCTAGGTGTAACTAAAAGCATCAAGTAGCGTAAAAAATAAAGGACCATGAAATCTACCTACCTAAGTCATTAAAAACACTATAACCATAATCACAGGGAATATACCTTATCAAATAGCTTAAGGTAACACAATAATATGCTAATACCCTCCCTTAATGACTAAACCAAAAACAAGACCAAGTTTATCCTTGACTTTTATGAACTTGTCTAAACCAAGTGGTTTGGTCATTATATCAGTTAGTTGCTCTATAGTGGGGCAATAGAAGAGATTGATGTCTTCATTTATAACCAACTATTAGATGTAGTGATGGTGAGCCTCAATGTGTTTTGTCCTAGCATAAAATACTAGATTCTTCACCATCTTCTAAACACTTTGGTTGTCATAGAAAATTAGAGTAGGCTTTGATGACTCAAACTAAAGATCCTCCAAGATTTTTGATATCCACATAGTTTCACAACTTACACTAACCACAACTTTATACTCTAATTCTATTGAAGATAATGCCACTATATTTTTTAGTTTGCTCTGCTATGAGAAAACTCCTAAACCAAGAGTGAATACATAGCTTATTATAGATTTCCTTGAATCTACTGATCCTACCCAATCAAAGTTAGAATATCTTGAAAGCTTAAAATATATAGACTTCTTATACAATATGCCAAAGTCAAGATTACCTTTGACATATCTTAATACCTATTTTTTAGCTAACCAATGTACTTCCTATGGTTTATACATGAAGTGAGATAGAAAACTCACTACAAAAAAAATATCCAGTCTAATCATAGTGAGGTAAATGAGACTACCCACTAGCTGTTGATACACTATTTTATTGACCAAAAGTGAAGCAGTGTCAATTGAAATTTTAGCTCCATCTTCTATAGGTGTGTGATTTGGATTAAAATACATCATTCTAAACATTTCCATCAATGATTTAGAATACTTATTCTGTGACATGAATACAACACCATCACCTTGTCAAAACTCAACACCTAAACAATATTTTAGTAGTCCTAAGTATGTCATGTCAAAAGTACAAAAAATATCAACCTTAATTTGTTGAATGAGACTAGAACTACTCTTAGTGATGGCTATGTCATCAACATATGCAATGAGAATCAAGATATCATTACCAGACACCTTTACATAGAGAGTTGGTTTAGAATTACACCTTTTAAAACCAAAATCCCTAAGATATGAATCTATTTTCATATAGTAGGCTCAAAGATCTTGCTTAAGCCCATACAAAGACTTGATCAACTTGCAAATAAGATGTTCTTTACTAGGAATCTAAAAACCCTATGGCTAAACCATGTAGACTTCCTCCTCCAGATCTCCATTCAAAAAACACTCTTGATATCCATTTGGTGCACCTGTCATCCAAACTGAGTAGCAATAGCAAAAATCAAACAAAAAGTTACCATATATATCAAGCACATACCTAACATTATTAAATGTATATCGAATTTTACCATTATAAATGATCTAAACATTACCATATCCCTTCATAAAATGAGTTCTATCATCTCCTAAAGATACAGATTTATTACTAATATCATTTTCAATAAAATCCACATACCAGTCCTTATGGCATGTATAATGATGAGATGCCCTTGAATCAAAGTACCAAGCTCGATCCATTACATAACTACCACTAGAAGCCATGAAAGCAAAATTAGGAGATTTTTCCTCACCTTCACCTTCAGCTATATTCGCATGATGAGCTTTCTTTCTAGGGTTAGCCATATCCTATTGTCTTTTCCTATAATCTTTTTTAAGATGACTAGGTTGCTTACAGTAAAAACATTTCCACTTAGATATCTTATTATAACCACTTACTTGTGAAGTTTCTATTAAATAACTATTAGTTTTAACAAACTGCTTACCCTTTCCCTTGATGAAGAATGTACTCTCCATAGAAGTAGATGTAGTCAACACTGTCTGCTCCTGCCATCTCTCCTTCTACAATAGCAATGTGGACAAATTTTCAAAGTCCAAAGTCTGTATCTCAAAAATCACGTGAAAATACTCCACAAATGACTCAAATGAAGGTGGAAGATTCTACATAACTAGAAAGATCAAATCTTTCTCATCAACAGGCTTCTACAAAGCCTTAAACTGATCACTGATGTCCTTGATCTATAATAAAAACTCAAAAATAGAGCCACCTTTCTGTATCTTAGTAGAAAATAAAAAATTATTCAAGTATAATACCTTACCAGATTTAGAAGCCTGATATTTAGAAGTAAGGTTAGTCCATAAAGCTGATGTATTGGTCACATTTTTGACCTCTGAGATTAGATTATCTGCTATTGACTGTTTTAACAACATAAGAGCCTCATGATGACATTTATCATAGTCATTGGTACCTCTAGTAGGCCTTTCCTCTTTACTAGGCACTATTTGATCAAGATTCTAATATTCACATATTATCAAAATCTTCTGACTCCATAAACTAAAATTTTTGCCTGTCATTTTTTGTGAATCTGGCAACAAGAGGTGTTATAAACTAGCCATTTTGACCTAGTTTTTCCAAAAAATGTAAAAAATAAAATAAAAAATATAATGAATTTATATAAAATTCCTCCTACCCATTGATTCAAATCACAAACTAGTCACTACCTCCATTTTTTAGTAAACAAATCAACACTGTTTGGGAAATTTTAAACTTTCCATCTTAAAAACACTAAAAAATGGACAAAAAAATTAAATCAAGAGATATACAACTTTGATTTGAAAAATTCCTTCTCCGTCAACATAAAGATTAAAAAACCCATAAAATGGTGAAAATTTTAAGCAAATTGACTTTACGGTTTGCTCCCAACATAATTAATTGTGTTCCTCTAAGCAAATATTTATGAAAAAAAATCAATTTTCCTAAAGTTATTTTTTTTTTTCCAATTTTTAATTTAAATGAATCACACCTTATTTTTGATTGGTTGTATTAAAAATAGGATAAATATTTGTATGTAATAAATCCACCAATACAAAAACACTTGTGCATTTCCAGAGAAAAGCTTTCCTGCAAAACTTCAAATGTTGATACCTGATGCAATTCTTAGGCAAATTGAATTTTGTTAGATATAGGAAGCTTCTCCCAACTAAGACAAAATTGAAGCAATAATAAATAGGAGAAGTAGTCAAGAAATGAATTTCTGACTTCTCCTATGGCACCTTCTAGAGCCATACAACATGTGGGGGTAGGGAAAAGATAAAAAATAGGCCTTAGAGCCTCTCCTTTGATTTCCTCTCCCTCTGTCTTGGTCTTAATAGACCTTCTCTTTCTTTTCTCTATTTGTTTGGCTCTTATATTGGTCATAAAAAATAAAATTTGATTTTCTTCGTCTCACAGATCTCTATCGAGCGCTTCCTCCCTGACAAGACCATCCTCTCTTGCTACACAGGTTCCCTTCCAAGCTTCCTACACCGCAAGCTCTAAAACCATATTAGATTCATAAAAGAGATGAAGAAATAAATTAACCAGCATATGAAATAATACATAGAAATCCTATTATATATGCACAAAAAGAACACTCAAAAAATAAGGAGGTGGGTGTAACCAGGGTAGAATAAAAAGGATATGCCTATGAAACCTACCTACCTAAGTGGTTAAAACCACTATAACCATAAGCATAGGGAATATACCTTAGCAAATAGCTTAAGGTAAAATAATAATATGCTAATACCAGTTTTAGATATTCATTAATTACAAATAGATAATTCAACTAAGCATTTAATAGTGTTTAATTATATAATTCAATTTGATTAGCATTTTAGCTTTTTTAAGATTTAATCAAGTGCTTTGCTTAATGGGTCCATAGGCTAAACTGACAGTTGTTATGCCACAAGGTGGTTAGGGAAGAATCCATGAGAGGTTATTGTTGTGTATGAGATAATATCTCAATTATGGATTCCTCAACATGATTCTAAGATTTAATGAATGATGCATGAACTAAATTGAGACATTGAGTGACTCCTAGGCTTAATTTACAATGGTTGGTAGGAATCAGTCTGAAGTTCAGTCAGGACCCAGTTGTGGATAGAATTGGATGTCTATAGTGTGTAAGAGAGGAGTGTATCCCTTATATACATGTTCAAGGACCTGTGATTTATAGATTATGAACGTAGTTCATCCCTTTACATTAAGTCAGTTAAGGTATGAGTTTATGCAACATAAACATAGGTAGATGAAAATTTTGAATACCAACTTTGGTGGAGGAATAGGTACTCATATGGACTATAGAAACATGTTTGAATATGATAAAATATGTCTAGTTAAGGAGATGAGAAAATATTTTTTCAAGTTGGTCATTAAATTATAAGGTATGCTTCAAATGATGGTGAAAATAAAGTTCTTGCCTTCAAACATTAAAACCCAACTAGGGTTGACTATGAGAGGACCCGAATAAAAATCACAACGAGTAAGAAAATGGAATGGACATCCCATTTCCATGGTGTTGAAGCTAAACCAATGAACTAACTCTTTAATTCATGAGGAAAATAGGGTAATAAAACATTGCACTGCAAAATTTAATTAACTATCTTCCAAGAACACAACTTATAATAAAAATTGGTGAAGAGGCCCATTTTGAAGCACACCATTTTTGAAATAAATGTAAAATAGAGGATAAGGAACATGAAAATATATTATTTTGACAAAACATTCAATCAACTAATAAATGAGTAATATTATTTATTATTTTAAGTAAAATTTTGAGTAATTTTATTATTATTTGTTTTAATTGTCCATTTAGTTAACCTCATTGTTATCAACTTTAGGAAATGAAATGAGGGAGGTTGTTCAAATAAAATACATGAAATAAGTCAAATTTTTTATCCATATCATTGATACTAAAATAGGGAATGTGTTCAAGGAAAATAGAGACCCAACATAAATTATTGACATTTAATAATTACATTTTTCAAAGAGCAAGGCAAGGAATGCACATCAAATAAATGAGTCTTTGCCTACTAACAAAAAAATATAAAATATGCATCCAATCATTATATGCTCTGTGGTGACATAAAATCATTGTATGTTGTATGGTGATTTACAATTGATTACTATTTATGACTATGTTAATAATAGGCATATATTTTGAATAAAAAATCATTGGTCATGTTAACAAATACATTTGGATGTAAAAATGAAAATTTTAAGTTAATGATATGGGTTTGAAATGTATTAAGTGACTCTTTACTTTAGGATAAATTAGGACTCAAGATGATTAAAAATAATTAATTTATGCATCATTCAATAACGTAATTAACAACCATAATATAAAAATGAAATATATTAATAAAATATAGTTTATGTAATGCCATTAATAAGCAAAATTACATAATATAATATTATTAAAAAGGGAATTTTTTATAATAATCAAGTATCATGTAAAATTTTGAGCAAAGGTAATCCTTTAACAACTAAAAAGTGAAAAAATAATAGTTAAAAAGTAGGACTTTCGTCAAATGAAGTATGACATAAAGTGCAACAAGGTATATCACATAAACTTTGGCTAGGGGCATCATAAGTTAACAAATAGCATTTTCACCAAATGAAACAAAACATAAACTATAGGTAGGTACATCACATAAACCCTAGAATGGTACATTATAAGTTAAAAACTAAGTATCACTTTCATCAAATCAAGCATAACATAAACCCTAGAAAGGTACATCAAAAATTATCAAGCAAGTAATAATCACATCAAATGAAACATAGAATAAAACTTGGCTAGGTACATCACATAAACCCTGGATAGGTATATTATACTTTAAGTATATCTCTGAGACATACATTTGGAAGAAAAAATGCATATTTTATGTTAATGAATACATTTGTATGCAAAAATGAATAATTCAAGTTAATGATTATAATATCGGGTTTAATTATATTACATGACTCTTTATTTTAGTATAGATAAAGACTCAAGATGAACAATAAGAATTAAGTATGGAAATTATTCATCACTAAATAACATACTTAACAACAACCATAATACACAAATGTAATGTGTTAAAAAACTACATAGCATATGGTGCATTTATGAAGCAAAATCACATAATATAATATTATAAAAAAGGGAACATCGTATAATAATCAAGTATCATGTAAAAAAATAAGCAATATTGATCACGTAAACCCTATCCAAGTACATCACAAACCTTATATAAGTACATTATAGGTCAAAAAGTAAGTATCAATCATAAAATGAAATATAACATAAACCCTAAAAATGTACATCACCTAAACCCTAGCTATGCACATCAAAATTCAACAAGTATCACTCTCATCAAATGAAACATAATGTAAACAAGTAAAATCATAACATCATAAGTTTGAAACATCACATGTATCATAGTGGGCCTCATAATTACTTTTCACCACATCATTTTCTCCCTTAACAATTCCCATTTCACTCTTATTTGTTTCCTTCTCAGCTCCCATTTCACTCTACTCTTGTTGACCAACTTCAATTTTGGATTATCTTGATCCTATTAGTTTCGATCTATATGTCACGATGATCTAGGTTTTAACTCACATTAATATAACCATGTGAATGACATGGAATGGATAATTCAAGAGTACCCAACATTTCTTCATATTTATGTTGCAAATTTATTAAATCAGACATATGTGCATTAATTGGTGCAAGATCAAATATACATACATCAACATTATGGTTTTTATTAAACTATCAATTTCCTTAATTTTTTTAATGTTTTCTTCTTTTAATTCTATTGTATTTTTGAAATTTTCAACTAAAGTTAACAACTTAACATTAAAACCCTTATAAGATCTCACATTGGTATTAACTTTTTCTATAAAAATAGATTGATCTTCAAAATAATTTCCAATGTTTGTTTTTCTCAAATCAATATCATTTATCTTCAACTTGTAGTAACCAAAATATTCTCACAAATAATTGATCATGCCTATTTTATTAATTTATATCCTTAATTAACTTGTTCATTTAATTGGTACCTATTTTTCTATTTTATCGCATCCTGATCCTAAGAGAGGACCTATTTTATCTTGTAACCATCATCTACCACACACAATAATCTTGTGTTTATTAAAAAATTGATTATGTAGTTAAATGCCTCAATCTAGACCCAAAATCCTAACACATTTCCTTAGGGGATGAGAATGATAGATAAGAACAATAGTGACTACCAATCCTATCCTTATCTAACAATCCTATCTATTTCCTATCAAGTATCATATTTTAGATGTAAATCCTCCATAAAGGCTTCCTCCTTATTTTTAGGCTTCTTGGCATGTTTTCATATCAGTGAAATATTGTCACTTAGATTTTCACCCTTTGAGGATATGTCTCAGCTCTCCTCATCCAAGTGGCAGAATTGAAACACATATAGGCTTGTGGGTGAGCCTAAGAGTGAGGTGAATCTCTAGATAGGGATAGATCCCTTGATGCACCCCTTTGGATCACTACTATACCTAAACTTTGTGAGGGAAAAGGGAGAGATAAAAATAAAATAAAACTATCCTAAGGGAGGTGATACACCAAAATGATTGATGACTACCAACCAGTTGCATGTTACATATGAAACCAAGAGACTAACCAAATATACACTTTTCCAATCTGCATCTTCTCACATAAATATTACATTATGAGGTTATGGATGAATGTTTATGTTAGGAGTAATATACAAGAGGCCTTGAAGGTAAATAGTGAATATACTAACTCAATCAACCTTGAAACTTCCTATAACACTTCATATGCCCTACAAGAAGAAGCTTTCCAACTACAAATAGGCGAGAGAATGAACTAACAATGCTAAGGAAACAACAAGTCATCAATAAGAAAAATAAATAATCTAAGTAAAGACACTATGAATAGTTATTAAAGAGGTAAAAATAATTAGTCTTATTGATCAAATGGTATGCAAATGAGTAGGGCTTCACCATACTCAAGTGGAGCATAAGTTACAAAGGCTTAAATGGCTTGTTCTTATAGAACTTGAGAGAGAGATAAGAAGAGTGAAGCAAAAAGGTCACAAGTACACTTATAAAGATGATAAAAGGAGTTATTTATGCATGATAAGAGGGTGTGAAATGAAACATGAAAGGTTAAGAAGCACAAGTGTCACCCCAAGTCATGAAACTCATGACAAGAGGCATGAAATTCCCTTTGCTAGCTCATAAAATTGCCATCATGATTTATCCCTATTTTAACATCAAAAAATTTAATAGGGATAGTTCTAATTATTGGAATGAGAGGAAAGGATTTTTTTCATGCCTCTCCATGCATTGGTTTCAGTCCTGTTCATCTAGAATCATCTGGAAAAATGAGATATCACTACCTGCACTCAAAGAAACTCCTCTTTCAACCACCCCTCACACTTGGCCTCAAAATTGGATTTATTTTTCTATTAAAATATATGTTATGGAGTGAATGACATGTTTCAATACCCTCCATATCCTTAGAAGCATTAGGCACATCTTAAAATCAACCCACTTGAAGCTTTTCACCCTTCTCACTACCATGTTCACTATGCCAATTTTGATTGGTTGAGATGAGAGCTATTATTTGAACACTTAATATATTTTATTGAATATTAAATTTCCATTTAGGGTTATAATAAGTCTATATATTCCTTCCAAACTTGGTTTCATTTCTTGAATGTTCTTAGAATCTACACAATACACAAAATAATCAAAATAACCCATTTTGTACCCTATATATATATATATATATATATATATATATATATATATATATATATATATATATGTATAAATATATATGTATATATATATATATATATATATGTATGTATATATATATATGTATGTATATATATATATGTATATGTATATATATATACATATATATATATATATATATATACATATATATATATATATATGTATATACATATATATATACATATACATATACATATAGATATACATATACATATATATGTGTGTGTGCGTGTGTGTGTGTGTGTGTGTGTGTGTGTGTGTGTGTGTGTGTATGTATATGTATATATATATGTGTGTGTGTGTGTGTGTATACATAGCTAATATAGCTAATATTGATGTTATGGATCATAATAGAGTCATATAAAACATATAATAATAATTATTGTCAAACTATTCCATTTGGGTAACTCACCATCCTCATCTTTCCAATCGGGTCCTTCCAAGGGTTTAGCAAGGGTTTTAGGCTTGTTTCCACTCTTAAATTTTTTCATTAGGGTTAGGCATTTTAGTTTCAAAATAATTCCAAAAATTCATAGTTTAATACCTTAATAAATATCCATTAACTTCTTATATTCCCATGCGCAGCCTCAAGGGAGATGTGATCATCCAATATTGTCTTGTCAAGCTTGATTCCTCATTTCAACAGGTCTAATGTTGTCTCTGAGCCAAAAAATGGATTCCTAATAATTTTTATGAAATTTTTAAGATTAAAAACACCTATAATTAACTTATTCACATTATAAAATAAGTTATAATTCATATCTAATTTTATACATGTGAATGACTCCTCATTTGGACAAGAGGCCTAAACCTTGTTTAGCAGGCTTGAGTTGTCTTAAGACCCAAAATGTATTTCTCATGATTTATTATACATACCAATACCTAAAAAACATATATTATTCCCCCATAAAAATTTATTTTTCCATTTTAATTCACACCTATAGATAGAAGTGGCATTGGTCTCTTATTTGGTCTTTAGGCCTAAACATGCCAAATAGGCTTGACTATAACCCTTGATGATTTATACCTCCCTATTTAGTTCCATCCTTATATGATAGATTTAACATGTTTTCATAGGTGTGTTACATCTTATCACACCTTATAATAAATTCTAAATAGGTCCTAACTCATCCTTTTGTCTCCTTCTCCAAAACTACCAGGGTTTGTGCATGAGGGGAGTGCCCTCTATCTAAGATAAAACATAGGTCACTCCCATATTTCCTCAAAAAATATTGAATATTTTAGGGGATTATCCAACCCATAAAAATTTTATGTACCAATTTTTATCCCTTGGTATGATTTTTTGTCCTCCCAAACGCTTTAAGACTCAGGACAGACTATTTGCAAGCAGGCTGTGCATAGTGCTTTTTGGTGTAGACTGTGTTTTTTAATTGTTTAGTCCCTTTCTATATTAAATATACAATATTATAGATACATGGGAATTATTACCTAAATTTTGATCACTTTTTGATTATTTAAACCTTTAGACTCTTTCCAAACCCTACTTTGTTCATGCCCTACCATGATCATCCTAGACTGGGGTCAACTTCTTGACTGTGTCTTCTCTTTCCTGTAGGTGTGTACTACTCATCTGAAATTGATTACCTCAATACAAGTCCCTATTCAACCTTTAATACCACCTAATATTTTTATCCATTTTACATGATAAAAACCTATGATCATCACCATTTGGGTCACTGCCAACTACAATTAGTTGTAACTACCAATTATTGGGGAAAATAAGAGTATTGTAGGCATGAACCATCTTTAAAATCATTGTGAAATGAATTTTGGATCCAATATGGGTCTTAGGAACTTTAATCCTTTGTAAACCTTGGTGTCTCTATATATAAACTCCCTTCAAGGATGAAAAATGTTTTCATAGTCAGTTGTAGGTGGTCTTTTTAGGCAAGAAAATCTTGTAGGTGTACATGGGAAGAAAAATATAGTATATCCTCATACTTTAATGATATTTATGAAATTAATGCTCACTTTAACCATATATAACCATTAAAATATGTTGGCATGGTTTAGATATGTCAACTTGGAGTGCAAGGTCACTTTTGGGTCAAAGTCTTATAGACATCAATGCCTGAGTTTAGTGTCTTTGTAGGCAAATTTAGGCCTCTCAAAAATAGTCTTCCCCTTGTTATTATCCCCTAAAAATTTTCAAATTCATAGAACTAAGATATGGATATATAATTAATATATTTATATACATAAAATATTTTGGTAACCTTGTTACAAGATGTATACAAAAGGGCTTGGATCTCTAGTTTCTCAGTTTAGGGAAAGTGTTCCTGAATACACAATCCTTGCCTTTGATCATGACTTCCCATTTTATCTACCAATATAAACTTCCAAATAAGCATAACATGGAACTTTCATCATAATAATACCTGAATGGGGTGTCACTAGATGTTTCAACCTCTCTATACAAGCATTCTTAGTCCCCTACTTAACCACCTATAGGTGGATATTTACACATACACAGGTAGTAAGGAAATTTCAAATAGTGAACATTGTATGGTTTATAACCTCTCTTAAATTTTATCAAAGTTATCAAATGTATTATATTCATCTTGGAAGTTTTGAAACATATTTACTTACTTCCACTCTAATATGTTCATTCCTTGTTGAAAACCCTGTAGGTGCATTCTCATGTATAGGCAGTAAGATATGATTGTAGGCTATCTACAAGATGTGAGCTATTGTGTTAAGTATTAGGCCCTTTCTAAGTTTTCAAATACACTCTTATGACTCTAAAGGATTTAACCACTTTTCAAAACTCTCATCCCACCATGAAGTCATCTCAAGAGGCTCTTGTAGATGAGTATAATAGTATAAGGTTGTGAATGACTGTGTTTTTGGCTACCACAATCCCTTCTTATGCCAAGTGGAGGTTCTTATTTGATTATATTTCTATTAAAAAATGTTAAATATCATGATATATTTGTTATACTTACATGAATCATGTTAAATAGGTCCACACATGTGTTTCAACATGGTTGCAAGTGAAATTGAGCAAAGAGTTTATTGTGAGCATAGCAAGACTAAAAACTTGATCCAAGAATGATGTTATGAGAATAAATATGAAGGTAATATGATAAATATGGTATTGAGACCTATGGGACACCATATTACATATACATGAGACCTCTATATGGAAACAACATTCTGCAAATAAAGAGAACTTTGACTGAGACCTCACATGGTGACACCTTCCTGCAACATGAGACAACTTGCTCATAAAAACACCATGAAACATGAAAAAAATCATGAATATCATCTAAGAAGATATACAACATTATATGTAGACAACATCATCAACTAGATTATATGTACTTGTCTAAAATGGAGCAAAACCTAAAGGGTACGCAAATTAACAAGCAAAAAAACATAGTTAGCTTATAAAGGATGGTTCATAAAGCAAGGTTGAAAAATATTATAACTATTTTTATGTAAATTTATTTGTATAAGTTTAATAACACCTCCCAAAATAATTTGACTTGGAACCTCTTCTACTAACCATACCAAGCATGAACATGTTGGTCACTTTTGCATGTCTAGAAGGGCAAGAAAGGAGCAAAATGGTTTTGGGCCTTTTTTATCACTTCCAAAGCATGTTAATCATTGATATTAGTGTGAATAATATTAATATATTTTTTATCACCTTCTCCTATGTGTCACCTTCTCCCATGGGCTATACAAGTGCCAAACTCCCCTTTTTGAGTTAGTTTCTTGAATTTTAGTTAGATAACATGTAAGCTTTTGATTAACTAAAATTTATGATAAGGAATGTAACCTCTTGGATGCTTGAAAATAAAATAAGACACTTGCATTTATGACCCCTAAAATCCTACTCAATGACCCAAAATGACAAATAAACTTATTAGACCATGACTAAGGCTAAAAAGGCATTAAATAACATCAAATGGATTATAAAATACCCTATGATAAATTATTATACCCCTAAAACATATAAAAAGTCAATTTTTTACCTATAGGGGTCCCAATTTGACCTACATGGTCAAATTTGGTCAACAAATTGGTGACTCATAAGGGTAGTATACCTGCTAGACTAACTAGACCAGTAGCCTTATTAGTCTATTGGGCTTCGGGAGTCATCTAAATTTTGAGACATAACAAGAGGACTTTGACCACAAGATTTGATCAAAACAAGACCAATTGACTACCTCAACCACATAAAGCAAAGTACACACACAAAACAAAGTAAACAAATTAACAAGACACACACACATATGCTCAAGGCACTTAGGGGAATCATAAAAAATTATTATGCATAAATAGAAAGTAAGCATACCTCCTTTCTAGGATAAAAAGTAAAGTTTCTTGAATCTTTTTCTTCATGAGATGAGTCATAGTGCCAAGCATGTTTCTCCTTGAATTGGATGCTTTGTAGATCATACCTATTCCTTAGTGCTTCACTTGATCTGCTCTCAAATAAATCATCTTTAAATAGTTATCTAATGTAGATATATTCCTCTTAAACTTGTACACGTACCTCATACTGCTTCCCACTCTTCATCTCATGGTCAACTTGCATCTTCTTTGTAGGCATGGATTCAAGAGGATTCATTTCTTATTCCTTAAAAGATTGAGGCCAATAGGAACTTGTTCCATCCTTTAAGATCTGATGTGTTTCTCCCAACTTGTTGAGAGGATGATATCCCATCTTGATTATTTCAAACATGTCATCATGGGATGCATATGCCTCTTGGAAGGATAGATTTGAAAAGTTACCTTTTATTTGCATACTCACTTGAGTGCCAAGGCTTCCTTCTCCATGTTTAAATATATCATATCCTCCTTGAAGATCAGTATAACCTACTCCAATGATTTCAAAAAAGTCATCCCAAGGATGATTAAGAACTTTTTCTTGCCCATCCATGATATCTTTCATAGTGATGGAAGAACCAATGATCATTTCTCCCTCTTTGGCAAAAAGAAAACATTCTTCCATATCAACCTAATCTAAATATTCAACATAAGAGACCACCTCTTCTTTAGGATTTATAACCTCTTGAGGTATATCAAGTTGCATATCAACCTATAAAATAGTACTTTGGTTCTCAAGGGATACAAGACCTTCAATCTCCTTCTTTGTGATTCCAAGACTAGGTATCTTGAAGTCATGTGAGTTAGTCTAATGAGGTTGCCAAGGAGCTAGGATTTCTTCAACTACACTTCTTTAGGTTCCCATACTAGAGGTTCATCAAGCAAAAGAGTTATGGGTTGAGGATAAGATGAATTAGTTGGTGGAGGTGGCACATAGAACTCAAAATTTTATTGAAAGTGAAATGTAGGGGATTCTTTTGGAAGCTCTTGAGGAAGGGGAGGCAGACCTTGGTCTAAAATAGATTGGTTTTCTTCCTTTCATTTGTAAATAAGTTAATTCACATATTATTTAGCTTAAACACTCTCTTTAGGAAGGTTAGATGGGGTGTTTTTAGGCATATGATCTTCTTTAGGCTATAAACCTTCCATCACACCTTGACAATAATTTCATCCTTGATTCCAACTCTTTAATTTTCTTGGATAGGTTATCTTGGAAAATTATTTATTGAATTTGATAGGCATCATCTTGAGGATGAGGAATACAATAAGGATGACATGGAAGATAAGAAGTCTCTTGATTAAGGGTGGGAGGGTCTTGCATAGGATCAAGCTCTTTCTTAACTTCAAACTCTTCATCAAGGCTTTTATCTTCTTTCTTTCCCCATGACTCCACTATCTTATTCTAGATTAGAATGTTAGGATTAGGAGTCTCTTCTTTAGGTATTGATGTAGTTTGAGGAGTGTATGACATGTTCAATAATCTTGGGATCTCCTTAGGCTTGGATTCTCCACCTTGTCTCCAACTTGGAATCTCATATCTAGAGGTCACTTCTTAAGGTGGGGATGTAATTAGAGAGGGAAATAAGGTCTTGAATTCCACTTCTTTTTTTGATGATATGGATTGATACATCTACATATTAGCCAACTCAATCTACCTATCAAGATTTACTTCAAAAACAAGGTTCTCTTTTTAATTATATCTTCTAACTGATTGATAAAAGGATGACTTTGATAAGCTTGATTTGGATCATGAGTAGGGGTCAAGTAGGATTGATAGAAATATTGAAGAGGTAGATATAAAGGTTGATAGGTTTGGTGAGGCTACCTCTCATGAATTTTTATCCTATCCTCTAAGGATGAAACTAGGCCACTCACATCTAACATCTCACTTGTGAGCCTTTGCCAATTGGCTCTCTTAATAGGTGTCCACTCTCTTTTGACTAGCTCTAATGTATATCTCAATTTATGAATAAGATGACTAGGAACCTCTTCACCATATCCCATTAGAGTATCAAGATCTAACATGTAATTCTCATAGCCCAAAAGAGATTTATTGAAAGTGGAAATGGACTTATTAGAGAAGTGACTAAGTTGACTAGGAGCAAGATATGGAAAAGGATTATTGTAGGGTTGATACACTTCATGTTGGAGCTGGTAAGGATCATGACAAGGCTAATAGGGGATGCCATAGGCTTGATATACCTCACCAACTTGTGTAAAACAAAATCAGCACCAAAGTTAGCCATGGAACTTCATTGAAATCAAGAACATAAATAAATATATTACCAACAATATTCAAATGGAAACTTGGGTTGCTTGATTAGCTGATGTAACTTCAAAGTCACTATTGATGCTTGGATAGATGCCTCCAAAAGCTAATTGTTGAAAGACAACACCAAAAATATTTCAACCTGTTGGACTAAGAGTCCCACCATACATGCAAAAAACTATTGTCACTTAGATTTTCACCCTTTGAGGAGATGTCTCAACTCTCCCCATCTAAGTGGCATAATTAAAACACCTTTAGGCTTATGGGTGAGCCTAAGAGTGAGGTGATTCTCTAGATAGGGCTAACTCCCTTGATGTACCACTTTGGATCACTACTATACCTAAAATTTATGATGGAAAAGGGAGAGATAAAACTAAAATAAAACTATATTAATGGAGGTGTAACACCAAGTTTATTGATGGCTACTAACCAACTGCATGTTACACATGAAATGAAGAGACTAACCAAACATACACTTCTCCAATCTACATCTTCTCACATCAATATTACATTATGGGGTTATGGATGATTATTTAGGATAGAAGGACTATACAAGAGGCTTTTAATGGCACTAATGAATAGACTAATTGACTCAACCTTGACACTTCCTATAACATTTCACATGCCTTGCAAGAAGAAGCTTTCCAACTACAAATAGGTGAGAGAATGAAACAACAATGCTAAGTAAATAAAAAGTCGTTACTAATGAAAATCAATCATCGAAGTAAACACAATATGAATAGTTATGGAAGAGGTAAAAATTAGTATTATTATTGATAAAATGGTATGCAAATGAGTATGGCTTCACCATACTCAAGTGGAGCATAAGTTACAAAATCCAAAATGGCTAGTTCTTATCAAACTTGAGAGAGAGAGAGAGAAAAAGAGATAAGTATAAAGGTCACAAAGACACTTTTTAATAGAATAAAAATAGTTAATTTTTCATTAGAAGAGGGTGTGAAATGAACCATGCAAGGTCAGGTAGCACAAGTGTCACCTCAAGTCATGAAACTCATGAAAAGTGGCATGAAATTCCCTTTACTAGCTCAAAAAACTACCTTCATGATTTAGACCTATTTGAACATCCCAAAACTAACTAGGGATAGTTTTGATGATCTAAATGAGATGGAAGGCTCTCATGTATTTCTTTTTATGCATTTTTTGTAGTCTTAGTCATCTAGAAATGAGTTATCACTACCTGCACTCAAAGAAACTCCTCTTTTAGCTGCCCCTCACACTTGGCCTCAAAATTGGCTTCATTTTTCCATGAAAAACCATATGATGGAGTGAAATAAATTTTTAAATACCCTCTATGGCCTTTTAATCATCAAGCACATCTTAAAATTAACCCACTTGAAGCTTTTCACCCTTCTCACTACCATGTTCACTATGCTAGTTTTGATTGGCTAAGATGAGAGCTATTTTTTGAACTCTTAGGAGTTTTTATGGAACATTAAATGTCCATGGGGGGTTATAATAATTATATATATTCATATAAAACTTGGTTTCATCTCTTGAATGTTTATATAACCTACACAATGTAAAAATAGTCAAAAGAACCTATTTTCTACCCTATTTGAATAGATTTTGTATAGCTAATCTTGATGGTAAGGATCCTAAAAGAGTTATATAAAACATCAAATTATAATTCTAGGAAAACTATTCCATTTTGGTAGCTCACCATCCTCATCTTCCCAATAGGGTCCTTTTAAGGGTTTAGCAAGGTTTTTAGGCCTATTTCCACTCTTAAGGTTTATTCATGAAGGTTTAATGTTGGATTTTAAAATTAATTACACAAATTTTTGTTTAAATACATTAATAAACATCCCTAAACTTCTTATATTCCCATGCATATCCTCAAGGGATATGTGAGCATCCAAAATTGGCTTCTCAAGCTTGATTCCTCATTTCAATAGGCCTAATATTGTCTCTAAGCCCAAAAAAATATTATTGATGATTTATCTACAATTTTTAAGACTAAACATGCCTATAATTACCTTATTAAAATTTTCAAATAAGTTATAATTCATATTTAATGATATAAGTGTGAATGATTCCTCATTTGGACACTAGGCCTAAACCTTGTTTAATAGGCCTAAGTTGTATTAAGACCCAAAATTTATTTCTCATGATTTATTCTACATAAAAATAGATTAAAAACATATATTATTCCACCATAAACATGTCTTGGTCCATTTTAATCCACTCCTATATCTGGAAGTGGCATTGGTATCCCATTTGGTCTTTAGTCCTAAATATGCCTAATAGGCCTGACTGTAACCCTTGATGATTTAGACCTCCCTATTTATTTCCATAATTATGTGATAGATTTATCATGTTTTCATATGTTTTTTCCATATTATCACACCTTATAAAAAATTATAAATAGGTCCTAATTCATCCTTTTGTCTCCTCTAAAACTACTAGGGTTTGTACATAAAGGGAGTGCCCTTTGTCTGAGACAAAACATAGGGAACTCCCCTATTTCATAGAAAAATATTGAATATTTTAGAGGATTAACAAACCCATAAACATTTTATGTAATAAATTTTAGCCATTGGTATGATTTTTTGACCTCCCAACTTCTTTAAGACCCAAGACAAACTATTTGCAAGTAGACTGTGCACAATGCTTTTTGGTAGACTATGTTTTTTGCTTGTTTGAGCCCTTTATTTATTCAATATCCACTATGATAGATCTATGGGAAATTATTAATTTAATTTTTATCACTTTTTTATTGTGTAAATCTTCAGACTCTTTCCAAACCTTGCTTTATTCATGCCCTACCATGATCATCCTAGACTGGGGTTAACTTCCTGACTATGTCTTCTCTTTCTTATAGGTGTGTACTACTCATTTGAATTTACTTACCTCATTACAATGTCATATGAAAAATTTAATACCACCTCATAATTATTTTATTTACCTATTTTATGCATTTATCATGATAAATACCTAGGATAATCACGATTTGGGTTACTGCTAGCTATAGTTAACTATAGCTACCAATTATTGGGGAAAATAAGAATATTATAGGCATGAACCATCTTTAGAATCACTTTGAAATTCATTTTGGATCAAATATGTGTCTTAGGAACATTCATCCTTTGTAAACCTTGGTGTCTTTATATATAAATTCCATTCAAGGATGAAAAATGGTTTCACAGTCACCTGTAGGTGGTCATTTTAGGCAAGAGAAACTTGTAGGTGTACATGGGAAGAAAAATATAGTATATCCTCCTCCTTTAATGATATTTATGACATGAATGCTCAATTTAACCATTTTTAACCATTCCCATATGTTTTCATGGTCTATAGCTATCAACTTGGAGTGCAAGGTCACTTTTGGATCAAAGTCCTGTAGACATCAATGCATGAGTTTAGTGTCTTTATAGGAAACTTTAGGCCTCTCAAAAACTATCTTCCCCTAGTCATTCTCCCATAAAAATTTGAAAATGAATAAGACTAAGATAGGTATATAGAATGAATATATCTAGATGCATCAAATTTATTGGTAACCTTGTTGTAAGATGTCTACAAAAGGGTTTGGATCTTTGTTTTCTTAGTTTAGGGAAAGTGTTCCTGAATACATAGTCCTTGCCTTTGATCATGACTTCCCATTATGTCTAAAAATATAACCTTAAAAATAAGTATTCCATGGAATTTTCATCATAATAAGACCTTAAGGGGGTGTCACCAGATGTTTCAACCTCTCCGTATAAGCATTCTTATTCCCTTGCTCAGCCACCTGTAGGTGGACATTTACACATATACAGGTAGTAAGGAAATTTCAAACAGTGAACATTATGTGGTTTATAACCTCTCTTAACTTTTATAAAAGTTCTAAAATGTATTATATTCATCTTGGAAGGTTTTAAACCTATTTCCTTACTCCCACTCTAATATGTTCATTCCTTGTTGAAAAGCTTATAGGTGCATTCTCATCTATAGGTAGTAAGATAGGGTTGTAGGAAATCTGCAAGATGTGAGATCTTGTGGTCAATATTAGGCCCTTGAAAAGTTTTAAAATACACTCTTATCACTCTAAATGATTTAACCAATTATAAAAACTCTCATCCCGCCATGAATTCATGTCAAGAGGCTCTTATAGATGAGTATAATAGTAGAAGGCTATGAATGACTATGTTTTTAGCTTTCACAGGCCCTTCTTATGCCAATTAGAGGTTCTTATTTGATGATCTTGATATATTATATATTTTTTACACTTCCATGAATCATGTTAAATAATTCCACACATGTGCTTTAACATGGATGCAAGTGAAATTGAGAAAAGAGTTGATTGTGAGCATAACAAGACTAAAAACTTGATCTAAGCATGATGTTATGAGCCTAAACATTAATGTAAGATGATCAATATGGCCTTTAGGCCTTTTGTACACCATATTCCATATACATGAGACCTCTATAGGGAACTAACATTCTACAAATAAAGATAACTTTGATTGAGACCTCACATGGTGACACCTTCCTACAACATGAGAAAACTTGCTCATAAAAACACCATGAAACATGAAACAAATCATTAAAATAATATTAAAATATATCCAACATCCTCTAGATCCAACACCATAAACTAGATTGTATGAACTTATCTAAAATGGAGCAAAACCTATAGGGTGCACAGATTAACAAGTAGGAAAACACAGTCATCTTGTAAAGGATGGTTCATAAAGCATGGTTAAGAAATATTATAAATATTTTTATGTATATGGATATCTCTAAGTGTAATACCACCTCCCAAAAATTTTTGACCTAGAACCTCTTCTATTGACCATACTAAGCATGAATTTGTTGATCACTTCTACATGTCTAGAAGGGTAAGAAAGGATTAGAAAGGTTTTGGGAGTTTTTTATCACTTCCAAAGAATTTAAAGTATTTATATTACTATGAGGAAGATGAAGATATGTTCTATGACCTTCTCCCATGTGTCACCTTCTCCCATGGGCCGTACAAGTGTCAAACTTCTCTTTTATAGTTAGTTTCTTAAATTTTAGTTAGATAACCTGCAATATTCTAATTTAAATGATATTATTGATAGTTAATATGACCTATTTGATGCTTGAAATCAAAATAAGACACTTGAACACATTGGGAATTTTGCTACTTGCATTTATGACCCCTAAAAGCCCACTAAATGACCCAAAATGACAAATAAACTTATTAGACAATTACTAAGGATAAAAAAGAATTAAATAACATAAAATGGATTCTAAAATACCCTATGACAAATTATTATACCCATAAAACATCTAAAAAGTCAAGTTTTTACCTATAGGGGTCCCAATTTGACCTGTAGGGTCAAATTTGGTCAACATTAACTATTATAAATACACATTCAAATAAATTATTATTATAATGTAAATTTCCATTAAAAAATATTTATTGACACAAGTGCACATTGACTAAAATCTCCATATTCTTTATAATTTAGGTTACCATCACTTTAATTAGTCAGCCAAGTTTAAGACCAATTTTATGCAGTCTTAATCCCACATGATCAAGTATTAAATTCAATTCTAGATGAATTCATATAGTGTTTAACCCTAAAATTATATGTGGATCCTTGTGTTGATAGATACGGTTAATAATATATAAATTAATAATCATAAGGGTGATAAATAAACAAATTTATATTAGGCCAATTAATTTCAAAACATAGATAGAACATATAATAAATTTATTATGATGAGATATGTAAAAAGTTGAAAGTACAAATATGCTAGATATTAAAATGATAAAAAAAATAATATACTTATTTTGTTATTATGTTAATTTAAATATGGACCAATAATAGGTAGGAATCAGACTAGAAGAATGTTTTGGAATAGTCACCAAATTCCAGACTAAGTGCCTCTATAGTTGAGGACACGTGCATCAGCCTAGGAAAATTATGTCGAATCTAGTAGATGGATTGGAAATAAGTGTATATTTTAGAATACATATCATACAATAGGATTAATTTACCATTGTTTGATAAAGACACAAAATATACAAAAGAACATATGTTCGTATTGGACTCATATTGGAGGAATCAGAACATTACTAATGAAAAGGTAATGTTATTTGATTTTTTTAGGGCATTAGGAGGTGATGCACTCAAGTGGTACATGAATACTTAGTACATGCTATGGCATGGGATGATATCTATAAATAATTCAATGGTAATTTTCACTACCCTTACATACCAATGAATAGCATTAGAAAAATGAAGGAACTGATTCAAAAAGAGAAAGAATATAAGAGATATTATTATCAATGATTTAAATCCATAGTGTGGAAACTAGAGGATCCTTTTAATGAGAAATAAAGGATAGAGTGGTTTATATTTATCTCAATTCTTTGTATCTATACAAACATGGATTGAAATTTTTTGAATACATTTACAGAGACATTGGAAATGGAATCAAGGCTAGAAACACAATCTTGGAGAATGGATACATAAACCTCATTAAAATGCAATTTGGAAATGTTATAATTAGATTTAGAATAATTATAACTAAAACATGAGATACAAATTAAATAATAATATTTCATAGCACCACACAATAAGGATCCACAACCGTTACCAAGAATTTAGTGTACCATTTATTGTGTGGAGAGATATTTGAGGATAGATTGCCCCATAGTGATATGGAGAAAAGAGATTAAAAAATATGATTATCATAAAAAATAAAAATAATGACAGCACCAATTCATCAAGCCATATATGGAAAAATAATTTACTATGGAATATGTAGAGTCTATGATCAACATCCACATCACTTATACCCAATGATGGAAGTTACAAAAACTATAAAGCAGATGATGTATTGAACCAACTATAGGTCCTTCAACCATTATGATCATAGTTCTCCTAATATAGATGCCCCAATTGATTATGAGACATTACTTACAAAAGAGTAATAATAAATCAATAATTCCATCACTATAATTACCCATAACTAACATTAATATACTACACCCTGGTCAAACATACCAAACCCCACTGGTAATTCAAAAGACACAACCTATGTATTACAATAATAACCAAGTAGGATAAATAAGAGGTAGTTATGGTAGATAAATAGGAGGATACTATGGAAGAGGAAACTACCAAGGTGGCATAAGATATAATTAGAAATACAATTAGGGTATAATCAAGAAAGACCCCTACAACATGTTATAAATATAAAAAGATTGGGAATATTTCTAGGAATTATGATGAGGATCCATAGATAGAGTGTGGATTTTCACATTAAAAAGGAACCCATAATTTATTTCCTATCTGAAATTAGCATAATTTTACAAAAATAGTGGCTCAAAAAATGAGGAATTAGTAGAATCTCTACCCAAAAAAGAAGATAGACACTTATGAAAAATAGAAAAATGCCAAGATATGAAAAGATAGTGTAATGAAATTCAACATGGATTGGAAGAAGATAAAACAATAGACAAAGAAGGTGATTCATCTCATAGGTTAATTTTTATCAGCTTGAAGTTTCACCCTTTAAATAAATGGTTTCAAAGCTTCTCCCTTCAAGTCATACAATGGAAACAGTCCTCAGGTTGTGGGTGACCTTTTGTGAACAGTAAATCTCTAGAGAGGGCTAGTTCCCTTATAGATCACCTAACTAATCCTACTCTATGATTTTGTATGAAAATAGAGAAAAGATAAATCAAAAACTAAACATAAGGTGATACACCAAATTTGAATATCTCCTCAACCTACTCTATCATCATAATAAGACTTATGAAAGATTGATTTTTCTCTACACTCCAAATCAGACTTATTATGCATTAGTATTTCACATGGAGGCTGTGGCCTAGAATAGAACTAGAGGGATGACTAAAAGGTCTTACTCAAGACACACTCAGCTAGGTTCCACAACCAATTTCTAAGATACCTAGTTGTAACACAACATGTGACCTGAAAAATATGAGTCAAATTCAACAAAGGAAAAAGAAAATGGATGTATGCAAGGGAAAATTCTTTTTACCACATGCATCTATTAAAAAATGATAAGAGTCACACAATGAACAAACATGGAGAAGGTGAAATAATCATTATCTTATTAATCTAAAGGCTTTAAATATAATATTATAAGTTCTCAAAAGGATAGAGTCTTATCATACCCAATAGAGGGATACAAAGTGAGACATTCAAAACCCAATTTATAATCAAAATGAGAAGAGAAAGCACAACTAAAATGCATAAATATAGTTGTTACAATATGAATTCAGCCTATTCAAAAGAGAGACAACTAAAACATGAGGCCATTATGCCTTCTCCAGTGTACTAGGATGTTATCTTGATGACCTTCAATGAGATTTGGGCATAAGAGTGGAGAGGAGACCTTACTTATTTTTTATTTTAGTCTTGTTGGGTATATGATAGTGGTAAATGTGGTCAATTGGTTGCTCCACCCTCTTTAGAAATTAACCCACCCCATCTCCAACTCTTGTGCATATCAAGGTATGTTGCATGGTTCAATTGGAGGAGGAATTTAAATTCCACTTAAAATATTAAAGGTTGACCTACCTTGATGAGCACTTCCTGAGGTAGTTACATGATTATAAAATCAATTTTATGATTGCCTGCACTCCTCATTCATCCTATTTATGATTAGTCACCCCTTTTGGAGTCATGGAGGCTTATCCAATATAACCCACAAGCTTATTCTATAATTAAGTTTTAAGTGTTTGAAGTCACACTTAGATCCTATTATAATGTCGCTTTGAGAGCTTAAGAACATGGATCACTATCAAATCTACCTATATGAGTCCTTGACGAGGTAGGAATTTTGTATTTACATGTTTGGCAATCCTCTTATCTTCTATACAACCTAAAATCATTTTTTTCACAACCTCAAGAGGATCTCAAAGAACTATTATAGATTTAAACTATGTGTTGAGATCACTCTTAAGCTTAGGATCTTATTTGATAACCTGCATCATCACCTTAAGAACCATATGTAACTATTGTATCATTATCCTTAGCTGGATTAGTGGCATTGAATAATTTGAGTGCTTGTAAAAAAAGTGATGGGAGGTGTATCCAAACTAGGATATGAACCAAAAATTTATTTAACCATACTTTTTACCTACAATTTTGACCATTTTATTTTCAAATTAGAGGATTTAACTATGCTTGGGATTAAAAGTCCTTTACATCTTCTACTTGCAATATTAAGAGCCTGCATAGGAACCTTGTTCCATGGCTTTCTAGGTATGTGGTGATATTCAATCTTTAAAATATTCTTGAATTCCTCTTGTATTCTATTTCACCATCATTTTAATACCTTATTATTTTTTAAAACTTCCCTACAAATGTAGAGACAATGAATCAACAACATAACTTTTTTAGGTACTTGAATCATCAAAAAACTATGTCATGGTTTTGGGGTTTAAGGGAGGTTTTAGACCTTATTTTTTGGTTATTCATACCCTAACATATATCTTCATGTTTCTTTGTGTTATTTATTCCATCATTATTCCAACTCACATGGATTTTCACTTCATACTACGTCCTTGTTCTTTAATGAACCACAAATCACATTTAGCAGGGTTTGGACTATATGTCTTAGGTCTGTAGGCCTACAACTTAAATTAATTTATTTACATGCACCCTAAACCACATATCACACTTTGAAAATCAAATATTCTAATTCCCTTCATAATTTCATCAATTTTGACTTGGTAAAACACAATATATGTGTTGGGAGAGGGGTGGAAGATAAATCCAAGAACAAACACACCTGTTCTAATTCCACCTGTTAGGATCTTGCTCCTCAGAAAGAGCACAGTATGATTACCAAATATAAGCAATTGAATATGCGAAAATAACCAGAAACACGAGTAACTAGAATTCACCAATAGCACAGAATATGAGAGACAATACACTATCTTGTATTAACACTATACAGAAAAGAATACAACAAAGAGCCGCCACACTCTTTCACCTTACAGAGATTCGCCACACCTCAAGTGTACAGTAATTCTTCTCACACACACTCTCCTACACAAAAACGGTCCCAACAACCAACTCACACATAGAATTGGTGTTCACCTCACCAACCAGTCAGTAATAACCCTGCCGGTACACCAAGCACTCTATAGCACTTCAAGCTGATCTCTCATGAACCTGCAACCTGTAATTCAAAGACCAAACTTACATGTAGATCCCCAATGAGCTTGCAACAACCTGCAACTCACAGATCTTACAACTAGAAGGAACTCTTCCTTTCTATCTCATGCTTTAAACAATACATGCCAATGGGTCTATAAATGGATCCCTAACTCAAACAATAACTTAGACTCTTAATTTAGACAATTGTCCTCGCAGCCCAAGACTCTAACTAGTCTCAACATGCAAACTCTTCGTTCACTTAACTAACTGTCCATGAAACGAGCAGTTCTGGAACACACAGGCGACCGACGTCGGTCCCTGCTTGTCTGGTTCTACCGACGTCGGCTGACTTCTTGCCGTCGCCGGTGGCCTTCTGCACTGGTCTCTACCGACGTCAGTCCTGCTGCCGACGCTGGTTCTCCTGGATCTCAGCAACCATTTTTCCACAGTTTGCAAAGGGTTTGAAGCTTTTAGCTCCACAACCTAACAATATGGGGTTCTCCTTGATCTTTAAAACTCTAGGTAGAAGACACAACTAGACATAGACTAAAAGTGACATTCCTTGGATCCATCACCCTTTTTTCCATAATATAATTTTTTTTATAGTGGTGTGTGGATTTTACCATTTCTATCCCACTCTTGAAACCATTCTTCCACCTCAATAATCCTCAATGATAAATTAAGACCTCTATTATGATAGTCATGGCACCAATTCCAAAACCAAGGCTTGTAGCTCAAGAATTTTTTCCAAATATATTTATTTCTTATAAAATATCATGCTTAGAACTCTCCATCCCTATCTTGATTTTTTTTTTCCCCATTCATATTTTTAAACTTCTCAAATAACATTATTTTCCATGAAGGACAACTCCTTCAAGGTCACTTAGAACTAGACATGCTCTTGAGGAGTTTGAGAACTTGATTTTAGCCTTATAAGTTCTTTGTAGACCTGCAACACTCTTTTGGAAATATGAAATATTTTGTATTATATTTTGTTGGGTGAATATTTTGTTGACTAGCTAAATAGTGAGCAAAATGGTTCCTATCACCATAGCATAGGGAGATTGGTCATCCAGGTGTGCAGTTTTACTACATCAATAGGGGACAAATCTCTCTTCTCATCAAGGGGAGGTTCCCTATAAAATATACAGCAGTGTTATATACTATATAAATAAGCAGAAAATAACACATGGGGGTAGAATAAACCATCCATATCTCTTCTTTTAGAGATGATGCTCATAGACAAAGGAGAAAATCCTAGTGGAAACACTAAAGGCACTTCTCTTCTTTCAGAAGTGTTCTTACAGGAAACAACAGGAGTTTCTTTTAGGTCGTAAAAGTAACTGATGGCAAAAGGGCGTAGTAACTAGTAGGATGAAACATAACACAAATTTTCCACCTCAACTTCTCAAAGAGTATAACACAAAGGATAATGGGGGCACAAAGTCATCCTAGAATCCTCAACACAAAAAGAAAAGGAAAAACACATGCTAAAAACAATTGTGAAAGCACAAAGTCTTCTCACAGTTGGCTTCATGACACCTCCCTTTTTACCTTCACTAATTCTGCTTGTCAAATTAAATAAATAAGAATTCTTCTAGGAAATAGACATAAGAACAATTTCCTAAAGTAGCACAAGCCAAAATAGCACAAAGTCTACAAACAACTTGCTTTCTCATTTAGATAAAATGAAATGAAATTACAATCTGAGCTCAAACTCTTAGTCTTCTTCTTTCAAATGGGCAGAGTTTCACTCCTATAAAAAATGAAAATTCTCCTTTATAAATGAGAGCTATTACAATCTTATAGCAACTATGCAAGGATTGGCACTTTTTTCCATGGGACGGCCCATGTTGTAGTCAACGTCTTCAATGCACCTTCAATCCTATCTAGAGAGACCATGATGAGAATAGTGTGCTACCATAACTATGGCATGTCCCTTCATCTAATATGTTTCTTCTTTGGTATGGACCGTCTAGTCCTTTTCCAATTTCTCTTTACTTCATGGAAGAAAAATAGGCTGCATCCTTGGTTTGGTGCACTCAGAAGTCTACTCGATCCACTGTTTCACCTATTGGAAAAAACTATTTCAAAGATATTTCTGGGCCTTTGCATCAATCTTCTCTTCCCTGTAGAAATTTGAGTCTTCAGGCTCTCTTTTTAGTCAATTGCTTGATTCTTTCTTTAAATTTCATACTTTATTTGAATTTCCATGCATATCCCTTTAAATTTGACATCCAAGGGACCGTCAATGGTTCCTAGCTGCTTGAACCATGTTGAACCTTGAACCCGTTGAAGCATTGAAAGTTCATCAGTTCATTGGTTCATTCTGTCTCTTTTGTTCTATCGCTTCTTGGTTCAATCGCTTCTTTGCCCCTTGGTTGAACCATCCATTGAACCACTTATTTGCTGCTTTTTCCTTGACTGAGGCCACCTTTGAACCTTTTGAACCTATGAACCATTAAACTTTGAACTCTTTCGGTTCAAGGTTCAATCGGTTCATTGGTTCATCCTTTGTCTCACCCAATCACTACTTCCTTTATCTTTCTAAGCTCTGGTTGAACCTTTGAACCTGTGAACTCGTTGAACTTTTTGGTTCAATGGTTCAATCAGTTCATTCAGTTCATCCTTTGAAGCCCTTTTTGTTTAAGTTTGTGAAGGTTCCTTTATGCATCTTTGTTTAGCCTTTGGGATGTCTCGAAGGGAAGGTGTCCCTTTGGGATTTTAAAATGGTCCTTTCTCTGTCATCAAGTGCCCCTCACAAGGGTACTTATCCTTTGAGATGTTTAGGCAGACTTCAGGCTTCGGCTTTTTTCGTCAAGCAAAAAGCTTGAAAGAATTCCTTCGGACAAAAAGTCTGAAGGAAAGTTCATGTTAATTAGCCATTCATTCTTTTCCATTTCTTCAGACTTTTTTTCTAATTGAATTCCTTTAGACAAAAATTCCAAAGGAATTTTGCCTTAAACATTTTTCTAAGGAAAATCTTCCCGAAAGAATTCTTTAGGTCTCTTTTACTTAGCCATTTTCCTGAGGGATTTCCAACTTTTGTCTGCTTTTGCTCACTGCCATTCACAAGGGCACTTGTCTTTCAGTCTCTTGGATGACCCCTTTGAACTTCCCAATTGAAAAAATGACAAAGTGTTGAACCCATTTCTTTCCTGCAGAGTCTGTAGAAACCAACCTTGAGAGTCCGTAGATTTGAGCCTGCCTGCAGAGTCCATAGAAGCCAAGTTCATAGTTTTCTCTAACTTTGAAAGAATCCATAGACATATGTTTGCGGAGTCTGTAGAAACCATCTGTGAAGTTTGTAGTTCCAAGCCTACATATTCCATAGATTCAAGCCTAGAGAGTCCATAGATTTATGAAAAAGCTTTGAAAAATGAAGAACATGAATGCTCAAAACAATTTTTTGAAAAGGGAAGAGAGGATTTTGGTCTGTGCAGGGCTAAAATAGTCTATAGGTTATCCCAAAAATGAGTGGCATTTTTTGAGGACAATAGCTGGCTCCAATTGGGGAACTACCTTCAGTTGGAAACTTGAAACACAGCTAAGGGGAGTAGAAACCAGAATCTCTAGTGCCTTGAAGTGTGTCATTGGGTTATGGAGTCGTGCTACCCAAGAAGAAAGGATCCAAAAAAGAAAACAAAATAACAAAATACAAACAAAAGACTATACAAATATACATATGTACAGGGGAACTCATCCGACACTTCAAGAGTTGAAGTGATTTAGATGTTGCCCATTGTGAGGTAAAGAAAAGAGAGTGCCATCTTGATAATTCAATAGGAAACCATTTTTACCATTGAGTTGATGAATAATAAAAGGGCCCCTCCATAGGGAATCAAATTTTTTGTTCATCCCTTTTGGTTCTCTTCTCTTGTCCCATAGCAGGACTTGATCTCCAATCTGGAAATCATGATTCTTTGCTTTTTGGTCGAAGAGCTTCTTCACTAGACTTTGATGGATAACAATTCGTTCCACCACTGTAGTTCTCTGCTCATTCAGCTCAGCAAGGCACCTGATCCTCTTCTCAAGTGAGCTATCATACATTTGATCCTTAATCACCTTAGCCAATTTCAATGTTGGCAATTCCAAGGTGATTGGTATCTCAGCATTGACACCATAAAGAAGTTGGATGCGAGACATACCAATTTCCCTCTTGGGTGTAATTATGTTTGCCCATAGAGTATCAACCAATGCCTTATGCCAAGTCTTTTGGTTGCCATCCACTAGCTTTTTTATGATAGTCACCAGGTTTTTATTGCTTGATTCAACCTGTCCATTCCCTTGTGGAAAGTAATCAGAAGAGTGGGAGAGTGTGATTCCATAGTGGAAACATAATTGAGTAATCTCTTGGGAAGTGAAATAGGTAGCATTGTTAGTGACAATTTTGATTGGGACCCCAAACCTGGACATGATATTTTCTTTGAGGAAATTGCATACTACTTCTGAAGTAGCATGTTTGGTTAGAACTGCTTGCACCCATTTGGTGAAGTAGTCTATTGCTGTGAGGACATAGTCATGTCCAGCACTTGATGATGGGTTTACATCTCTAATAAAATCAATTCCCCATTGTTGTAATGGCTCCTCTATGATCACTGGTTTGAGAGGTAGGGTAGTTAGCTTGGGCCTTCCAACAAACTATTGGCACAGTTCACATCCCCTGACCCACTTGTATGCATCTTGAAAGAGAGTTGGCCAATAGTACCTATCTCGTAGGATCTTATGGGCAGTCACAGGGGCAAAAAAATGTCCTCCATAGGCTGAATTGTGGAAGGACTTTAGAAGTCAGCTTTATTATTCCTTGTCCACACAGTGAAGGAATGTTCCATCAAGGCTCCTCCTGTATAGGCCGTTGTCTTAGAGGATAAAATTAGCAGCTTTCAGCTTGATGGTTATCCTTTCTTTATAAGATAGGTGAGCAAAACACTCACCATAAGTAAGGAAATGAGCAATACCTGAATACACTCATTCGTGGTGGAGACAAAGAAGATTGTTGGTGTGTCATCCACTTCTAGTTTTTCATGCTCTGTTCCTCTTGGATTGTTATCATAAATTAGTTGGCATAGCCCCTTTCCATGCACTAGCTTTGTTGGCTTAATGATCAAATCAAAATCCTGGATCTTTGCAACCCAATTGCCTCTTTTCATCCCAAACTCCTGCTGAGTCAGTATAGATTTCACTGTGGTGTTAGGGACCAAGGTAATAACTCGAGAATTGAGGATGTAGAAATGAAAATGTTTTACGGCCTTCACCACTGCATAAGTGTGCTTCTCCATATTTGAGTACTTCAGCTCATGAGATTTGAGAGGATAGCTCATGAAGGAAATGGGAGATTCCATATCTTCTTTATTCTATTGAACCAAAATTGTTGAAAGCGTATGTTCTAAAGCATAGCTGTAAATGGTGAACTCTTTTCTATAGTCTGGACAAGCCAAAATTAGAGCATGGGCAATGGCAATCTTGATATCCTAAAATGCTAACTTACCTTCTTCAGTCTAGCTGAAGGTGGCTTTTCCTTTCATCATGTTTACAATGTGCCTAGTCTTTTTAGCAAACTTAGGGATGAACCTCCGTAAGAAATTCACCTTTCTAAAGAAAGAGTGAACAACAGTCTTGCTTGTGGGAAAAGAAAGTTCTTGGATAGACTTGACTCTATCTGAGTCAATATTTATGCCTCCTTTGGACACAACATGTCCAAAAAGTTTCCCCTCTGTTACTCCAAAGACTGACTTCTTAGGGTTTAAGGAAATGCCATTCTAGCAGCAGCACTCCAGCACTTGTTGTAAATGGCTCACATGATCTGGAAAATGCTTAGAGAAGATGGTCAAGTCATCAAGATAAACTACAATGAACTTACCCATCTCATCCTTGAAGGCAAGGTCCATTTCTCTTTGGAAGGTGGTGCCAATATTTATCAAGCTAAAAGGCATCCATTTATGTGCAAATGTGCCCCAAGGTGTGGTGAAAGTAGTCTTATGCTAGTCTGCTTCACCAACTTTGACCTGATTATATCTTAAGAAGCCATCTAGAATTGATAACATCTCTGAGCCCATCACTATCTACAGCACTTGATCCATGATTGGCAAAGGATAATTATCCTTCAAAGATGCCTGATTCAATTCCTAAAATCCACACGAAGGCAAATTTCACCATTCTTCTTTCTTACAGGCACTATATTGGCAATCAATGTAGACTGATGGATTGGGAAGATTATCCTGGCATTTAGCATGTTTTGTATCTCAGATAAAATAGTACTTGATATTTTCATATTATAATGCTTGGACTTTTGCCTGTAAGGTGTTGAATCAGCCTTGAGAGGGATGTTGTGTCAAATTTTGTCAGGTCGAAGTGAATTCAGGTCAGCATAAGAGTATGCTAGGACATCCATGTATTCGTTGAGCAAAGTGGTGAACTGGGAATGCTCTTCAAGAGTACAACATTTTCCAATGTTCACCATCTTGGGGTCTTCCTTGGTTCCTAGATTTACTTGATCAAACTCTTGAGATGAGCTTGAATCCATTGGCTGCTGTCTGATGAATCTATCATGCTTATCAAATAGCTTCTCAAGGGAAACCAGGCCTTTGGGAATCTTATTCCCTTTGAGTTGCAAGAACTCCTCACCTATGTCTGCATTTGATTTAGGAGCTATTTCACACTTTTAAGGTTCACTACCTTCAAAATATAGCCATTCAAAACTATCTTTTTGCTCAAAGAAGGCAATGATGTGGTTGTCATTATTAAATACCTACCAATGACTGGCATTATTAGGTACACTTGGCTGAAAGACCAGCTCAATCATGTACTTGTCTCCTTTGAAATTTGGGTGGGAGACCAAGAGAGTAGCTGAAATAGCCAGTGCATCCATTTGATCATTGAATTCTCTAGGAACTGTAGAGATCCTGAAAGTGTCAAAGTCTTCAAGCTAGTCCCAGACTAGATTGCGGTAATGACGCAATCTTTCTTTCTTGGTTTGATACAGGTTCTTCACCTGAGAAACCACTAGGTAGGCATCTCCTTTAGCATGAAGGAGCTTGATGCCTTTGTCTCGAGCAGCTCTCAATCTAAGCAACAAAGACTCATATTCAGTTCTGTTATTCATGTTGATGAATTGCAATTTATAAGATGAGGGAAAAATATCTCCTTGAGGAGATATTAACACAACCCTGGCTCCTGAAAGAGCAGTTGCCATAAAATTCAATAATCCATACCTCATTTGATACTAATTTTATTTTGGATTCTTCTTCATCTGGGGGTGGAAATACTTCCACACTTGCCTTATGCTCAGTTAATTCCTCTATTATTTTAGTTGAATGCATTTCCAGGTTGTCATCTATAGGAGTTTCATCAGATGTCTCATGAACTCCATCCGTGTATAGAAAGTAGTTACCCATGCCTAAAGACTCAAACAAAATTTGAGCTTCAGGTGTTGAGGTCTAAGTAACCACATATGTTTCTTCCTTCTCAGGGAGTAGCCTCTTCATAACACCTTTGACTAAAATCCTCGCCTCTGATAAATTCATGCTCAATTCACCACCAACATCCCTACAAAAATTCCACTCGAGAAAGATGCCATATGATGCTAGGACATTTGCTACCAAGACAGTCATCTTGATTCTTTTGTCTGGAAAGGTAGCAAACACAAATTAGGCATCTTTAATTTGTCCCAGCAAAGGCACTTGCTTATTCTCTATGGATAAGCATCCACCAAAAGTTTTGGTCAAGGTGAGGTCAAGGGATTCGACCACTTTAGCAGGCATGACATTGTCTAAAGCTCCAAAATTAATGATGCAATTGTTCAGCTGATGTTTATTTATCAATAATGTGACATAAAAAGGTTTAGTCTTGCCAGGAGTAGTAGGGGGAGCAATGACAAGGTTGTTTTTGGTGGGTGGATTCTTGGTTGGATCATGTGTCTCTTTGGGAATTTCTTGGTTAACAGGGATGCTCTAGTTTTTAACACATTGAACTAGTCTATCTAATTACTCAAGATGGGACTACAAAAATTCAAATTCAAACATTATGATTTTGGTTTTCTTTATATGGTCAATGATATCAAATGTCTAGAATGAGCTAGGAGCAGAGGATGGGAGTTCATCCTTTTGTTTTTTGAAAGGGGAAGGACTGGACTATGGATTTGAAGTAGAAGGCGTAGGGGCATTTAGGGTACTTACCTTTCTCAAAATCACTAGGTCCTTTGGCTAGAAAGGAAGAGGGGATCCCTGCTTAGCAATTAAAACTATTGGTTGAGGTCGTTCCTCTACTTTATCCTTATCAGCTTGTTGAGCTGATTGATTCTTAGATTGGGTGAATATAGCATATGACCCCTCAGCTATATTGCCTTCACTTCTGGGTTCATCTTGATAGTTTAGGGAACCAATATGGGAGTCACCAGCTGATTCTTCTTCTTCCTCAGTGAAGAGAATAGCGTCATCTTCAAGATTTAACTCAGGCTAGAATGAGAAATCTGATTCAGCTTCAAGATATCCAACTATTGAGTTGCTTAGAGGTGCTTCAAGGGCGAGGTTCCTCTATGGAGCATGAAGGCAATTTTGTTATCCCTAATTCTTAGTAGCATTGCCTTGGTATGCCTGATTCTGAAATTTCCTCCTAGGCATATCTTTGTATGCCGAAGTAGATGACATCCCTTGCACCACTTACTTTCTAAGAGCTAGCATTTCATTTTTTAACTTTTGCACCATTGGATCAGTGGTGGCTATCGATGGGTATTTAGAAGATGAAGAGGATTTACCTTTATTAGGGTCTCTCCTTATCTTTCCTACCAAGATAAGGTCATCTTCTACATCAGTAGCCAACTCTTGAGCAGAAGCAAGGTCTATGTGTCTAGTCTGTCTCAGCAAGAAACTCACTTTAGGCAGTTGTGAGTTGATGAACAAGCATTTGAGGTTCTAAGGTGTCAGTTGGGTGACCATGGGAATCTTATACCTCAACTTGTCGAACCTGGCAATAAAATCCATCATAGGCTCATGAGGCTCTTTCTTCATCTGAGTGAACTGGGCTAGCAAGGCATGTGTATCTTTTGCAGGCTTGAACTTGGCTTCAAATTTGTCTTTTAGAGTGTCCCAATCAATCATTGATCTAGCCTGCAGGTGGTAGAACTAGTCTGCAGCAGTGCCTTGTAGTGTCTCCATGAATAGCCTGACTGTTATGTCTTCAAATTCCACCTCTATTACATCGTAGGCTATCTGAAAGTTGTAATGTGTTCATCAGATTGAACCTTCCCATCACCAAATAATTTGGGGAAATTCTTCCTTGAACTGCATGGAAGCTCATACAAAGGTGGAGTCAAATTTAGTGGATCGAAAGAGTTACCCTAGGGGCCTTGAGCCATGATTTGATTATGTAAAAGTGGGATCACTAATCCAAGTGGAGCATGGATAGGCAAAGCTCAGCTAGAAGTAGAAAAAGAAGCTCTGCCTTGTGTTGGTGGCCTGGTAGGGCTAGGAGAAAGACTCCTAGTTTGTCTAAGGTGAGGTTGTGGAGGAAACAACTCAAAATTACTCTGTTGCACCAACTCAAAATTAGGGTCAATAGCACCTTAGGATTTTTGCCCTCTAGTATAACGTGGAGTTTCCAGATTGTAGAACAAAAAATGGAAAAGAGCAAGATCTGCTTCAACTTGAAGTTTGAGACTTTAAACTACGTGCTCTTCCCCAGCAAAGTCACCAAAAACTATTACGTGAGGCTGGGGAGGAAAAATTAACAATGGGAAAGCACTGGAGCAGTTTGTTCTTCCATAACATAATGCATGGATAAGGTTATAATGATAATGGATTAGACACAGGTGATGTTTCAATCTGAAACTTGAGGTTCCAAATTGCACAAAATTACTGTGTCCCTAGTGGAGTCATCAAAAATTATTGGGTGAATATTTTGTCAACTAGCTAACTGGTGAGCAAAATAGTTCCTATCACCATAGCATAGGGAGATTGGTCATCTAGGTGTGTAGTTTTACTACATCAATAAGGGACAAATCTCTCCTCTCATCAAGGGGAGGTTCCCTATAAAATATATGGAGGTGTTATATACTATATAAATAAGCAAAAAATAACACATGGGGGTAGAATAAACCATCCATCTCTCTTCTTTCAAAGATGATGCTCACAGACAAAGGAGAAAATCCTAGTGGAAACATTCAAGGCACTTCTCTTCTTTCAGAAGTGTTCTTGCAAGAAATAGCAAGAGTTTCTTTTAGGTAGTAAAAGTAACTGATGGCAAAAGGGCACAATAACCAACAGGATGAAACAGAATACAAAGTTTCCACGTTAACTACCCAAAGAGTATAATATAAAGGATAATACACATGCTGAAACAATTGTGAAAGCATAAAGTCTTCTCACAGTTGGCTTCAAGACACCTCCATTTTTACCTTCACTAATTCTACTTTTTAAGTTAAATAAATAAGAATGCTTCTAGGAAACAGACATAAGAACAATTTTCTAAAGTAGCACAAGCCAAAACCGCACAAAGTCTACAAACAACTTGCTTTCTCATTTAGATAAAATGAAATGAAATTACAATCTGAGCTCAAAGTCTTAGTCTTCTTTCAAATGGGTAGAGTTTCACTCCTGTAAAAAATGTAAAGTCTCCTTTACAAATGAGAGATATTAAAATCTTATAGCAACTACGCAAGGATTGGCACTTTTTTCCATGGGATGACCCATGCTGCAGTCAACATCTTTAATGCACCTTCAGCCCTGTCTGGAGAGACCATGCTGAGAACAGTGCATTGCCATAACTATGGCATGTCCCTTCATCTAATATGTTTCTTCCTTGGTATGGACCATCTAGTCCTTTTCTAATTAGTCTTTACTTTATGTAAGAAAAACAAGCCACATCCTTGGTTTGGTGCCCTCAGAAGTCTACTCGATCCACTGTTTCACCTACTGGAAATAACTCTTTCAAAGATATTTCTAGTCCTTTGCATCAAACTTCTCTTCCCTGTAGCAATTTGAGTCTTCAGGCTCTCTTTTCAGTCAATCACTTGATTCTTTCTTTAAATTCTGTGCTTTATTTGAATTTCCACAGATATCCCTTTAAATTTGACATCCACGGGACCGTCAATGGTTGCCAGTTGCTTGAACCATGTTGAACCTTGAACCCGTTGAACCATTGAAAGTTCATCAGTTCATTGGTTCATTTTGTCTCTTTTATTCTATCACTTCTTGGTTCAATTGCTTCTTCGCCCCTTGGTTGAACCATCTATTGAACCACTTGTTTTCTACTTTTTCTTTGACTGAGGCTGCCGTTGAACCTTTTGAACCTATGAACCATTGAACTTTGAACTCTTTCAGTTCAAGGTTCAATCGGTTCATTAGTTCATCCTGTGTCTCACTCAATCACTACTTCCTTTATCTTTCTAAGCTCTAGTTAAACCTTTGAACCTGTGAACTTGTTGAACTTTTTGGTTCAATGGTTCAATGGTTCAATTGGTTCATTCAGTTCATCCTTTGAAGCCCTTTTTGTTTAAGTCTATGAAGGTTCCTTTCTACGTCGTTGTTTAGCCTTTGGGACGTCATGAAGGGAAGGTGTCCCTTTAGGATTTTAAAATGGTCATTTCTCTGTCATCAAGTGCCCCTCGCAAGGGTATTTATCCTTCGGGATGTTTGGGCAGACTTCAGTTTTCAGCTTTTTCCATCAAGCAAAAAGCCTGAAAGAATTCCTTCAGACAAAAAATCTGAAGGAAATTTCATGTTACTTAGCCATTCATTCTTTTCCATTTCTTCAAACTTTTTCTCCGAGTGAATTCCTTCAGACAAAAATTCTGAAGGAATTTTGCCTTAACCATTTTTTTGAGGAAAATCTTCTCGAAAGAATTCTTTAGGTCTCTTTTACTTAGCCATTTTCTCGAGGGATTTCCATCTTTTGTCCACTTTTGCTCACTGCCCTCCACAAGGGCACTTGTCCTTCAGGCTCTTGAAAGACCCCTTTGAACTTCCTGATTGAAAAAATGGCTAAGTGTTGAACCCATTTCTTTTTGAAAGAGTCCATAGACATCTGTTTGTGGAGTCCATAGAAACCATCTGTGAAGTTCGTAGTTCCAATCTTGTTGAGTCTGTAGATTCAAGCCTACAGAGTCCTTAGATTTTTTAAAAAGCTTTGAAAAATGAAGAACCTAATGCTCAAAACAATTTTTTGAAAAGGGGAGAGAGGATTTTGGTCTGTGCAGGGCCAAAATAGTCTGTAGGTTGTCCCAAAAATGAGTGGCATTTTTTGGGGACAACATATTTAAAATAATATTGAATCATATATATTTCCTTTATTTCCTCTAATTTTATCCTTGAAGAAACTAGTCATCTTTTCCTTGTATGGGATTACAACTTTTTGATGTTTGAATGTTTTCTTAAGATCACCTCTCTCCATTGAGAACCTTAGTTTATCTATGTATCCTAAAAAGATTTTCCAGTTGGATTTAATCTCATTTAAACATTATTAAACATTAAAAAATTGACCTTATTTTGAGAAAGGGTCACTTAAAACTTCCTTTGGAACCTCATCCTTGTGATTGTAGGCCTATGTGTCCTTCTCTAAGATCAAACTTTTATCAACACTTTGAAAGAAGTTATCAAGAGTATACACCTTATTTTAGGAATGAGGAGTAAGAGAGGGGTTACTAAATTTTTTCATGGTCTCCACATTTAGGAATGAATACCTTGGATCATTTTGAAGACCCCATGCTTAAAGGCAGACTTGTAGGTCTTCTTTTAAGCTTGAAACATCTTTAAAATTCTAAAATGGATCTCATGGTCTTGAGTGCACCTAAAAATTTCTTGGAGGACATGAAAAATATGAGGGATATTTGATTAATTTAACTCCCTAACTCAAGTGGGAGACACTTCCAAACCTTTTTAAAACCTTGTATTTTATTACAAACCTACAAAAATCTCCTCAATGTGCTTATATCCTTCATTGAAAACTCTTGAGAATGGATTTATGGGCTTGCATCCATGTTAGGATGGACTTAGATGTAAGAGGTATTTTTATGGGATATATTGATATCTCATCTCAAATACAAAAACCTCAAAATCCTTTATAATCCCCATCGTTGATCTACATATCCATGTAAGCACCTTCAAGATTGAAACCCCCTCAAAACCCAACAACTAGAGATATTATGGACATGTACCATGTTTGAAAGGTCTTGAATAAAATAGAAGGGTTTTTTTGGATTTATTTAATCCCAATTTTATAAGGAAACTCCCACTAATGTATGCAAAATTTCACCATTCTTGGTATACAGGCTTGTAGGTTCTCTCTCAAGCTTAAACACCACTAATCTATTCTGAAGTTTACCTTTATGAGACCAAAAAAACATCTATTTAAGAAACATGAAGATAAATAAGGGAAAGTTTGTGATTGGTGAATTTATCTCCCTCATGTATAACATCCGAAATGCATTAAAATCACACTATTATATTTGTGCACCTGGTGCAAGACATTTCAAGCTAAAGACCTTGTTGAAAGTAGAGCATGGTTTCCTTGAGCCTAAAACCACATCCAAATAGTGTTAGATGTATTATAAATATACTTGTCTTATTCTAATCCTATTCATAAAGAAAACATTTTTAACAATAATGCATTGAAACTTTATTTATGAGTTTGCATACCTATAGAAACTTTCATGATTGAAATACCCTTAAAACCCTAGATTGGTTCTCATGGCTTGCAATTATCTAAAAGGGTTTTCAAGGGACATTTATATATCTTTTAATATATTAAATATACATTAACCTCATTAGAACAAGCTCAAAAACATCAGAAGGTAAGATCATGGACCTTAGGGTTTTAAGGGGGTTTCAAGGCTGCATGTGAAGTTTTGATGGATCTATGTGTTTTGGAGCCTCTCAATTAGGTTTTTTGATACAAAGTAGTGATAAATAGATCTATTTAATTTCTCCAAGATCCATTCTTCACCATGTAATAGGATAAATGGGATTAAACCTCAAATTGTGCTTCCATTGAGCTCCTTTTAAGACAACGATCGTTCATAGCCTTATCTAAATATTTCTTCCTCTTAACACCTAGAATGGATTCTTCATGAACTTACCCCCCTCTCTAATGGCCATATAGGCCCATTCATCTCCTAAAAATTTTAATCACATCTTATAAAATAGCCTATATAGGTCTATAAAGGAGGTTTTATGTCATTTTTGGCTTATTATGGAGCTTTAAAGCATGGATATTCTCTTAGGAGACTTGTGAGGGATTAAATATGATGTGAGGAACCTCATATGACCTTGCTCTATGCCTTTAGAGTACCATATATTTTTAAAAATCTCAAGGAAACCTCATAAAACTTTACTTCTTCATGTAAAAGTCATATTTAGAAGCCTTTATACCATGTTCTTCTAAGAATAACTATCAAGGATGATTGATACACCAATTAGGTGTAGAAATAAGGCTGATGAACTTCATCTCATGCATGATCCTTTATAAAAAATATGTGATTTGGGACTTTAATGCCAAAACCTACCACTTTTGGATTGTAACCTCCATGAGTGCTTATTTTTATTTGCTTCTTGATTGAAGTCTATCATTTTTGTCCATGAATAGGCCTCTTTATTATTGAATGACCCTAAAAAACCATCTTAGAAAGCATAAAACTTTTATAACCATGCTTAAGATGAATGACTTTAGGATATTCAAGGGCTCTTTTCCATGTTTCAAGAAGAATGGAAGCCACTAAAAGGCAAAAAGGAGGGGGAAATAATTTACAGTGCCCTTTTGAACTATTTGTACAGATGGATAGACTCATGGAGGGTTGTTTTGAATATTATATAGCTTTATGAGACATTAGAATATGCTAGCTTTCTAAAAATGACTCTAATTAGTTCAATTATGACTTATTAACCTTCTACACCTTCTAATGCACTTTTGAGACCTTTTGTGTGTTGGGAGATTAGTGTCAGTGATGTGTTGTCATTGATGTCAAGTGATGTTGGTGATGACAAAGTGATATGAGAGTGCTCAATTTAGTCCTGGTCACTATTAAGAAATTGTGGGAGTAGTTGGTTGTCATGGAACATGGAGAGAGAGTACATGGTGTGTCCATGTGGTTTATATAGCAATTAGAGTCCTTTCTAGTGGTCTTTAGGTGGAGTGAAAGTCATCATATGCCTTGTGGGCTTGACCATGTATGGTTGCCTATGGGGTTTTGAGTAATTTGAGAGATATATCATGATAAGGAGATTAGTATGCTTGTAATATGCATGTTGGAAATGTATAGGATTCTGAGAACTTAGATAATTTATAAGAGGTGGCTAGTGGTCTGTAAGAAAGTTTAGCCATTGGCCTAGTTGGCCTAGGTAGGCTTGTAAGGCCTTGTGAAGGGTCAAAGAGTGTTTTCAGGTTGATGAAGCTTGTTTCTACATGTAATATTGTCAAGATATTTTTTTCAATCATTTTGATGAGATCTAAAGTTAGAGAAGGAGATAGAAAGTCAAGAAAAGTCTTCATGTGTTTCAGAGGTTGCTTGAATGGTGTATTTTGAGCTCGAGAGGAAAGTTTCAAATTCACTAGTTCATGTAGAATTTGAATGGGGACCTAAGACTTTTGGGAGAGGTGTAACATGGACCTAAGAATCATTTCCAAGTATTTTGTAGTATATTGAGGGTTAGAGCTTTATGAACATTTGTTAATAATGTAAACTAGTTAGAAACCCTTTATAAACCCTCATAATGGAGTGATTAGAGAGATCTTGCTAGAAAGGACATAAAATGGATTGGTTGAAAAAAATTTACTATTGGAAGGTATTAAGGACTCCTTTAGGCATCTCCAATTGGTAGTGGTGTGTCAAGGAAGTGAGCAGAAGGTACAAAAATATGTTTGTTTTTGAAGATTTTAGTGCTACAAGTAGGGTTGATTGAGTTAACACATAATATTTTTTGGAGCTTGAAGGACAAGACTTGTTCTTGAAGTACATATAGGTTTTTTGGAAATAAATATTCTCTGTTTCAATTATCTAAGTCAATTAAGTTGACTAGCTGCTAGAGTGGAAATGGAGAAAACAATGAACAAAAGCCAGTTCGAGTAAGAACCTATTCAAGGATTTATTTTAGGTTTTTAGGGATGGAAAAAATGGTTTTGGGTCTTATTTCAAGACCTATCTCTCCTATTTAACTTATGTTTATTGAATAATATGAATTTTTTGATTGGAAAATGTTATAACATTTTTGTATAATCACATGAATGCATTGGAAGATCAAGGAAGTGCCTTCACAAGTGTTAGATTTCATGTTCATCATGATTGGTTTTTGGAGCTTTAAAGCAGTCTGAAGTGGCCTAGTTGGAGAGGCTAGTTTGAGATATTATGAGTATATTTTTAGGTGAGTGAGAGATTTTTGGTATTATATGAGTCCCATATCTTCATTACATGGCTTTGGTATTTATATTTTGTCTCTAGTTTACTTGGAGCAGTCAAAGGTCTTTGATTGAGTTTCTGGTGTGCATGACCAGTTTGAGTAATCAATTTGTTTGAGTTGGTTTGCACCTATGTGAGCTATATGAAGGTGAAAAATGGATTTGGAGGTGTTTTTTAAGTCATGGAGGACCTATCCATGTTTTTTATTTAGGATTTTGTTTGAGAAAATAATTTTTATGCTTCAATTCTATATGACTGTATTTTTTGGGTTTTTAGGCTTATTAGTGAGTAGTCTAAAAAGCTTGGTTCAAGGTATGAATTAGAGTTACATATGTTGTAGACCCATATGGGAGTGAGAAATGATATATTATAGGCATATTTTATGTGTTTTAATCATTGGTGAGGGCTATTAGTCATGGAGTTGGTCATATGTGGCGAATGACCTATAAGGGCTAATACATTAGGCCTAATTGAGATCTAATGGAGGATTCAGCTTGTTTTGAAGTATGGACGACCTATGGAGTGTTTGATTTGGCTTGATGACATGTATGAGGATATTTTATAAGGTTAAGGCAAGTATGTGAATTATCTTGTCCAACCAAGATAGGTTAGATTATGGAGTGATATATATACAAGGTTAAATTAGCCTATTTGTGTAGGAGTGAGAGCAAAGGGTATTCAAGTGAAGGAAGAGCTTAGTCAAGGAGAAGAGATGGGTAATTGAGGAACATAAAAGGGTGAAGAGGATCAGTAATTTTTTAATTATCATGTTCATGATCTAACAAGTCATTAGACCTAACAATCTAAAGGGTGACTTGGTTGAGCGAATAAGGTAGGTTTGACTGCCTTAAGAAGAGAAGTAGTCTTACAAGTGTTAGAGAAAGAGACGGTCATCATCAGGTGTATAATACATCATATTAGTGATGGAAATTATTTTATATGTGGTTTAGTGGGTTCTTAATCACCTATGGGGTTGTATCCTCCTTGCTAGTTGGAGCTAGCTAAAGGTCTAGTTAGAGCTGGACTAAATTGAGGGGTGGATGCTCCTTGATCAGTTAGAGCTGGTCTAAATTCTCATGTTTGTATTATCCTTATATGAATATAGTCCATTGGTTTTTAGGATTTATATTTGGTTTTATCCCCTAGAGGGTTTGCCACATAAATGGTGTGTTCACATGATGTATGCTCTTGTTCATGCTTTGGATGTTTAAGCTTTCATGTTCATGTTGCTAGATCATATTAATGAATGATGAATGGGTTTTGGAATTGAATTTACATTTTTTTCTACTAATTCACCCCCATCTCTTAATATCTACGCTCAGAAATTGGTATTAGTGTTGGTCCTTCTTGAGGCTTAATCAGTTTGGAAGGTGCTCTTGTGAGTAGGTTGGTTGATGGCATCTACCTAGTCAGCTTGTTGGCAGAGTTGATAGAGTTGTTGATGATTAGTAGGGTAGCATTGTTATTGTCATGATTCTTCATGTTTTTTGAGATGTGCTTTCAAGACTAATGAATTTTCAAGGTTGCTCTAAGATGAGGATGGATGTTAAGAGTTGGATTGTTCATCGCTCAAGCCAAGGTAAGTTGTTTTCTATTATAGATGGTTCTTCAAGCATGAAGGTTTGTCAAAGAAGGAATATTGTAATGGATAAGAATTATGTTGAATCAAAATCAAAAATAAATTCTTGGTTGATAGATAAAAAGGATCTTGAAGTCATATTGAAAGAAAATCCTATCTGTATTAGGTCTCCATGAGACTTAATGAGGGTATGAGAGCTAATGAAGCTTTCTAAGTAAGGGCATATATATTAAAGATCAGATTGCATTGAAAGATAGGGAAGAGAGGAAATAATGGCTATGAAGTCATGCCTCAGGTTCATGCATTGACTATCTAAGGTACTCATATGAAAGAGAGTAAATAGTGACCTAGTTTACAAGCGAGAGAAAGAAAGAAAAAATTCTTGAGGGTTACAAGAAGAATGAAGTAGACCAGAGTATCATGACATGTTCTTGATGTGATTAGAAGTGTGAAGACCTAGTTTCTTGTGTTTGAAGGCCTGATGAGAAAGGAAGATGAAAGGCAAATCTACTTGATTAAAGAGATAGCTTGTTTGCATGTAGAGGCTAATTTGAGAGAGATAGATATCAAAGAGAGCATCATCAGTTGTGAGAGGAAAATAAAAAGAAGGTGGAGTGTTTCAAGGTACTCAGGTTGGCTTGTATAGTCAAGGGTCTAAGTGCTTGATTGGTCTGCAAGACCAATGTTGCTTATGATATTGAAAGAGATTGTTGAAAGTGATACTAAAGGTTTTATGGTGAATATCCTATTTCCTTATTATCAAGGTGACCTCATAAGGTCGTAAAGGAGTATATGACATCTTAAATAATTTGAGTTTGATAGTTATTTTTGAGTTTCTTGTCAAAATTCTAAGTTCTTATAATAGGGTCTTAACTATGAGGATAAGGTTGATTATTTGAGTCAATTTAAAGGGATTTCATGATGAGATCAATGGACTAAGAGGCTGGTTATGACCTTAAGGTCATGTATCATGAGTTTTATTGTTGTGGTATCCTATGTTGAGTGTTTTGAAGGAAATATTTCTTATCATATGTCTGACAGATAGTAGGTGTATACACAAAAAATTATGACTGTGTGTTTCCATGAAATGCTTTAAAGAGTTATTAGCCATTATAACATATGGTGTCTGAAGGATAGATGGTTGATCATATGGGAGTTATTATTGATTATCTTAGATGCTCAAGCCTACTTGAGGAGGTTTAATTTATCCTATAGGTCAGTGAAGATAAAATAAATAAAGATGATTTTTTTAAGAGGTATGTTTAGGTTTCTTGGTCCTAAAGTACATTTTTGATCATTTTTGGATGCTTGGTATGGGTGTTGATTTGAAGGATAAGGAAGAAGCGGATTGTATGAGAGCATGTAGAATATTTACATGATTCATTACCAAGTGGTTTGAGTTCTTGATGAGAAAATATGTGAGTTTTGTGGTCAAAAGTCAAAGTTGACCTATTTTGGTAGTGATGACTACCTAGAAGGTGCCAATATAGTTATTTGAGTGTTTCAAGGTGGATATAAGGTAAATAATAGATGTTTTAAATTTGATTTTTGCATGTCAAATAAGGTTAGATAGATTGGAGATGCTCCTAAGATGCCCATGTGTGTTTTTAACCATTTGGTCAAGATGCCTACTGTAGATGATGACTTTGTATGCCTAGAATGCTTGGTTTTAAGGGTCATACGAAGATTGGATATGTATCATAATGTATTATATGCTTAGGAAGGTTTGAACATGTGTTTTATACATGTTCCAAGAGGTTTCACAAGTGGATGAATGTTTTTGTGCTAGGTGGAAGGTTTTGAGTGATCACAAGCTTCTCTTCTCATGGGCATGCATTTGGTGGCCTAAAGGAATTCATGGTTCCCAAAGATATGGAGGATTATATTTTGGCATGGTATTGTGTTTTTTTGGTCTCTAGGTGTGGTATCTATCTCAAGTTGACCAAAGGTTGGCCTTTGACCAAGGTTTACTTTGAAGGCCTAGTCATTTAAGGCATGATTGAAATAGTGGTCTATATTTGGAGTTGGAGTATAGAAGATTCAAATAATTTGAATGGGCCAAATGGGTATCTAAAACAAGTTTTATAGTGGTCTGAAGGTAAGCATTTTTCAAGTTATTCAAGTTTTGGTCTTTTAAGAGGCATAATTAGCTAGTATGCTAAAGAAGGAAATATACTAAGGAAGATGAGTTGGGATCTCATTCTTTTCATGTCTAAGGGGGCATGGTAATGGAATTCATATATATATTTTCATGATTTGAAAGTGCACACATAGAGAGTTATGAGGTCTGCAATGGCCAAACAGGGCTATAAGAGGTCTAAGTAGGCCTAGTGGAGAAATTGAGCAATTGTGTGATATCTTTATAAATGAGGTTGGATTTGTTGGTTAAATATGATCAATTTGGTCTATTATGAGAATTGTTAAAGTATTTTTCTATACTTGTATTACCTCTGTTGGTCTGTAGGGTGCTTTGAGACATTGGTATGTAAGTTTGCATGGTGTTTTGGTGCTCATGTTATTGTTCAAAGTAATGGTAGCTATTCTTGGAGGTATTGTAGATATGAATGGGTTGTATAGATTGAGGGGGAGCCTTAAAAGTGGAGTAGGGTCCTAAGGGAGTTTTATTACTAAGTAATTGGTGATAGGTCCAAGGATTTAGGAATGAAGTGTGCTTTAGTGTTGTCTGGGTCTCTTGGAGACTTAGTGGTCTGAGTTTAGTGTTTAACAAAAGGGGAGCTAAGTTCTTTTTTTCTCAAGTGGTAGTGGTCTGAAGGAGAGCTAGTTTGATTTCCTAGTGGTTAGGTCCAATGATATTATAGTTATTTTGGAGCTATGACTTGAGTTGGTTCTTGAAGGCAACTTGGTCTAAGGGGGAACACTATGGTTTCTTTGTGATCTATTGCTGATAGTTGGTGTGATCTAAGTTTTAAAGGGTGAGAGAGAAAGGTATGTGCTCTTGGTTGTGGTCTTGGTTCAAATTCTTAATTACTAGATTAAAGATAAAAGAGCCTATTTGATAGATGAGTCTACTTTATCATTTTGGCAAAGGAGGAGAGAGAAAGGGAGTGTTGCCATTAATGACAAAGGGGGTGATTTTTGGGAGATTGGTGGTAGTGATGTGTTGTCATTTATGTCAAGTGGCATTGGTGATGACAAAGTGATATGAGAGTGTTTAGTTTAGTCTTGGTTGCTAGTGAGAGCTTGTGGGAGTAGTTGGTTGTCATAGAGCATGGAGAGAGAGTACATGGTATGTCCACATGATTGAGAGAGTAATTAGAGTCCTTCTTAGTGGTCTTCAGGTGGAGTGTAAGTCATCCTATGCCTTTTGGCCTTGACCATGTGTGGTTGCCTATGGGTTTTTGAGTAATTTGAGAGCTATATCATGATAATGAGCTTGGTATGCTTTTCATATGTATGTTAGACATGTATAAGATGCTAAGAAGTTAGATAGATGGTTTTCAAGAGGTGGATAGTGGTCTGAAAGATAGTTTAACCATTGGCCTAGTTGGATTAGGTGGGCTTGTGAGGCCTTGTGAAGGGTCAAAGAGTGTTTTTAGGTTAATGAAGATTGTTTTTTCATGGAATATGGTCAAGCAAGTTTTTTCAAGCATGTTCATGAGATCTGAGGTAGAGAAGGAGATATAAAGTCAAGAAAAGTCTTCATGTGTTTTAGAAGTGGCTCGAATGGTGCATTTTAAGCTCAAGAGGAATGTTTAAACATTCAATAGTTCATGTATAATTTGCATATGGAATTGAGCCCTTTGGGAAAGGTGGCACATGGACCTAATAAGCCTTTCCAAGTATTTTGTAGTAGATTGAGAGATAAAGCTTTAAGAACATTTTTTAAGAATGTAAAATGGTTGAAAATCCTTTATAAACCCTCATAATGGAGTGATTGGAGATATCTTGATATAAAGGACCCAAAATGGATTTATTGACCAAGTTTTATTATTTTAAGGTATAGAGTACTCCTCTAAGCATCTCCAGGTGGTACTGGTGTGTCAGGGTAGTGAGAAGGTACACAAATATACTTATTTCTAAGGATTTTAGTGATACAAGTATGGTTGAATGAGTCAATGCATAAGAGTTATTGGAGCTTAAATGATAGGACTTGTTCTTGAAGTACATATAATTTTTTGGAAATAAATAGTCATTGTGTCAGCTATCTAGGTCAATTAAGTTGACTAGTCACTAGAGTGGAAATGGAGTAAACAGTGAACAAAAGCCAGTCAGAGTAAGAACCTATTTAAGGATTGATTTTAGGTGTTTAGGGATGGAAAAAATGATTTGGGTTCTTATTTAAAGACCTATCCCTTATATTTTACTTATGTGTAAGTGTTAATGGTGCTTATAAAATAGCTAGAAGGAGCTCAAAAAATGACTAGTCTGTGTAAGACAAGATATTGGAACCCATGACAATGAGAATGGTTTGCAGTAGCAAAGTGGCCATTGAATCATATTAATTTTGTAATTTTAAATGTTATAATGTTTTTTAAGGATCACATTAATTAATTTTAAGATCAAATAAGTGTCTACACAAGTGTTAAATGTCATGTTCATCATGGTTGGTTTTTGGAGCTTGTAAGCAGTCTGAAGTGGCCTATTTGGAGAGGCTATTTTGAGTTATTATGAGTAGATTTTGAGGTGAGTGAGAGATTTATGGTATTATATTATTCCCATATATTTTTTAAATGTATTTTTTATTTATAATTTGTCTCTATTTTGGTTGGAGAAGTCAAATATCTTTGATTGAGTTTCTGGTGTGCATGACCAGTTTGAGTAATCAATTTGTTTGAGTTGGTTTGGACCTGTGTGAGCTATGTGAAGGTGAAAAATGGATTTGGAGGTGTTTTTTAATTCATTTATAATTTATAAATTTTTTTTTTTTGTGGTTTTTTGGAGAAAATCTTCTCTATGCTTTAGTTCTATATGACTGTGTTTTTTGGGTTTCTAGGCTTGTTAGCGAGTAGTCTAAAAAGCTTGGTTCAAGGTATGAATTAGAGTTACAGATGTTATAGACCCATGTTAGAGTGATAAATGATATATTTGAGGCATATTTGATTTTTTTTAATCATTTTTTATGGCTATTATTCATGGATATGGTCATATGTGGTGAATGACCTATAAGGGCTAATGCATTAGGCCTAATTGAGATCTAAAGTAGGATTGATCTTGTTTTGAAGTATGGATGACCTATGGAGTTTTGATTTGGATTGATGACATGTATGAGGATATTTTCTAAGGTTAATACACGTATTTTAATTATCTTGTCTAACCAAGATGGGTTAGATGATCGAGTGATATATATATATATATATATATATATATATATATATACAAGGTCAAATTAACCTATTTATGTAGGAGTGAGAGCAAAGGGTAATCAAGCAAAAGAAGAGATTAGTCAAGGAGAAAATATGGGTCATCAAATACCATTAGATGGTGAAAATTATCAATCATGTTTTACTGATCATGTTCATTAGCTAACAAGTCATTGGAACTAACAGTCTAAAGGGTGACTTGGTTGAGCGAATGAGGTAGGTGTGTTTGCCTTGAGAAGAGAAGTAGTATTGCAAGTGTTATAGAAATATAAGTTCATCATCAGGTGTATAAGACATTATATCAATGGTGTACATTAGTTTAGAGTTGGTTGAGTGGGTGCTTAATCACCTAGGGGGTTGTAGCCTCCTTGCTAGTTGGAGTTGGACTAAATTGAGGGGTGGATGCTCCTTAATTAGTTGGATCTGGTCTAATTTATCATGTTTATATTATCCTTATAGGACTATATTCCATTATTTTTTAGGCTTGAGAGTGGTTTTTATCCCCCTAGAGGGTTTCTCACATAAATTATGTGTTCACATGATCTATGCTCTTGTTCATGCTTTGGATGTGTAGGCTTTCAAGTTCATGTTGCTAGATCAGATTAATGAATGATGAATGGGTTTTGGAATTGAATGTACATTATTTTATATGAATTCATTCCCCCTCTTAGTATCTAATCTCAACATTTGTGTGTATTCATGAATTTTTTATGCCTTATAAGACTCTTTTGACCTCTTCTCCCATTGAATTTCACCTTTTAGGACAATTTACTTTTGTTTATGTGATGGCATAATTGGAATTTTAACCAAGAGTTGCATTATTTTTAACTAGTATGATTCTAAGCTTGGAGTGAGATATAATAAGGTCAATTAAGGCTTGGAAAAAAATTTAAGACACATAATGCTTTGAGGATCTCTTTAAAAGACCTAACATAATAGTGACTCATGACAATGACCATAAGACCTCTTTAAGATAATAAAAGTAAAATAAAATCATGCATACCTAGTTTTAAACACACATGAACATCATGATATGCCTATAATAAGGAATAATCAATTGAATTTTGTAATAAATTCCCATCCCCAAGTGTTCCAAGTGCTCTAGGGGGCAAGGATTGCTAGAATAGCCAACATTTTGGTGACCTCTCAAGGGTGTTTATCTATCTAAACACTTAGACCAAATGCTTTATCAAGTCCATTGGCATTAAGTCAAGGATAAACTCAATATTAAATATATACCCTAATGGACCAATTTAAATAATAATTAAAATAACCTCAAAAATAAAAAACATAAAAAATAAGAACAACCAGAACATATGTAAAAGCACTTAGGGAAAGGGAAAACATAACTAGACTACTGAGATAATGTGCAACCAACACTTGAGATAATCAAAAAACAACTACCTAATATGTATAATGGTCTAAAAATTACCTCAAGCATAGTGTTTCAAATAAATCCCATTGATTGGGATTGGAAGTTCCTCTCCATTCAACTTGGATAGCTAGAAGGCATTGGATGATTTGTAGTTGATTATGACATATGAACCACTCCATATGGCATCAAATTTGGTGTGTTTTCCAGATTTGGACCTATCTTCATTCCAATTCAACACTAAGTCTCCTTCTTGGAAGTCTTTATCAACTAATCTTCTATCAAATGTTTTCTTCAGTTGAGTTTGGTGGAGCTCCATTGTGTGTATTGCTTGGTCTCTAACTTTTTTGAACTCCATTAGCTCTACTAGCCTCATAGTCATAGCATCATTCTCCATCATTTCCAATTGATGAGTGATTTAAAGGGATGGTAACTCAAGTGACAATGGAAACCTTGTTTATCTCCCATAGACTAACATGAAAGGAGAATTACTAATGGACCTTTTGGGAATGATCCTGTCTACCCACAAGGTTGTTTTCAATTTTGTGTGCCAAGCTCTTTGATTCTCTTCCATATTCCTTTTGATAATTATAATCAAGTTATTGTTTTTGGATTATATTAAGCCATTATCTTTGTGATAGTATTTGGAAGAGGTACTCAAATAAATATCATTCTTTATTTCCCACTCAGTAATCCTAATGCCAACAAAAGCCATGGCATTATCAAATATAATAGTAGTTGGAATACCAAACCTAGTGATAATACCTTCACAAAAATTAAGCATGTATCTCTCATTGGATCCTTTAGTGACATTACCTCTTTCCACCTTGTGAATTAATTTTTAACAGTCAATACCCACTTGTGACCATCACTTGAAGGTGGATTATTCATGCTAATGATGTCCAAACCCCACTGCATTAAGGGTTGGTCTACCTAGATGGCTTGGAGAGGAAGGGATGCTAATTTATGTTTGCCTATGAATAAGGAACTTTTATTTCATATTATAACCCACATGTGTGCATCCTTAAAAAAGTTGGGCCAATAGTAACTAGCCCTCATTATTTTAATAGTAGTTATTTTAGGACAAAAAATGGCCTCCTGAAGGGCCATCATGGAACTCTTCTAATACCTTGTTAACTTGATTTGGATTAATACACCTCAAAATAATATCATTAATATATTGTCTAAATATAATTCCATCTATAAGAGCATATGGAATGGATTGGAGTCTGAAATACCTTCTTTTGGTCTTGTCTAAGTCATGGGGATACTCACCATTTTACAAGAATTATATCATATCTTTAGTATAAATTATAAGAGGTGGAGATACAAATGGTTATTGGTCATCTTGGAGCACTAAAAAAACCTTTAGGTCCTCCTACAAGTTTGATTCTCGCTATTCACATAACCCTTTCCCCCTTACTAGTTTGGTAACATTGATATCTACATCATATTCCAATAACTTTGTTATCCAATTAGTTTTTTTCATTCAAATATCTACTTAGAAGGAATTCTTTGACACTTGTGTGTGCCACCATTAACTAAATTCTATTGTTGGAGATCATGTGCCTAAACTTCTTGAGGCTTATTATGATAACTAATGCATGTTTCTCCAAAAATGTGTACCTCAACTCATATTCCGTCAAGGTTTGATTTAAAAATGAAATAGGTTGCTCCAATCCCTCACCATTCTATTGTACTAAGATTGCAGAGATAGCCTAATCACTACCAAAAATATATATGATCAAGTATTTTGAAAAATTAAGATTTGTAAGAGTGGGGGCTTAAGCTATAACTTATTTGATGGATTCAAAACTATTTTTTCCTTCTTTAGACTAGATAAAAGTATAATTCTTCTTTAATATGTTAGTTAGGGGTTTCACCAAAGATGCAAAATAAGGAATGAAACTTCTCACAATGTTAATCTTAATTAGTAATCTTTGAAGGCCTTTTATGTGAGTTAGAAGTGAGAGGGAAAGTATGGAATCCACTCTATTTGGATAAATGGCTAAGACATTATTTAAAACCACATGTCCTAACAACTTATCCTCATGAATAGTAAAGACACATTTGTTTGGGTTCAAAGACACCACAAACTCTCTGCATCTATCAAACACTTGCCTCAAGTGGTCCAAATGATCAATTGCATTTTTCTAGAAAATAATTATATCATCCAAGTAAAATAAAATCATGTCATTAATGATACCTCTAAATTACATATCCATGGACCTTTGGAAGTTTTCACCAGTATTGGTCAACCCAAAAGACTTTTTTTAGGCATAAGTCCCCCATTTTGTTGTAAAATCAGTCTTGTATTGATCACGCTCCTACACAAGAATTTAATTGTACCCTGAATAGCCATCAAGAAGTGAGAATATCTAATCCCTTACTATAGTTTTGATAATTTGTTCCATAGGAGGAAAAGGGTAATTATCCTTAAGGTAAGCTCTATTCAATTCCCTAAAGTCGACACATAACCTAATCTCCCCATTCTTTTTCCTAACTAGGACTAGATTGGCTACCCATGATGAATGCTTCATGGGGAATATGATATTGTCTTAAATCATATTTATAAGCTCTTTAGTCATTAATGGATCAAGATTAGGGTTTATAGGCCTTTATTTTTATCTCACTAGTTTGGAATTAGTATAAATATCTATGGTGTGTTGGGAAAGTTTTGGGTTAAATCTTCTCAAATATTGGTATTTCCAAGCAAACATGTCATCATACATCCTAAAAAGGTAAAAAAAAATTACAAATTTTAAATTTAAGACGCATCTTACTAGCCTTGAGACATTTACCATCAGATATGGCCACTGGGTTGTAGTTATCCTCTTTGATTTTTAGGTTCATATTCTATCCTTTAAGTTGGTCATTAGAGGTTAACATACTCTAAAAGGTGACTAAAACATTAATAATAATGTTTTTATTCAGTTGGATGATCTAATCATCTTACTAATATCTAAGTCGTTGTTGGTTCATAGCTGAGAACTCATCTTCATATTATAGAAATTTAATGGTTTGTGCATCATTTTCAAACACTTACCAACTAACATAATTGTCTAGGACTCCAAGCCTAAAAATTAGCTTAACAAGTTATTCTAAACCTATAATAACATCAATGGGAAGATCATACTTTGATCCTACCATGGTAAGTTTATTTGCATCAACATTCATTATCCTTAGTACAACTTGTATGTTAAATGCATCAAAGCCTTCAATGAGGTCCCATACCATGTGTTTTCAAGCATTTAATAGGTTATTTTTTGCTACACTTTAGCCCCTAATTTGAATCACCACCAACTCAATATCCCAAAGAACTTGAATCAACCTAATTCCTCTATTTTGAGCTACTTAGAGACCCTAAATAAGAGCCTCATACTCTATCACATTGTTATTGCAACTAAATTGTAGTTTGTATGAGAAGTATTTCTCCCCTTGATGAGATATCAATTCCATGCCTACTCCATTTTCATTTATAATTTTAGAACCATAAAATAATAGGTTCCACATGCCTTCAAGATCTTATTTCCCCTTGATAATATTTGGAAAATTAATATTCTTTTCCATGATGCAATAAGTGCCCAATCTAGTCTCCTCAATGTGATCATATGAATCAAAACCATATTGTTCATTTGCCAACTCATCAAGAAAAAAATAAAGAGCTTATTCAACATGAGTGGTAGCTTCATGAATAATAAATTCTTCACCTTGATCAAACATGTTATAGTTTACACTCATGGGATTAGGAAAAAAAGGTTCAATGTGGTCTTTAGAGACTGGCTAAGATTAGATGGTCCCTCTAGTATCATACCTTCTTCTAAATAACATGTGAGATCAATTAGAAGACAAGTACCCACCTATCTTATCAATGATGTCATGTGATAAACATATGGAAAAGTATGGGGAATATTCAATGACTAAAATGTCTTAGATGGTAGAGACACTTAGACAAACATGTATGGTCATATTGATGCCTCTAATGATTCTCATAGTCCTAACAACTGAACCATCAAATTGAACCACTCCTTTTGAGATAAGAGCATACTCTAGACTTAATTAATCAGATATTTTATTAGACATGATAGATTTTATTTCCTTTGAATCAATCATGCATTTATGAACAAGGTTATTTCCAATGATAAGAGGGATTTATAATGGAGGAGGTTTACTAAATTGACCACTAAATCCCTCTTTGGGTTGGCATATACCTGTAGGGGAAACTATTGTACTCACCTTATTCTCTTTATAAATATGTTTTAATTCCTATTTTAATAGGTCTCTTTGATCTAGGATGGATAGAACCTCCCACATAGTCACATTAAGGTTGGTTTTCTTCATCTAATCAACAATGTTGAATGGAACGTAGGCTCCCTTTGGATGAATTTTTTGTACAATTGCATCCTCTTTATAATTTATGATGTTTTGGGGTTGCATTTATTGAGGATATTTTTTCTTCTCTTAAAATTTGGGTTGATCAATAGCTATCTTCTCTTTTGGAGTAACCCGATTGGGTTGTATTTGAGGTCTTTCAACTATTCACTTCTCTTTAGTTGCCTCTTGGGAAGCATGTAGAGTAACAACTTGTCTAATTAGAGTAGAATGTCCCTCTTATACTCACCTTTTATTAAAACTTATTTTATATGATATCTAAGTGCTACTTTTGCCTTGAATTTAGTCTAATTAACACCACAAAATTATCCTTCTTTCCAATTCACTAGAGTTGAGTTACTTTGTGCTCGAGCTCGTTAAAGCTAAACCATAATTGGAAGGTGGGCTTTAGATCCAAATATATAGAAACATCCTTCACCTCATTTCTAATAGATAGAATCATTCATTTGTGAATTTTTATCTACTTATATACCATTCTACTTGAGGAGTCAATGTTTAGGGTTTCATACTTCCTTTGGAGAGAAAAATATTATCTTATGGGAAAAGTATTTTGTATGCATAAGAGAAGTCATGTAGCCTAGATATGACCTATATTTTTTATCCTTGAGAACTGTAAGAACCTCTTGAAAAGAACCCTTGGCCAAGGGATAGATTGAGGCTCGATGTATTCATCTTCAAGGTAATTATTCCTAACTCTTACTCCTCTTTTATTAGTAGATAAATTTGCATGTGTTGGCTTATGAATGTATTTATCTCTCCATGATTAGGGTTACCTATAAATTAACTTGATTAGATTTCTTCTTTGCATGTTTGTTGTTTATGTTTATTATCCCTCATTTATGCCATAAGATTTAATGAGCACTAGATTAGATTTTACTTTACATTGTTACACAACCATAGGGCCTAGATAGGGTTATTATGTGGTATTAATTGACTAGAGGATTTGGAACCCTCTCTAGTGATATTTTATGGTAAGAAACCCCTTATTTAAGTATAGAATATCTATATTAGTCATAACCCCAATTGTCTAAATGTACCAATAAGTGGAATGGTTAGTTTGATTTATCTTCTTCAAACTAGGATTGATTTATAAATTGGCTTCACTTTCCCTTGTATACATTATGGTGAACACGACATGAATATAACCCTTGCATGTTTTATTTCATGATTTCATTTATTTTAATTTTTTATTTATTTCATTATTTATTTATTTTCATTTTTTAGTAATTGATAAAGTAATTGATAATGTTTTCTCTCTTAAAAGAACCCATTGAGATTCAATCTCTTTGAGTGCACACCTTAAAGGGTGTACTAGGAAAGGGATGGTAAAACCATTGATGCTTTCAAATTTTGTTTTTCCTTTTACCACCACTTAAAACCAACACAAACCTCTCCTATATGTTTCCCTAAGCTTTGAAACCTCCCTTACACACTCTTCAAATCAATTCACCACCTCAAATAGCCACTACTTAATCTAAAACCTATTTTTTCATACATTGAACACATTCAAATGGTCCAACCCTATTCTTATAAATGAGAACATTGTGAGACTAAGTTAGCCCATCTAACTTAGTTTGAGACCTAACTAATTTATTTATTAAAGAATTAAGTCATTGTGCTGACTATGTCAGCTAAAACTTCAAAAGGGTTTAAGGTTAGATTCATCTATATAAACACATCCTTTTCTCCATTTTCATTAGAGAGAGATAGATATAATCATTCATTTGTGCTTCTTTACAATCTTCTCTTCTACCATTCTACTTGAGGAGTCATTTATTAGGGTCTATACTTGAACAAAAGAATCTTATCTTGTGGAAATGTCTTGGATGCATAGGAGAAGTGTTATAAACTAGAGCTGACCTATCTTTGTGATCTTTATGAACCATAAAAAAATCCTAAAAAATACCATTATCCTTAAGAGATATTGAGCCTCAATGGGTTCATATTCAAGGTAAGTATTCCTAACTCTTATTCCTCTATTTTGGTAGATAGAAGTAGCATAAGTAATAACTTTTGATTGTATTTCTTTCTTCATGCATTAGGATTACCTGTACATTATCTTGAGTATAGTTCTTCTTTGAATGTTTACTCTCATGTTTATTATCCCCATTTGTGCCACAAGATTTGGTGATCATTAGATTAGTTTTAATTTACTTTGTTAGAATCCATAGGACCTAGATAAGGTTATTGTGTAGTATTACTTAACTAGAGGCTTTGGAACCCTCTCTAGTGATATTGTGTGGTAAGATACCTCTTAGTTAGTTCTAATGGATCTATATTGGTCATTATTGTGATTGTATAAATATACCAACAAGTGGAAGGGATAATATGATTTATCTTCTCCGAGCTAGGGTTGATTTATAGATCAGTTTCACTTTCCCTTATCATACATTCTAATAAATCCATGTGAACTAACACTTGCAGGTTTTCTTTCATACTTTCATTTATTTTCATTTATAATTTATTTATTTTTTACATCACTAGATTGAATCTAACATTTTATGTGAATTTTTAAGACACAATCGATCTAATTGACTCTATTTTGCTTTATGTAGGCTATCTTCAACCATAAGTAACTGGATTGATCCACTCAACTCAGTTCACTTCTTTGCATACAAGTTTTTAGACTTACAAAAATCTATTGACTCTATTAGTAGGTTAAAAATATTCATCTAAATGGTACAATATAAAAATAACAAATTCAACATATTTAAAATCATCAGATTCATTCTCTCTAACTCAGTTATTTAGTTTCCTTATTTTTAATCTTATTTTTCATAGTTTTTAGTCTATAAAATTATAACCCCATATATTAAGGAAATCTAGAAATGTAAATAAGATAATAAATCAAATGAAATATTAATATAAAATAACTCAACCTATGATAGAGCTACAAATGAAAGAAATAAAAAAAATTATACCTTAGCACAAAAAAAATCTACCTCTATTGTGATGTGAATTTGTTTTGCTCTCTTTGAATTATGGTTGCTCACTCTTCTAATAAAAGGGAAAATGGGCAATGTTTTGGTATGTAAACTCTTATAATATGAGCATTATAAACATGTAATGAAGAAGCTTAGCTAAATTAGAGGAAGATAATTTAATTTATAGAATTTGGAAATAGATGTGAATAGTCCATCTTGAGATGGAAATAAAAGGATGAAAATAAAAGGTAATTTATAAGTCATAATGGGAATTTTGAATTAAAAATTGGAGTGGAGAACATGCGGGACTCACAAATTAATATAAAATTCATTTGGGAGGAAGATGTTATATAAAATTAGTAAGTGGATGTGAGATGGATTATTAAATTGGATCATGGAAGATAATGGAAATAAATGTGGATTATTAAATTTTATCATGGAAGATAATGAGAATAAAGGTGGATTATTAAATTAGATAATGAAAGACAATGGGAATAAAGGTGAATTATTCAATCAAATCATGGAAGATAATGGGAATAAAGGTGGATTATTAAATTAAATCATAGAGGACAATAGGAATATTATATTTGAATGGTGGACAATAGGATTATTGAATTAGATCATGGAAGATAATGGGAATAAAGGTGGATTATTAATTTAGAATGATGGGGGACAAGTGGAGTCTTAGGGCATGTGAGGATAATTTTGATTTTTTAGATTTATGAAAATTACGAATTTCTAAAATCCATGGAATTTTTAATTAGAGAAAGATTAGTTAATTAACTTTGTATTAATTTAGGGATAATAAATAGCGAATAGTGAATAGTGAATAGGGAAAAATATAGATGATTCAAGAGGATTAGGTATTTAATGTAAAGAAAGTTAAAATAAACACAAAGTGTCTAATTTTAAGTTTCTACATTTTCCCCCTCTTTAAGAATTTATTCCAAGACATTGTCAAAGTAATGACTTTTCAAAGAATTAAAAAATCATTAAAAAGTGGATAAAAACAAAAAAATAGATGAAAAAATAATGGATGTTATGATTTTATCTTTTTTAATCGATAGGTGTAGGAGTTTGGATAGAAGAACAAGATAATGATTAGAACAAAATGAGGGACCCATGATGATGCCCCCTCGAATGTTCATGTGGTAAAGCAGAGGAACACTTGAAATGATGTAGGAGGAAAAATGATGAAGTGGTGATAATGAAGGTTTTCAATAAAGTGAAGTGTGAGAAATCGATATCATATTTCCAAGTTTAAATTTTGGGTTAAATCATTTACCCCTAAGTTAAAACTAGAGAATAAATAGGAAAAAGAATATTTCTTGCTCGAAAGCTACATGCTTGGATGGTGCTTAGGACTCAGGGGTCACATCAACAGTGGTGGGAATGATATATCCTCGTTAGCTATGAGCCTAAAAATAAAAAATATATATCTTCTAATTTGAGATAAATATTTTACAAAATTGATAGTTGCAAGCAATTGATAAAAATTTATAGCATTTCAATTAATTGGGACCTAAAATTGTAGAGAAAAATGGTTATAAAATATGAAAATGATGGGTTGGAGGAAAAAATATTGGAATGGGAAAGGATGGGATATAGAGAGAGGATGAATTAGAAAGTGTAAATTGATGCCATAAATAGAAATTGTATGGATAGTTAGATAGTTTCCATGTATATACACATAATATTTTCAAACTTTTATCACTTACTAACACTTTCTATCTTGTAAGAAACCATCGAGTCTCAATATTTCTGAGTGAATGCCCTAAGGGGTGTACCGAGAAAGGGTTGGGTAGACCATTAGTGCTTTGTAAAATTGTTATCTCTTTTTCCACTTGTTATTTACACACTTGTCTCCAAAAAACCTTATCCATAAGCTTGTTCTTCTCTATTACACACTCCTTAGTGATTCCTACCATTTTATCCTCATTTTCCTCACCTTAAGTCCATTTTGATAGTTAGTTGTACTAGGTCAACTAGGTCGACCCTATATAATTTTGAATTATTTTCACTTATGAACTAAATTTCCCTTTAGCTGACCTAACTCATGACCTAGTGAATAATTTTTTGAAATTATACTAGGTTGACTCGGTCAACCCTATCAATCGATATTTTTAGAATGGTTAAGGGTTATATATATATATATATATATATATATATATATAACCTTTAACCATTCTAAAAATATTTTTAGAATGGTTAAGGGATATATATATATATATATATATATATATATATATATATATATATATATAATTTCATTTCACCATTATTTAGAGAAGAGAATAAGTAAGAGCAAACATACATCTGCTTATTGACCATTTTATTTTAGGAGCAAGCTTAGGGTTTTATACTTTTTTAGAGATACAGATCTTTTCTTTTGGATGCATTGATAGGTTGTTTAACCTAGATCTAATTTGTCTTTGTCATCCTTATGTACCATAATAGCCTCTTGTGAATCACCTTGGCCAAGGGAGAGATTGAGGCTCAGTGGGTTCGTCTTCAAAGGTAAGTATTCCTAAATTTGTTCCTCCTTTTTTAGAGTAGATAGATATGCATTTGTACTTAACTTTCATGCATTAAGATTCTATATACATTGGCATGAGTATATGTATTCTATGCATGTTTACTTTTATTATTTCTAACCCCCACTTTGTGCCATAAGATTTGGTAGCACTAGATTAGATTTACTTTACTTGTTTTTATTTTAGTGAAATATCAAAACTTAGGACCCCTTTAGGGTTATTACATGATTGTGTTAGACTAGAGGCTTTGGAACCCTCCATAACATGGTGTATTATGATAAGATGTCCCCTAATCAGGTCTAGTAGATCCCCATATTGGTCATGTTCTTGATTAACAAATGTATCCCAAATTAGAAGTGTATGGTATGATCTATCTTCTTTGATTTAAGATTAATTTATAAACATGATGTATTTCTGATTTCATACATTCTAGTGAACCCAACATGAATCTAACCCTTGTAGTTTTTTCTTCACTTATTTCATCATTTTATTTTCCATATATTTATGATTATAAGTCATTTGTATCATCACAATACTAAATTTTATGTACAGGTTTAAACACAGTCACACCAAAATGACTATGTTCTATTTATGCAAGTTTTTCAGACTTCCAGTTCAAACTACTAGGTTGACCCAATCAACCCTATATATTTCTAGGCATCAGGTTCAGCATACTAAGTCGACCCAATCAATCCTATATATTTTTAGGCTATCAACAATAGGTTTCTATAAAGATAGGTTGACCCAGTCAACACAGTTAGCAAAATTTACAAGTACAAATCAAGGCTCTTCAATAGCAATCTTATTCTTCTCTAGATCATCCAACCCACCAAGGTTCCTTTCTATCCTTCTCTATCATTTCTAGAATATATTATCATTCTATTTTTTATAGTTTTTAGTATTTAAAACTACCCCTATATAGTCAACTAGGTTGACCCTATCGAAGTAGTTTTGTATTCTATGTGCAGTCTAGAAAGCTAAGTCAATTTTGTCAACATAGGTCACTTTCATAATTTTTGATTTCATAGTATAGAGGTAACACTATCAACCCTATTCTATATTTTTTACATACATTATCGACTAAATTGACACTTTATTGTGTTTCAAAATTGGAATTAACCCTTATATGCTAGTAATTAGCTCACACTTTCATTTTTTGTTGTTTGCATACTTAGAATAGATCACATAGTATAATTAGGTTATTTTATATATACCATTTAGTTTCAATATATTTTATTTTATGCACACATACCAAATCACAAAATCTTAAAATGCATTTTAATAATTGTTTACCCAAATCTTACCTAATTAGATTTCATCAGCAAGGGGGAAGGCGACTTGGTTTTCTGGACAAGTATAAACACATGGTTAATGGTATATTTTGGATAAGCACCCAACACCCTTATCACTATGGTGTGTGAAGTGAGGGGTTAGGCCCTAATACCAATCTTTTACCATTAATAATACATATCCCTTTCAACCCAAACATCCTAAAACTATCCTTAGATTGCTTTCTAGTTCCTTACTTACAACCAACTTCTTATCATATCTAAAATTATATTCTAGATAATCTAACATTTAGGTTGACCACTTAGTTAGCTTTTACTTTCCAAGTTGATTGCTTACTCTTTTCTCAATTATATATTGTATTGTAAAAACTTTCATTAGCTAGCATTGGTACAAGGTTTTGTGTTGTGTGTCTCAATTGGATCAACCTCATTGATCTAATTAATTGTGTGTTTTTTTTCATTTCTTAATTTTCTGAGTACTTGAAAAAAAATATGGTCTTAATACATAGTCATTTTTGTTGACACAATTTCTTACAGACTGACTATTTTTCCCTATCTATTGTGTTAGGTTGACCCTATACACTTTTTTAGCCTTTGTTGTTTGTGCTAGGTCAACCTAATCAACTTTGTATAGTTTTCCAGCCCTATTTTCTAAACTAGGTCAACTCAGTTCACTCTATATAGTTTGTTTTCACTTCTTATTTCTTTATTTTTACATCTCTCTAACCTTCTTTAGTCATTCTTCTTCATCATGAACTTTTTATTTGAAGACAATACTAAGTTGAATTTAACAAAAATGATGAAATTTACCAACCCTTATAGGGTTTCCCATAAGCAAAGTAGGGCTCTCTTAGATGAGATTAATATTCATATATCCACTTGCATAATGAAATATGAGATGCCTCCTCATACCTCTTCACAACATAATCCTCTCTTCTCATTTGAAGATCAACCCAAATTAGAGTATACCCCTAAAATGTTTTTCTTTATCTCCAAATTTCCTCAACATCAACGAAAGGATACTTCTACCATTTACCATATTATGATTAGTGGTCAAGTTGAATATCCCCATTCATCTTCTCCCACATTCTCACATGGATTTGGAGGTACTATTTTATTTAATTCTTAGCCTCTTCCCTCGATTATGACCCCTTCTCATACCATGACCTCTTCTTCTTTAACTTCTTCTACCTCCATGCCTAGTATCTCCACTAACATGGCAGGTTCTACATCTAATAGACCTCTCCTTAGACCCATTATTATTAATCCTTCCACTAGTTCATCATTTTCTACCCAAGATAATCATGCTTCTAGTGCTTCCTCTTCCCATCCCTTCACTATTCCATCTTTTTCCACACAATTTTTTTTTCCACTAGTGCCTCACATTCTCATAGTTCCTCTCAAGCTCCTATCAATACCAATAGTGGTACCCAAGTCACTCCTTCTAATGCTAATTCTTCAATTAATGATAGTAAATCCAATAAAACCCACCAAATCTTATTAAAAAACTTAATCAAATGAATACTTTTCAAGCTCATAATACAAATAAAATGATGAAAATGCAAAATCACCTTCTCCATCTTCAAACTCATCCTCAACCAACGTCTTGGGTCATGCATAATCAAAATGTTCCCATACCTCCTCTTCGATATTACCATGTCAATATCATCCCTTAACCTCCTTTGGTCAACAAGATAATTAAACTTCTTTAAAATGAGCCTCTTGCCACTCAAATTATTAATATTGATATAAGAAGTATCACCCCTACCATTTCTTATAATGAATCAACTGATCCTACTCTTCATCTAAAAACCTTTAAAAATATTTATAAGGATTGATTAAAATTGAATGCATTTGATGCTACCAATATATTAGCCAAAACCCTCACGAGTGATGCCTTAGATTGGTATAACCAACTTAAAACTCATTCTATTACTAGTTTGGAAGATTTAGTGAATACTCTAGTCCAAGAGTTCCAAACTAGTGATCTTCCTGAAAATACTTTGGCCCACTTTATAAATTGTAAACAAATTGAAAATGAAACTACCCAAGATTTTGTTAAAAGGTGAAAAATATTGTCCAACAAATGTGAACATAACATGGCCAATGATAATCATTATCATCTCTTTACCAATGCTCTTTTTACCAAGTTACAATATTAGGTTAGCACTCTCTCTCCACATCCTTTGGAGGAGGCATTGACAAAGCAAAAGCTTTTTATTCCTTATGCATAAATTTGATCCACCCCAACCTTTTGTGGGTACTCACATATTACATAAGAACAAAAATAGTAATGCTACCAATGATGGTGTTATGGACTCTTAAGATACCATTCACACTATTCAAGTTGTTGTTCCTAACCAATCTTTAGGACTAGCTCCCCCTTCTCAAAAATATACCAATCCTCATTTATCTTCACCTAATAACATCATTATTCACAAACCTCTATCTTCAGTTGAATTACTAAAACATGTACCTAGGTCTCTTCCATGAGAACTTGATCCCACTCATCTTATGAAATAGTGGTATGATCCTAACATTTTTTGTTGGTTTCATGCTAGTTGGGGTCATTCTCATGAGATTTTTAGGTAGATTCTTAATTTAGCTATGTATTTTCTTATTGGTTCTAAATTTGATCATGATTATATCATTAGAAAATGTCAACAATCCTATGACATTGATTTTAAGGCTCATGAAACAAATACTAAATTTCAAGCCTTGAAACAAGCTAATGATCATTTGGCTATCTATAAAGACCTTATTCCTAATCACTAACCTAATCAAGATACCCAAGTCAAGCCCACCCCTTCTACCAACAATGTAAAAATTCTTCTTAACCTAACTCCTAAAGAGAATGTGCTTAATATGACTAATATGTGAAGGGTAGTTGTTTTCATTAACCCTCAACCCATCTACACTCCACCATTATCTCGCACATTTCATGTTATCCAATATTATTCTCCAAATCACTGAAATGATTTGGGCCAAGATGACCTTATAACCTTTGATGAAGCAATTCCAACTCCTTCCTTAGATAACACTTCCCATTCTATTTCTACCATCCCTCCATCTTCTTTACCTAACACTAATGATAATCAAGCTTCTATCAACACTTCTACTGGTTCTCAAAACCAACTTGAACGAACTACTTCACCTTCTCAACATAGTTTACAAACTTATTCTAAACCTTCTCCTTCTTATCAACATAAATTCCAATTCACTTTGGCTCCTCCTTCTAAGGACCTCCTTCAACACTATGCATGTATTTCTAACAACCTTCTTATGGGTTATGATGAGTGGGATCCCATCATGTAACTTATTAATCTCTCATCCCAAATTCCTTTTCTTGATATTATGAGGACTTATACACATCATTAAGACCATCTTATGTAACTCTTGTTTGAAATGAACATACCTTATCCTCCCTTAGTAGGATGTGAAGCAACCTTATTTGGATTTGAAGATAGTATATTACAACAATGTGAAGAGATGTCCATCCATGTTGACAAAATAATGGACACTTCTCTTTCTTTAAAACTTCCCATCACTTCCATTATTATCTATTATATTCTTCTTGATGTGAATGATCATCCTCTATTCATATCATCTAAATAGGTGATATCTAATTCAAACATGCATTCATTAATGAGGGTTTAGGCACTTGTGTTGCCTCTCTCAATTTTATCAAAACCCTTCGATATTCTGAATGTAATCTAAAATCCACATGAAACACATGTCAAAGATATAATCAAAGGTAAATTCCTCCTTTAGGTTGTGGTTGGATCCCCATTACCATCTCACCTATCACCGTTTCTGTGAAAGTGATGATATTTAACTTTCCACTCTCTTATAACATCTTGCTTGGTAGGCCATGGACTCACTGTATAAGAAAAATTACTTCTTCTACCTATTGATGCCTTAAATTACCTCATAATGGATCCGTATATAGGATTTAAGGTGACACTAACCCTTTAAATTTCAAACAATTCCAAGAACATGGTGTCTTCAAGATTCCTACTCTTGAACCATTGCTTAGTGTTTTATGAGTCTCAACGATTCAACTTTTTCATTAATTCTACTCAAAGTTACAATAGTCATCTTGAACTCATTGGGAATATTCCTATTAGCCTCTTATATTTTTATGATGATGAGCCTGATGAGATTAATCTCAAGATTAAAACTTTTGATATCTCACCTCATCTCATCTCTCAGCTTCCTGCTTCATTACAACCTCCTTTTCGTAAACCTCATTATGATGATATCCCCATTGTCTTAACTAAAAATCAACATTCCATTAATCACACCTCATTAGATGAAAATTTCATCCCCACCTACTTTATTGATATTCACACACCTAAATATGATGATGGTTATTCTTTAGATGATCCATTCTTATGCAGTCTTGTTTAAGCCTGTGATGTTGCAATTATTCGTTATCATTCTTATTTGCTTCAGTCTTTTCATGTATGTTCCCATGTTTCATTATTTATAATTCCTAATTTTAGTATTTTTCTTCTTTATCATAGGGTATATATGGTTTTGACACCTCCAAGTTTTGAAGAACCTCATAGGAGTATACTTATATATTGTGTTATGATTGGGCCTTACTGCTTTGCTAGGTACCCTTATCCATGAGATGTGAGTGACCTTTATTCAAACTTATATAGACCCTACCCCTCCCTTAGTAGATCCCACCTCAAATATTATTCTTATGTTATTTTTTATCCTATTCCTACTTTTTATCCCATTGCTCCTTTTGTTGAACATAATCCCATCCTTTCGCCACCATCACCTTCTCTTGGTGATGGTTTGCTTCCTTTACCTTAGATGGATTTATTGCCCTCAAAATGGGTTGATGAGCCTTCCCAAGCTTCTTTCAATCCTATTACACCTCCTCCTATGTGTATTTCTACTAACCATACTCACAAACATATATGTAGCTTACATGACACAGCTAGTCATTCATCCACACATTATCATAAGTTATGAAAATATATTGATACTTTACATCCTTCTACCTCTTAGTCTTTAGATGAGGCCATACCTCCCTCAAAGGTATTACCTTAGTATATGTCTAATTATAGAGAGGTGTATTGTCTTTGGCACCAATGTGTCACCCATCACATTGATCATTGCCACATCCTTCAACAACATCTTAAATATCACCTTATAGTTATTCCCAAACCTTTTACCATTCCTCCCATAGGTCATTCTCGAAATAAAACTCCTCCTTCTTTTCCCATGGTTCCACCTCCTATGGTTCCATCACCTCCTATGAATCCTTCTCCACCTTTGAGTCCCTCATCTATGAACCCTTCCCCTCTTATGGTCCCTTTGTCACCTTCTATTCTTCCACCTATGAATCCTTTACCCATGGACCTTCCCTCACCTATGGATCCTTCTCCACTTGTGAGTCCCTCTCTTGTGTATCCTTCCCCACCGGTGATTCTTACATCTCCCATAGATTCCACTCCCATGCATCCTTTTGATCATCCCTTGCCTTCTAGCCTTCCTCATCATGATCTATCTAATAGTCCTACTTTTTCTATTGAGGAGATTAGAAAAGAAGTATTTTCCTAATTTTCTATAAAGATAGATAAGACATTAGTAGTAGTTCATGTCTAGTTTCATAGAGACTTATCAGATGTTTTGGCTAATGTGTGTGAGAAAATCTATCATTATTTATGAACACATGCATGGTGTTCTTACATTTTTATTTTGTATTGGATGTGTGCTCCAATCTTATCTTTATCTATTTGTTACATCATTTGACATTATGTCAAATTCTTATTTATTTTACATGGTGACTTTGCTTTTTGCACTTTATATATTTATTATACTATCATTTATGTTTTCTTATAGATGTCTTATTTATCATTACTTTATTTTCCTTCTTAAGTTTCTTAAAACTCCCTTGTTTTTATTTTCTTTATTGTTTGCTTTCGTATCTCTATTTTTCATGGATAATTATTATTGTGACTTGATTATATAAACCTAGTTCCTTTTACTTATTCCATCTTTACCATGTGATCAGTTAGTAAATAATTAATCTCATTATATTCTCCTTACACTTGTCCACTTAAGATCTACTTTATTCCCTTTATTCCTTTTTTGCAAACTAAGCATATACACGGTTGAGACTTGAGATAACATGTCGGTTCATTGTTTAGCCTAAGTGTTCTAATAAGTCTTATCTTTGGTTACTTAGCTTCCTTTAGCCTAAGCCTAAACCTCATTTATGTGTATCACTATATCTCTCATGTTTGGTCATTCCAAGTCCATATAGAGGAGAAATCTTGAAAATACTTAAAAACATTCAAAATCTAAATTATTCAACAAAATGCAATGATATAAAAGGCAAAAACATTTCAAAATTATTAAAATTTAAATCACACTAAAAGACATGATTCAAATCACATCTCCTTCATTAAGTCCAAGCTCAAACTCCATGGTTGGCCTCATGATAGAGCTGAGGTCCATTGGGGTGCGGTAGGCTAGTAGATTAGAAAAGGATAACTAAAAAAAATATTTTAGTGATAATTACTTTCTCATGCAAGTACCTAATCTTTTTAGTAGACCGATAGCTTTGTAATGGGTCCTAAGGAATGGGGAACACATTATAGGAAGGTAGGTCCATTTTTTTAATTGTACCAATCTACCTTCCTGTGTTGATCTTAGTAGCATGCTTATTTTCTTACATAACTTTATGTCTATAACGAATAGTTTTCCTTTATACATTGATTATCACTAGTCACTTAGTATCTTCTCATGTCTTTAGTATGCCTCCTATCTCCTAAGGTCTTCTCATAAGATGCCTCAGTTATGATTTTTACATTACCTTTTTCACTCCCTATATTCCTCATATTTCCTCTTGAGAAATATTATTTTGTTCATTGATCACTCCCCTTGGGATTCCATTTATGAGTTGCATTGTAAGATTATGGATAGGGCCTGGCCTTCCTCACAAATTACCACAATTTCACATTCCTATTACCAACATCCTTTGTTACCATATATTTACATTAAATTACACCTTATTGGTGTTCCCTTTGTGAGTTATAGTGTAAGACCATGGATAGGACATGGGCTTCCTCACAAAAATTTCCAATAATCCAAGTCATAATTAAAATTACATGTGTCAAATATGAGATAAGTTCTCATCAATAATGAAGTTACACGTCATTGACATGTTTCCCAGCTTGATTTAATATGTTTTATGCTTAATTCATTTCTCTTTCACTTTTATCTTCTTGTTTTATGATTGCATGTAAGAATCCAACCATTTGTTGAATTTTTCATATTTCCCAACTTGACTTAGTGTGATAAATTTAAGACTAATTTTTTCAATTTTATTTTTCTCTTATACTTCCTAACATGATTTAGTATGATTAAATGACTTAATTGATTTGTTTTTATACCATCTATCCTTTTACAAATTGTCTACTTTATTACATTTTTTTCATACTTCCCAATGTGATTTAGTATGATTTTACTTATTTTAATTTGGTGACAATCTTTTGTTTGGTTTTTTAAAAAAACTCATTATGACCATCTTGTTTTACCACTCTTTGGTTCTTTATACTTAGTCATTTTTCTTGTTATTACACATTTATCAAATTGAAATAGTGTGTAGTACATTTTTTATTGATTATATTTTACCAAGTCCTTTTTGCTTATTTATTTTTAACCATGCATGTGTCCTACCTAATGCTAGAAAAGAAACCACAACTCATATATATTCCATAGCATATATGACAAATAGCTAAATACATGTGCTAAAAAGAAATATATCCAAGCATCAATGACCACAACCATAATGCAAACACATATAATTAGCATCCAAATACCAAAATGAGACATCTCTCTCTCTCTCTCTCTATATATATATATATATATCATGAGTTTTAAATATAATAATACAACCATATACAAAGCTTCAGCTTTATGGTTGGGCCCCATCATGCCTATCTCATGGCCTAGCCACCGTACCTATAGATGCCTTGGTTTGACCCCTTTGAATAGAATGTTGTAAAGAGGTTGTTTGAGATCTCAATATTGATACCTAACCCTATAGATGAGCCACCTAAGCCTATACCTATGTCAACTAGGCTAGGGTCACTAAATGTGTCACCCTTTCCTACTTTTACACTTATGTCATATGGGTCAGGGTCACTACATGTGTCACTCTCTCCTAGGCCTATACTTGTCCCATATATGTCATAGTCACTAGATACATATCTCTTTCATTATTCAGGGCCTACCATGTTTGTGTCTCTCCTACAGTCACCTATGTTGGTGGTTGCATCCCCTCTTTATGCACTCATAAATACCTCATGGCCTCTTTAGCTAGTTTGAACCAGCTTACCTAAGCTCAGGCAAATGGTACCTAAAGATACTCTAATGTGGCTAGGTTGTATGACATCAACAAATCATCTAAGATATCATGGAGTGATCCCCTCACTAGGGACCCCCATTTTTTTCCTCATCCTCTACAACATCTACAAAATACCAACCAAATATATATTAGATCACTAATATATCTCAAAATATATCTATCTCTAATCTATCTTAAAATAACTTAAAGCAAATTTAACCATCTTTTATTACCTATCTGTGTCCTAGCCACTACTATCTCACCATCTACTCGAACACTAAGAATAGTCTGCCCATCTATGCATCCACTAAGGAGCTCATCTATAGGTCATCACCTAAAAATAAATCCTAAAGTCACAACTCGTGCCCATCTCAGCTTATGCCTAGATGGTCTCTCTATTATCCAACTCTAGTTTGGCCTACCTACTGGGTTATCTAAGATGGTGATAGTTTTTGATCTATCCTACTCCCATTTCCTCCATTGATGTTGTGTCTATAGTGGTCATTACTTCTTATACTATGGAGCTGGTAGTGGTATCTCTAGTACTCCTACCTTCAGATCCATCTCCTCCTACTCTGTTACCTATCATGCTTGATTAGTTCATTGTCTTTGATGACATGGCCTAAGCATCAACCTAGCAATTGGTGACCCTAGTCCTCCCCTCCCCTATGGCTCTTGCACATGTTAAGCCCAAAATGTGGGCACCACTATAAGTGTCATTGGGTGAGGCAATCCTATCTAGCCTAATAATTATGCCACCAGATGCATCTCTATCCACAAAGTATAGTGCCTTGTCACCTTTATCCATACCAAAGTTTTTGTAACTATATCCTAGATAGGCCATATCATAGCAATGTGCCCATACAACTATCATATAATATCTACATGTCTCACAATCTATAGTATTGGAATGTGGGGTAAAGACCATGTTACTTGGTCTTGTCTCCATCTTTGAACTTGAGGTTGTTAAGCATGAAATATACTAAGAGGGGGGGTGAATCAATATATTATATATCTTTTACTTAATCTGATTTCTTTTCTTTAACCACTCAATCATACATTCAAGATATGTAATAAAACTCAAATAATAGTTTTCACCACATAAGAGAGAGAGAGAGAGAGAGAGAGAGAGACCAGATTTTTACGTAGAAACCCAAAGTGGGAAAAACCACAGAGAATAATCTCAAGTATATGAATGAACACCAATTCAAAGTACAAATTTCATCAACACCAACTTGTAGGAGCACCAACCCCTTTACCAAGCACCAACACAATAACTATTTGTGAGCACCAACTCACAGGAGCACCAACCCTTCTTGTGTATAAAACACAACTATCTCTCAATGTTTCTTACTCAACAAATGATAGAACTCTACAATGTCTCCTAATTTTCTCACTTAGAAATCAAATATAGACCATGCACTCTCTTGCATATTTTAAATGTCTTCTCAAGACTTTATTTATAGCTTTCCAAATGACCTTTACCATTCACCCTTTATGACCCTTCAATCCTCATGGAAAATGGCACCAAACTTGCATGACCCTTCATATCCTTCCATTTTAAAAGTCATATGGTGACCCTTCATAAGCAAAAGCATCCTTTCCTCTTTTGTCTTTATCTTGATGACTTTTCATATTCCTCAAAGTACCCCTTCATGGAAAGATGTGCCATACCTCTTTTGTCTTCACATGGTGACTCTTATAATTCCTCAAGATGACTCTTCATGAGAAAATGTGTCCCATTCCTCTTTTGTCTTTTACCCCATGACTCTTTGACTTCTCCATGGGCCCTCTTTTGACTTATATGCAACCAAAAATATATTCATTAATATTAAATAAATATTAACACACATTAGCCAAGATATGAATATTAGAAACACCATTAAATGAAATGGGGCATATATTACCAATAATGCTAGACATTTGACATCAATGACAATATTTTCAACAATCTCTCCCTTTGTCACTGATGGCAACCTCAAACTGAAACTACCACATCCTAAAACCTGCACTTACTACCATCTAAAAAACATACAATAACTCCCCCTTACTGTAGCAACCTCTATCTATTCCCTGTAGCTATTTCTACACCTCTACCTATACATGTTATTCTCCCCCTTTGACATCAATGGCAAAAGGCCTACTTGGAGCTAACACTTAGCTCCTCCTTGACTGATGTTGAACCTCAATGGTAAGAAGTACAATAAATTACTCCTAACTTCTCTTGTAGATACTCAAATGTATCTTTTGGTAGTGCCTTTGTGAAAATATCTATAATATGCTCTATAGTACTGATATACTCCATTTTAACCTATTGATCTACAACCTACTCTCTCAAAAAGTGATATCTAATGGGAATATGTTTTGTTCTTGAATGAATCACTAGATTATTCAAAATATTTATAGCACTTGTGTTATCACAAAAAATAGAAATAGGTTCATCATACCTTGCCTTGATATCTTCCAAAGTTTACTTCATCCAAAGCACTTGAGTAGAACACAATACTGCTATAATATATTTTGTTTTAGTTGTAGAAAGTGATACTAAATTTTGCTTCTTGATTAGCCATGATATTAAGCTATCACCAAGGAAGAAAGCTCCTCCACTTGTACTCTTTCTATCATCCAATCACCCTACCCAATATGAATCTGTATAAGCAACCAAAGTGAAATTTATACCTATGGGATACCATAATCCATAATCTATTATCCCCTTGATATATTTTAATATTCTCTTCACCAACTAAAAATGACTATCTTTTGGAGATGATTGATATCTTGTAACCATACCTATTGCATGCATGATGTCTAGCCTTGATGCTATCTAATATAAAATACTACCAATCATATAACTATACAAAGATTGATATGTAATAGGTGAATCTTCATCCTTGCTCACCTTATTTCTTATACACATTGGTGTGCCAACTATTGCACACTCTTCAAAAGAATATTTCTTCAACATTTCCTTGGTATATTTACTTTGAGATATGAAAATTCCTTTAACTGAAATATTTGCAATCTTTTAAAAAATGACAATTCTCTAATCATAGACATCTCAAATTATTTTTGCATTCTATCAAAAAATTATTTTGTCATCTTTTCAATATTTCCTCTTAAAATGATATCATTAACATATACCACAATAATCAATTCATGCTCACCTTCTATTTTGATGTAGATATTACTATCAGCAAATCCTCTCTTAAAACCTTAATCTTGTAGGTACTTATCAAGTCTTGCATACCAAGCTCTAGGAGCTTGTTTCAATCTATACAATGATTTCTTTAATCTGCATACATGGTTACTAATATTTGAGAGAATAAATCCCTTGAGCTGCTCAATGTAGACCTCTTCTTCAAGATTCCCATTTAGGAAGGCAGATTTGTCATCCATCTAAAACACTTTGAAATTTTTAAACACTGCATATGCAAGAAACATTTTAATAGCCTATAACCTTGCCACCAGTGCAAATTTTTTTTCAAAATCTATTCCCTCAATCTAAGCATATCCTTTACATACTAATATTGCATTATTTCTAGTCGCTTCTCCATTTTCATTCAACTAGTTTCTATAAACCCATTTTATTCCTATCACATTGTGATCTTTTGGTCTAGGCACTAATTCACAAGTATTATTATTTTCTATCTGATTAATTCTTCATCCATATCCTTAACCCAATGCTTATAATGTCTAGCTTCTAAAAAAGTTCTAGGTTGAATTTTGGATAACAAAGAGAAATTAACTTGCTCAGATTCACTTACCATCATTCTTTTGGTGTAAATTCCTTCATTTATGTCCCAAACAATGTCACTTTAATTATGATTTCTCTAAACATATTTAGATGGAGTTTTAGTGCCCTTTTTCTCCTTCTCATCTTCATTTGATTCTTCAAAACCTTCCTCTTTAATGATTTTAGGAATGCCTACTGAATCACTGATTCTTTGTGTTCCATCTTCTTCCATCCTGACGCTTGCACTTTCAACAATTTTCTTAGTTTTTTTGTTATAACATTTATAAGCTTTAATTTTTCAAGAATAACCAAAAAATATACCTTCATCTACTCTAGATTTAAATTTACCAATTTTTTTATCAGTTCTCTTTATGAAGCATCTACTACCAAAAATTCTAAAATAATCAACTATTGCTAGTTTGCCTTTCCATAGCTCATTAAGAGTCTTGTCACTATGGAGTCTCAATAATGCTCTATTATGAATATGCATTGCTATATCAACTTCCTCTCTCCAATATTTATCTACTATCTTGGATTCATTTAGCATTGTCTTCACCATCTCCTGAACTGTTTTATTTTTCTGTTTAACTACTCCATTTTGCTATGGAGTTCTGGCTGCTGAATAATGTCTCTTTATTCCATGATCTTCACAAAACTCAATAAATTAATTTGAAATGAATTCTCCTCCTTAATCTAATCTTAGACACTTAATGTTTAAACTAGTTTCATTTTCAACTAATACTTTGAATGCTTTAAAATGTCTGAAAGCTTTTGATTTTTTCTTTAAAAACATTACCCAAGTCATATGTGAAAAATAATCAATAAGCAACATGAAATAATTATCACCTTGAGTAATTTGAATTATCATAGGTCCACATAGATCAATTTGAGCAAGATATAGTATCTAAGTAGTTGATCACTCTTTTGTTTTGAACTGCCTTTTAGCCTACTTCCCATGCTGACAAGGTTCACAAAGCATGTCGAATGGCTTTATAATATTTGAAAGATTTATAACTACTTGATTCTTTCTGATGTTGACAAGATTATCAAAATTTATGTGCCCCATTCTCCTATTCCATATCCAACTTTCTTTAATCTAACTCAAACAACATCTTTGACCTTTGATGTCTGATAGCATATACAAATTATTGCCTATTCTCTGAGCATCTGCAACCAACATATCTGAATCTTTTATTCTAATTTAAAAACCTTCTACATAAAACTTTAGTGTGTTTCCCTGATCACACATTTGACTTACACTCAAAATATTATGCTTAAGAACTTCTACATACAAAACATTTTTAATTTTAAATCTACCATTATCCAAACTTAGTGTACCTTTTCCAACAATTTTGGTAGTAGTATTGTCTCTAAATTGCACTGTGCCACCATTAATCTTCTTCAAGGTTATGAACTTGATTTTGTCTCCTATCATGTGCCTCAAACATCCACTATTAATGAACCATGACTTTTCTTCATTTCTTGCATGTAAAGTTGTCTGCACCAACATAGATTTTTTAGGTTGTTTCTTCTGCCATGAACCTGGCTGAACTTTCTTCTGCCATGAATGAAGCCTTGAAACTTTGGTCCTTCTTGACTAACTCAAACACACTTATATAATACCAGGCTATGTGTTCAAAGTTTTTGCACTTTTAATATATTATGACCTCTTCATTAAAGCCTGATAGAGGAGCAAAAGAGTTGTGGTTTTTGCTTGACTCTGTATGACTTTCCTTCTCCTTATTTCTGAAACTATTATCTCTTTTTTGACATTCTAATTTCTTATGACAATATCCATTATAATAAAAATAGTAACCATAAAAATAGGACATGTTTATGTATTTCTAACCTGATTACCTTTTGTAGCTCTATTCCCTCTAGCCTTCTTTGTTTGAGATGTCCTTTGTATTCTTAACTTCTTCCCTTTTTATTTCTTCTTTTGTAAGAGCTTCAGCATAGCTCTTTCATTTTTCCTTGTCTATGAAATTAGTGACCTCATCTTTCTCTTTTTCAAATCCAATACCTATCTTATCTGACATTGATCTTTGATTTTTTAATATCTTATTCAACATATTAGTGTTATTCTCAAATTTTGAATCATTGGCTACTCTATCATTGATTGATTTATTTATTTTTCTCAAGATCTACTTTTAAAGAAGCAATTTCAATAAAATACCTTTCACATTATTTACTTACTATTTTCAAATATGTCATTAGATCTTTTTCATTCTTTTTGGCTTCTTCAAAGTGTGCTTGTAGATCTTCAATTATTTCCTTTGACTCCTTTTCATTTTTCTTGATATGGAGCTTTAATTTTTTATTCTTCTTTTCAAGAGCTTTTCTAAGGAACAAATGAGTTATCCTTCTAGATTCACTTCAGATTTATCTAATTTTTCTTCTTGATCATCTGTAATTTTGCTTGTGGAGGCATCTTCATATTTGGCCATGAATAGAATCTCTTCTTCTAATGAGTCACTGACTCCACTATCTTCAACTAAGCTAGGATCTTTAGAATACAAACTCTTCTTCTCGAATCTTTTCTTGAATTTGCCTTTGAAATTCTTCTTGTATGTAGACTTTCCTTCTTCATTGTCATCATTACCCTCATTTGGGAATTTAGCTACAAAATGTCCAATCTTTCCATAATTAAAACATTTAAAAGGTAACTTTCCTTGATATTTACCTATGCCTTTTTCAGCTTGTGAATCAATAGAGCTCCATTGTCATCTTCATCATCGGTAAAATTATCACTTGATTCTTGAATTTTAGCCTTCTCTTTCTTTGATGTCTTGAAAGTCACTTCTCTCTTTGAAAGTTTATCTTATTCAGTCCACATCTCATATGTCATAAGAATACCATGAAGCTCATCCATCTTTAGTTTGGCTAAATTCTTCATCTTTTCAATTGTCAAAATTTTCGCATCATATCTCAATGGTAGAGATCTCAAAACTTTTTGAACCACAATCAACTCTTCTAAATTTTCTCCAATACCTTGAATCTGATTGACTATTTGATCAACCTACAAGAGATAACTTACTATATTTTCTTCTTCTTCCATCTTCAAACTCTCAAACTATCTTCTGAAAGTCTAAAGCTTAGCTTGTTAAACCTTTCGATCACATTTGTAACTATTCTCAAGTTTTACCCAAGTTTCATGAGCAGATTTACATTGCATAACTTTAACAAATTTTGATTTATATAAACCACATAAAATAGCATTTAAAGCTTTGGCATTATTTTTATTTGCCTTCTTTTCTGTAGGGAATAGTTACAAGTGTCTTTGGCTCTTCATATTCCTCCACCACTACTTGCCATATGTTGAATCCAAGGGCCATCAAATAAATCTTCATCTTTATGCTCTAAAAAACATAATTCATCCCATCAAACAAAGATGCCTTATTTTTAGAAAATCTTTCATGTGATCCAGCCATCATGCTTTCCTAATCTTCCTTCAAGCTTTAAAACTTTTTCAAAAGGAACCTACTCTAATACCAATTGTTAAGCATGAAATATATTGAGAGGGAGAGGGGTGAATCAGTATATTATATATCTTTTACTTAATATGATTTATTTTCTTTAACCACTCAATCATACATTCAAGATATGCAATAAAACTTAAATAATAGTTTGCACCACACAAGAGAGATAGAGAGACACCAAATTTTTACGTGGAAACCCAAAGTGGGAAAAACCATAGAGATTAATCTCAAGTATATGAATGAGCACCAATTAAAAATAAAAAGTTTACAAGCACTAACTTTTAGGAGCACCAACCACTTTGTCGAGCACCAAAATAACAACTATTTGTGAGCACCAACCCATAGAAGCACCAACCCCTTACAAAATTTATGAGCACCAACCCTTCTTGTGTATAAAACACAACTATCTCTCAATGTTGTTTACTCAACAAATGATAGAACTCTACAATATCTCTTGTTTTTCTCTCTTTGAAAACAAATACAAACTATTCACTCTCTTGCATATTTCAAATGGCTTCTCAATCTTTTATTTATAGCTTTCCAAATGACCTTTGCCATTCACCCTTTATGACCCTTCAATCCTCATGGAAAATGGTGCCAAACTTGCATGACCCTTCATATCCTTGCATTTGAAAATTCATATGGTGACCCTTCTTAAGCAAAATCATCCTTTCTTCTTTTGTCTTTATCTTGATGACTTTTCATATTCCTCAAAGTGTCTTTTTATGAAAAAATGTGCCATACCTTTTTGTCTTCACATGGTGACTCTTGGAATTCCTCAAGATGACTCTTCATGAGAAAATGTGTCCCATTCCTCTTTCATCTTTTAATCCATGACTCTTTTACTTTTCCATAGGCCCTCTTTTGACTTATATGCAACAAAAAATATATTCATTAATATTAAATAAATATTAACACACATTAGCCAAGATATGAATATGAGAAATACTATTAAATGCAATGGGGCTTATATCACCAATAATGCTAGACCTTTGACATCAATGACAATATTTCCAATAGAGGTAACTTATCATCGACCACATGTGTAAAATTAGTTGGTTGATACATGGGGAACCTCTCATATATTCATGTCATCAATAATATAATTAGTCCCACTAACTTATGCCCTCTGGATAATACTTCATACATGTCGTGCACAAGTTGTACCCAGATGATAGATCCTAAGTCATATTATAGCCTCTACTCTAATATTATTTAGGTCAAGGCTATCACATATAGTGGTACCTTGCCATTTGACTTATGGAACAACACTTGTGTTGTCATAAGTCCTATCACAACCTTTTAGATATCTATAATTTATGACATATATACATAAAACATATTCACCCTCAATATAGGTTGTATCATCTCTGATCCCGTTGCCTATATGGCTAAGGCTCTCCTCTCCTCCTCACTATCAGGTACTCCTATGACTATGAATATCCCTGCTATAGGTAGTCTTAGGATGACATACACATCCTCCAAAGTGATACCCACCTCTATGGTATCCCCCTCCACCTCCCTCCAGAAGGTCAATCATTCTTAGGCTCCCAAGAACATGACTAACAAATTTGAATTAAGTGGTATCCTACACATGTCTATTATGCCTCATAGGCCTAATGAGATCAATCTAGCTCTATCCTCTATAGATAGATGATCTAATAGGTCTAGAAGCCATGTTGTGGACACCAAACACTAAAATCTCAAACACCCCTGCAACTAGGAAACAATAAAAGATGTTATAGGTCCTCCATGTCATTTATAATAAAAATACATTCTTTTTAAAATTTTAACAAAAACAAGATTAATTATTTTAATCTAGTTATTTTAAATCAATTTCACCTATTTTTAGCTTACTTATCCCCTTTTAACCCTCACTTGATCATTCTAGGCCTTTTTAGCACTTTGTTGGCCTATTTCATGCATTTATATACTATTTTGGTCACTTAGTCAAACACTAGTTTGACCAAAATTTCCCTATTTTGACCCAATTGACTTAAAAATCCAAGTCAACCCCTCTATTTTTCCCCTTTTAGTGTTGAGTTGTCATAGTGACTTTTTATACTAGGTCAATAGTCTGGAAAACAAACTACATTGACATATACCTACTAGAACAGTAGTGTGAATTTTAAAAATTTACAACCTACTAGGTCGACTGGGTTGACCTAGTTATTTTTCCCTATTGACCCTTTACATTTTGTGAAATAAATGTTTTCTGACAGTTATTTCCCCAAATCCTTCCAACCCATTTCACTAAATGGTTTTTCCTACCTATAACATCTTATTTGGGTTCTTTAAAGCATTCCTACAAATGCTTTAAATTATAAATTTATAAAAAAAACTTTAAAACACTAAAATATTCAAAAACTAGATTAAGATTCTTAGTTGCCTACCTATAGTGCACCCACTACCACTATTGGCAGTCCCTCTCGTCTATCCTATCGTCTCTTCGCCATCCTAACTCATTTTTCTATTAGAACTCTTTTTCTCTCCTTTTTGAGTCAAAAATAACAAATAACTTTCATTTCAACCTATTTAAAATCACTTTTCAAAAATCATAATCTTTCAAATATTTTTTGTTAGATTCCTTGTTTTTCCTATATCTTTGTTTTTACTCATCCATTTTTTGAACCATAAAATGTTCTAAAATCATGATGATGTCAGAATATTTTTCATTACTATATGCCTATTTTCCAAAAAAAATGATTTTTAGCTTTTTATTTTCACTAACTTCTATAAGTTCACCTAATGTTCCTCACATTTGGATGCCTTCACTTCTCTTACAGTCTACTTCTTTATCTACAACACTAAGGTAAGTAAAGGTATGTGTTTATTAATTCTATCCTTTTATTTATCTTATTTACTCCTTACTGCATCTTACTTAGCATCAATTTTATGTGTTATCATGTTCTATTCCCAAAGCACCATCATGTGTTTCACTCATGTGATACGTGATGAGCTTCGAGTGGGGCATATGTATACACATAATATTTTCAAACTTTATCACTTATTGACACTTTATATCTTGTAGTAACCCATCAAGTCTCAATCTATCTGAGTGCATGCCCTAACGGATGCATCGATAAAGGGGTGGGTAGACCATTGGTGCTTTCTAATATTGTTTTCCTTTTTTTCACTTGTTATCTACACACTTGTCTCATAAAAACCTTATCACTAATCTCATTTTTCTCCATTTCACACTCCTCAGTCATTTTCTACCATTTTATCCTCCTCAGTCCCTTTTGATAATTGGTTGTACTAGGTCGACTGGGTCAACCCTGTATAGTTTTGGGTAATTTTCACTTAGGAACTAGTTTGGCTTTTCACTGACCTAGCTCATGACCTAGTGAATAATTATCTAAAAATTTTCTAGGTCGACTAGGTCAAACCTGTTGGCTAAGATTTTTGAAAGGGTTAAGGGTCAAATCTACCTATATATATAAGTTCATTTCACCATTATTTAGAGAAGAGAAGAAGTAAGAGTGAATGTGCATCTATTTATTGACCATTCTATTTGAGGATCAAACTTAGTGTTTTATACTTTATTTATTGATATGGATATTGTCTTTTAGAGAAGTCTTTTGAATGCATTGATAGGTTATGTATCCTAGAGCTAAATTTTCTTTGTCATCCTTACATACCACAACAACGTCTTGTAAATCACCTTGGCCAAGGGAGAGATTGAGGCTCGACAGGTTCATCTTCAAAGGTAAGTATTCCTAACTTTTTTCTTTCTTTGTAAGAGTAGATAGATATGCATTTATACTTATCTTACATACATTAGGATTCCATATACATTGATGTGAGTATATGTATTCTATGTATGTTTACTTTTATTATTTCTAACCCCCACTTTGTGCCACAAGCTTTGGTGAGCACTAGATTAGATTTACTTTACTTATTTTTAGTTTAGTGAAATATCAAAACTTAGAACCCCCTTAGGGGTATTACGTGATTATGTTAGACTAGAGGCTTTGGAACCCTCCCTATTATGGTGTATTACAGTAAGAGATCCCCTTAATCAGGTCTAACAGATTCCCATATTGGTCATGTTCCCACTTAACAAATGTATCCCTAGTCGAAAGTGTATGGTATGATCTATCTTCTCTAAGTTAGGATTGATATATAGACATGATGCATTTCTAATTGCATACACCTTGTGTTTATTTTTGCCTTGCTTTAGAATTCCAACATGAATGGGTGAGTAAGAGTTGATCAACCTAAGTTTTAATTTAGCATAAAATAATAATCGTCAATGATATGAAATAATCATGATGAATATTTGTGTTTTATGTATAAAGAATGAAAATATTGTAATTTTTTCAAAATAAAGTGCATCATGATATGAAAAAATCATAATCACACTATAGTCTAATACACAAAATAATATTGACTCAAAATTTGATAAAAACAAATAAGTGCAAAGAAGATGAACGTAAACAAAAATTAAAAAATAAAAGAAGGAAATGATAAGACACATGAAAGGACAATCAAGAGTAAGCAATCTTAATGAAGATAAGTTAAGCACAATCATAACAAAACATAGGTGAAAACAAAAACTAAAGCAATCAACACCTAAAAAGGAAGCAAACGACATGACTTACATCCTAGGCTAGGGTTGAGGCTTTTGGTAGCCAACATTTATGATAGGATTGAATGAGGAATGAGGAATCCCTAAGATAAACATGTGGTTTTAGATAGAAACAAGAATTCCCTTATTATGGAAAATGGTGCAAATACCCATGATAATAGGGATAAACTTCAGGCCACATGTAGTGCTCCCAAAAATGATCTAGGTGGATCCATGTACTATTCTATTTTTAAAAGTATTCAAATTTAGCTCAAAGCATTTTCACATTATAGTACTCATTGAGAGATTTTTGATGCTTTTTTTGGTTTGCAAAATGGACACCGTATGCAAAAGTTATAGATCGCTAAAGTTTTGGTTCAACAGGTAAAAATTTGGTGTCGTAAGATGACGTGGCACAATGAGGGCATGCCAAGTGGACCAATCAGGGGGTGACAAGTGGCAATCAACAAGTGTTCTTAGAAACTTCTAGAAATTTTGCATGGGAGAATCTCAAGAATGGGTCATGAATGCCTGCCACGTGGCACGTGAGAAGAGGACAAGGCAAGCATTTACCAACGTGCATGAATACTTAGTGCCAAGTCTCCCACAAAAGGGGGACATTGACACTTTCCAAGGAGGCACCAAACTTTTTAAATTCATTCAAGCTACTTATTCCTAGCCATGTGGGACAAAAGACCAAGTTTGAGTGCCCAAGGAGGAGTCCAAGTACGCTTAGGGAGGAAGAAAAGTCAAACTTCATGCAAAGCACACCTAGAATGGAGGAGTCAGTTTTGAACTTGAGACCTGGCGCCTAAAAGGCTAAGGTCTTGACCACTTCAGCCACAGTGGCTAAAATTTTATAAAAGGGAGTTATTTTTACTTGTTTTGACATAGATTTTTTACTGTGTAAAGAGAATTAAGAGGATTAGAGCCTTGCTTTTGCCTTTTACGGCCTTGGGCTTTTATTTTCAAGTCTAAGAGAAATATTTGCAGGCATATAAAGATTAGAGAAGGTGAAATTGAAGATTTTTAAAGGTTTTCAAGCCATTTGTTGTAGCATTTTAATAGAATAGTCCTCACTATTGGGCGGACCTAGAGATGTAGGCTATTGAAGGCGAACTCCATTATCAACTTGCTAGTGTTATCTTTGATTTTCTCTGATTATTATTGCATTCTAATCTTCATTTTAATTTTGATTTTACTTTTTTTATGCAAATTAAACACAAGAAAGTGAAAATTTGAAGGATCTCATAAACATGAACAAGTGATTTTCAAATGTAATACACTTGCATTTTTCAATTTATAGATCAGATTTTTGGTATCAGAGAGATTGTTATTTAATAGTGATTGGTAGTGTATGTTGACAAGGTCTAAATCCCAAAAGGGTGAAGGAAAACTCATTGAGTATAATCTAGAGATTGGTTTAAGGCATGCTTCAAGGATGGCCGAAGAAGAGATGGAATTTGAACAAGCTTTTTGTCGAGCTTTCATGGACATGAGAAGCATGGTTGAGGAACTATACCATGACAAACAAAGGAAATTCAAGAATGAAAAAGAAGGTGATTCAAGAGAATCAAAAGGTAAAGAAACTAAAAAACCTTCTTCATCGAATGACGATAAAAAAACTTTGGAATCTCTCTCTTCACTAAATTTGGATATTAAGTTTGAATTACCAATGTTTAATGGTGAAGTTAATGCCAAAAAGTTGGATAATTGGGTCAAGTAGATTGAATTTTATTGTAGGGTCCAAAATATTGCAAGGGATGAGTCAAAAATTCATTTGGCTACTCTTTGTATGGGAGGTATAGCTCTCATCTGGTGGGAGAGTAAGTTGAAGGAAGCCAAGGTTCAGAAAGGTAACTCGATTTCTACTTGGAATGAATTTATTGAAGAACTCAGAAAGCAATTCTATCCTTTAGGCTATATGCAAAAATCCATGATGAATTGGCAAAGTTTTAGACAAGGAAAAGGCCAAAGTGTTCAAGATTATACACAAGATTTTAGGAAAAAATCTTTACTTTTGAATGTTCCTCTATACACATAAGAAACACTACTAAATTATATAGGTGGGTTGCATAGTTACTTAAGACATATGATTCTTATGTTCAATCCCACTAATTTAGATGCAGTATGTGTTCAAGCCACTCATTTAGAGGCTAGAGAAAAATAATCAAAAGAATATTTTCCTAAAGTAAAAAGTAAGCAATTTAATGTTAAGCATTCCAAAGGGGAAAGTTCATTAGGAAAGGGTAAACAGAAATCCATTTATATTGTTAAAAAAGAAGGAAAACCATTTTGTAATCATTGCAAGAAAAATCATGATGAGTCTAAGTGTTGGAAATTACATCCTAAGTTAAGGCCTAAGAAGTATCAAAAGAAAGAAAAGAAGGCTAATGCTATGGTTCAAGACTTAGGATCAGATTCAGGTGATGAAACTAAGATCACAGCTATGGGCTTACATAATATTTTTTCTCTTTCAATTTTTAGCATTAAGTCATCAAATGATGCATCTTCTTCTAGACAAAATTTTGTGCATGTTGATAAGAAAAGAAATGAATTGTTCCACATTAGAGTTGTTTCAAAGCATACTAAGATTGACACTCTATTTGATAGTGGTTCATAAGCAAATTTAATTTTTGAAGAGGTTGTTAAGAAGCTAGGCTTACAAACTAATCCCCATCTAAAGCATTATCCACTAGGTTGGGTTTGTGACAATGCAAAGCTACAAGTCTCACAAACTTGTAGGCTAAGGTTTGCCATCACATCCAAGTTCGTAGATGAGGTTGAGTTGGATGTTGTTCCATTGGACATATGTGGGATTGTTTTGGGAAGCCCATATCTTTATGACAGAAAAACAATCTTTTATAGAGAGGAGAATAAGTACTTACTTGTTAAGGATGGCATTGAATATATAGTTAGAGCACATTACATTAGAACAAGTCTTTCCTTGGTTACAGCAGGGCAAATGAAAAGACTAGCTAATTCAAGCAAGACTTTTTGTCTCATGTTGATTAAGTCTAAGGAAAAAGAATATACTCCAGATTTGGAAAAGTGTGATCCTAGACACAAGAATTAATTGGTTGAAATAATTTCTACTTACGATGATGTATTTTAGGATCCTAAAGGCTTGCCTCCCAAAAGGGGAGTTCAACATGAAATTCAGCTATTGCAGGATTCTCCTCTCCCTAACATTGGCATGTACAAGTTATCAATGGTGAAAAATGAGGAAATCAAGAAATAGGTAATGGATCCATTGGATAGAGGTGTTATTCTTTCAAGTTCATCTCCTGTTGGTTTCCCAATTATTTTGGTGCCAAAGAAAGATGGCACTTGGCAAATGTGTGTTGATTTTCGTGCTTTAAACAAAATTACTATTAAGAATCATTACCCTCTTCCTCATATAGATGATTTGTTGGATCAATTAAAACATGATATTTATTTCACTAAGCTAGATTTGAGAAGTGGATATCATCAAGTAAGAATTAATGAAGGTGATGTATGGAAAACTACCTTTAAGACAAAACATGGATTGTTTGAATGGCTTGTTATGCCTTTCGGGTTGTGTAATGCCCCAGCAACATTCATGAGATTGATGAATGATGTTTTTAGACAGTTCCTTGATGATTTTGTTATAGTTTACTTAGATGATATATTGATTTTCAGAAAGCCATGGGAAGAGCATGTGATCCACATTAAGAAAGTCATGGATGCATTACGAAGGGAAAAACTTTATCTGAAAATGTCAAAATATGAATTTGGCAAGACCTCTTTGATATACTTGGGTTACATTATAGGACATGGTAAATTGAAAATTGATCCTGCAAAAGTGGCAGTCATTGTTAATTGACCTACACCCACTAACACAACTGAGGTTAGGAGTTTTTTTGGTGAAGTACAGTTTTGGAGGAAGTTTATTGCTCAATTTTCATATATTGCCTCACCTTTGCATTCTTTGACAAGTGTGAAACTGGTCTTTCAGTGGGGAGGCAAACATCAAAAAGCCTTTGATACTTTGAAAGAAAAGATAAGTACTACTCTGATCTTGGCACTTCATGATATACAACAACCATTTGAGATCGAGACGGATGCAAGTGAGTATGTTATGGGAGCTATTTTAATGCAAGGTAAGAAACTAGTTTGTTATCATTATGAAACCTTTACAACTGCAGTAATAAAATATCCAACTTATGATAAAGAATTGTATGCATTGGTTCAAAGTGTTAAAAAATGGAAACGTTACTTAATGGGCAAAGAAACAATAACAGCCCTTACAGTATCTCCAATCACAAACTAAGCTACAATAGTCTAGACATTTTCATTGGATGGGTTTCTTACAAAAATTTCATCTTGTGATCAAGTATAAAAAAGGAATTCAGAATAAGGTTGCAGATATGCTATCTAGGCCTCCTATGGTTGTTGCATCTATTCTTTTACAACATGGTTCTTTGTCTCATGAAAGTTATAAAGAGAAATATGTGAATGATCTTGATTTTAAAGATGTTTATAAAGACTTGATGAGTAGTAGACAAGTAGAATAATTGGGCTATCATGTACACAATGATCTTTTGTATCATTTGGGTAAACTATGTATTCCTCAAAATGAGAGGGTGCACATGATTAGAGAAGCACATACTTCTCTTATTTTTGGTCATTTTGGAGTTGCTAAAATGGTTGCACATTTGAAAATGTATTGTTATTGGCCTCGTATGCAAAAAAATGTTGTTAAATATATAAGGGGATGTACTCTTTGTGCCACAAGTAAACCAAGTAATAGGAAATTGGACTTTACACTCCTATATCTATTCCTACTCACCCCTGGGAAAGTATCTCTATGGATTTTGTGGGGGGATTGCCTATGACACAAAGAAAACATGACTATTAATGTGTGGTTGTGGATAGATTTAGCAAAATGTGTGTTTTGATTCCTTGCACTAAGTAGATTACTAGTGAAGGCACTGCATATTTATTCTTTAAACATGTATGGGTTCATTTTGGTTTGCCTACTTCAATTATTTCTGATTGGGATTCTCAATTTATTGGGGAGTTTTGGTCAACTTTGTGGGGACTAATGGACACTAAATTAAAAAAGAGCACTGCATTTCATCCACAAACTGATGAACAAACAGAGGTTGTGAACCACACTGTGTTACATTTGCTTAGGGGTTATAGCAATAAAAATCCAAAGTTATGGGATGAAAAATTATGTTGCATATAGCATGCATATAACCGGGCACTTCATTCTTCTACTATGAAATCTCCATTTGAAGTTTGTTATGGATACTTGCCTAAATCTCCTCTAGATGTTTGCTATGGACAGGATACAGCTGTTGGTGAACCAAAAGAATCCATTCGAGCCAAGAATTTCATTAAACAAATATAGCTCATTCATCAGACTATTCATACTCAATTGGAGAAAAGTCAAGCCAAGTATAAAGCCAGGCATGACAAACATCGTATTGATCACCAATTTGTTGTAGGTGATATGGTATGGCTTCACATTAGTAAGGAAAGACTGACAGGTGAAGGTAAAAAGTTGAAACCAATCTGGTATGGTCCTTTTTGGATAACGAAAAAAATTGGCACAAATGCTTCCGATTAGACTTACCATCTTACAAGTAGATTTATTTAGTTGTAAATGTGGAAAATTTGAAATTGTATGAGCCTCCAATGATCATTGATCATGATGAAAGTGTATCTATTCCTTCTATTGATGATTTTTCTCCTGAATATCTAATAGAATTGCAGGAAGATACTATACTTGACAGGAATATGTAGACTTCATGAAGAGGTAATGTTGAATATCTTCATTTTGGTCTCAAAGGGATGCACCTAAGCAAGGCCATATGGATGGAAGTCAGAAAGGTGAGGGAAAAATACCCTCACCTCATTACCAATTAATTTCAACTTTCAGAGGTCTAAAAGTTCCCAATGGGGAGGAATGATCCAGGTGGATCCATGTACCATTCTATTTTTCAAAGTCTTCAAATTCAACTCAAAGCATTTTCACATTGTAGTACTCGTCAAGAGCTTTCTGACGTTTTTCATGGTTTGCAAAATGGACACCATATGCAAAAGTTATAGGCCACTGAAGTTTTGGTTCAACAGGTAAAAATTTGGTGACGTAAGATGACATGGCACAATGAGGGCATGCCAAGTGGACCAATCAGGGGGTGACAAGTGGTAGTCAATAGGTGTTCATAGAAACTTCTAGAAACACCACATGGGAGAATCTCGAGAATGGGTCACGAATCCCTGCCATGTGGCACATGAGAAGAGGACAAGGCAAGCATTAACCAACGTGCACGAATACTTAGCACCAAGTCTCCCACAAAAGGGAGATGTTGACACTTTCCAAGGAGGTTCCAAGCTTTTTAAATGCATGTTAGCTACTTATTCCCAGCCATGTGGGACAAAAGACCAAGTCTGAGTGCCCAAGGAGGAGTCCAAGCATGCCTAGGGAGGAGGAAAAGTCAAACTTCATGCAAAGTGTGCCTAGAATGGAGGAGTCAGTTTTGAACTTGAGACCTAGCACCTAAAAGGCTAAGGTCTTGATCGCTTCAGCCATAGAGGCTGAAATGTTATAAAAGGGAGTTATTTTTGCTTGTTTTGACATGGATTTCTGACTGTGTAAAGAGAATTAAGAGGATTAGAGCCTTGCTTTTGCCTTGTACGGCCTTAGGATTTTGTTTTCAAGTCTAAGAGAAATATTTGTAAGCATATAAAGATTAGAGAAGGCAAAATTGAAGATTTGTAAAGGTTTTGAAGCCATTTGTTGTAGCATTTTAATAGAATGGTCCTCACTATTGGGCAGACCCGGAGATGCAGGCTATTGAAGCTGAACTCTGTTATCAACTTGTTGGTGTTATCTTTGGTTTTCTCTAATTATTATTGAATTCTAATCTTCATTTTAATTCTGATTTTAATTTTTTTATGCAAATTAAACACAAGAAAGTGAAAATTTGAAGGATCTCATAAACATGAACAAGTGATTTTCAAATGTAATACACTTGCATTTTTTAGTTTACAGATCAAAAAAGGAGGAGAATAAAAAGAAAAGAGGGAGTGATAAGAAGAAATAGATAGAGTTATGGGAAGATGTAAATGTAATCAAAAAATAGCGAGAGTATGGGTAATAATAATAATAATAATAATAATAATAATAATAATAATAAAAGGGAGAGAGCATTATCGATAGAAAAGAAGAGATAGGAGAGGAGTGGGAGAAAAGTTGAGTGTTCACCTAGTCAGTGATGAGATAATCATAGTGTCCACATTATCTAAGGACACTATAGACTTTAGGCCACATGTAGTGCTCCCAAAAAGGGGGAGAATAAAAAGAAAAGAGGGAATGATAAGAAGAAATAGATAGAGTTTTGGGAAGATGTAAATGTACTCAAAAAATAGCGAGAGTATGGATGATTGATGATGATGATGATGATGATGATGATAATAATAATAATAATAATAATAATAGGGAGAGAGCATTATTGATAGAAAAGAAGAGATAGGAGAGGAGTGGGAGAAAAGTTGGGTGTTCACCTAGTCAGTGATGAGATAATCATAGTGTCCACATTATCTAAGGTAAAAGAGAGATAATATATGGATGGGAACTCATATAGTGATAGACATAGTCATGGTGTCCACCTCATCTAAGGTAAGAGAGAGAGAGAGAGATAATAGATGAGTGGGAACTCATATAGTAATGTATACAATCATAGTGTCCACTTAATCTAAGGTAAGAGAGAGATAATAGATGAGTGGGCACTCATATAGTGACGTATATAGTCACAATTCCAACTTCATCTAAGGTAAGAGAGAGATAATAGATGAGTGGGAATGCATATAATGACTAATAAAAAATCATGATGCCCACTATATATATGGGCATATTAGCACATGTTGTGAAAAACAAGGAATATGGGTGAACTAGCTGATGAAGGGGAGACAAGACTAACCTATAGATTGTATGAACTCAGAGAAGAAGCATTAGGTTATGGATATCAATACAAAGGTAACCTTTCCCAAATAACCTTGGGATGATTTTATACAAATGGTCCTATAATGGAAATTGAGTGTAAAATGGTTGTCAGGTGAAGGGAGTAGATGGAGAGGGACAAGGCACAAAAAGAGTACCCATGCACAACATGCAGATACATTGAAGGAAGAAATGGATTTACTTTAAGAAGTGAACTTTATAATATTTCATGCATTAAATCAAGAGAGTGGAAGGCATGAGGAAACATGCATGGTGATGCATGTAGGAGTAGTACAAACTAGTGACTGCACTCTAATTAGTGAGGAGCTTGAGTACGAATGGATGAATGTGAGGGAGAGACAATAATGGATGATGTGAAGGTTGACAAGGAGATGGATGAAATATGAGTGATAAGATAGTAAGTTCATATATAAATATGATGATGAGGATGAATAATGGTGTAAGAATTTGGAAATGGAGGAGAAAAAAGGATCATGAATCATGAGTGATGTCACCAAGTGAAATCACAGAGGACAAGAAAAATGAAATTAAATAGAGAAATGAGAAGAAAACAAAATTTATATTATAGGGGTGAGAGGAATGTGCTAAAAATAATATATTGAGGAATTGAAAAGGAATGTGAGAGAAGGTTATAAAACATGAATGGGAAGGAGATGATGAGAAATATGGAAGGAAATGAAAGGAGTGAAAAGAGTTTAAAAAGAGACCAAGGAGAAAATAGTTTGGTGATGAAAATGAAAAACAATGAAACACATAGAAGAAATGGGAATATGAGGAAATAGTAGTGGAACAAGTACATAAAAAGGATGATAAGAGAGTGAGGAAGTAGGTGGTATCATGACAAAGTAAATAGGGATAGGAGAAATGATGACATGCAAGGAGATGAAAAATGGAATAAAGCAGATGGTGGTATTTGGGATGAGAATGGGATGGGAGATGTGAAAGGGGTTAATAAAAATTGGGGGAATTATAGGATGGGTGGACAAGAAGGTGAATATATAGGGTAGAGTTTAATCATCTTGTTAGAAGAGATTGACAAGCTGAAAAGTGGTGAGCTAGTGAAGAAATAGTGGATAGAAAATGGATGATAGGAGAGTGAAAAGTTGAAGTAATATAGAAACACAATGAAGGGTAATGAAATTAAAATAATAGATGAAGATAAGGGATGATAAGAATAAAAAGTAATGACTAATTAAGAGGTTTTATAAGGAGATAAAACATAGACACTCACATAGATGCAAACAATAAGTGTGTGCGAGGATGGAAAGATGAAAAGGAGAAAAGCAAAACATAAAGGCTTAGATAGATAATAAGAAAATGGAAATTATGAAAGGATTATCAAAGGGTAAATACCCAATTGGAATCTAGTTGTGGAGGAAAAAACAATATGAAAAGGGTGGAAAGGATGAAAATAAACCCAAAAGAAAGAATAAAAAATGAAAAAAGTGTGAAGAATGGCAAAGCAAAAAATGGTGTCACATAGAAGAAGAAAAGAGAGATGCAAAAGACAATGGTTAACATAAGATAATAAGAAGAATATGTGCATAGATGGGGGTGAGAAGAAATAGAAATAATTCAAGATATGAAAGATGAAAATAAGAATTGAGAATTGGAATAGAAGTAATAAGGTGGTAGTAAAGAAGATAAAGATGAAAAAAATATCCATCATTATGTAAGGGAATATGATCATATGGAATTAGTGAGGGAAAAAAATGGATAAAGAGGGTACAAAAAATTATCAAGAGCAAGGGGAAGTGATGAGGATGGTAACAGAAGACAAAGGAGATAGTGGGAAAGGTTTGGAAGAAGTGATCAGAGGGACAAAAATATGAAGTAGGTGGTGGAGTGACCAGCAAAGCATGGACAATAAATGCAATGAATGGTGATGAGGGGACCAAAAAAGAAGATTAGATGGTGGCTTTATAGGAGATAATAGAGGTAGAAGGGGAAGGCTAGTAATCCTCTTTTTAAAAGAGATTAACATGCTAGAAAAATTATTAAAAAAGATTGACAAGATGAAGGGGGAGAAGGCAACAAAGTGATAGGTAAATAAATGGAGGAAGTAGAGTTAGGTGACAAAGGAAGATAAAATAATAGGTGTGTCTGATCTAAACATAGTAATTGAGCATTTCCTACATAGTCCAAAAAGACCTCAGGCCAATGTAGTTATCCCAAAAATGGGAGAAAAAACAAATAATAAGTATTAGACGTTAAAATATAAAGATGTTAAAAAAAATTCAGAACTTCCCTGATGTAATATGCCCTAAACAAGAGGGCACTATTAGTAATGGAAAATAGTGAGAATAAAATATGAAGAATGAGGATGGTAATCAGTTTTTAGTAGCCGAGTTGCCCTTAAGCAACACCTACATAATCTATGGACATTAGGCCAATGTAGTTCAACACATATGAGAAGTGGTGAGAAAATGGGTCGATGGATGAATCTTTAAGTGTTTGATGAAATGGTAAATAATTTACCACCCAAGAAATATGAGTGATTTGAATGATGTCAAGTGGTTTGGAAAGGTAGTGGATTTGGTAAATGTGGATAGGTGTGTGGATAGGTGAAGTGTGTAATGTATCACCTTGATGTTTGATGTTTCACAATTTTTTTTGGTGAGATGTTTGACTCACATGCCCTATATAGAGGTGCATTAAACCAAACACTGACTATACAAACTTGAAATTAAGTATGAAGTATAATAGGAATCTTCATCAATGATTTATTATAAATATATATGTAAAGATGGAACCTCAGCTTCTATTAGTAGAATGGACTCGCTTCCATATACAAGGGAATAAGGGGTTACCTCATGGGTGTATGGATGATAGTGTGGTATGCCTAGAGGGTAGGATATAGATGTGTATGCTATTCATGACCAAATTCATTGACAACTCTTTTAAGGATGTAATAAATGTTTTTATTGGTTGCCTTAGCTTGGTTATTACCTTTCAGGTAGTAAGGAGTGGAACACTTATGCTTTATGTGGTAAGTATGACAAAGATATTTAATGTCCTTATTCATAAATGATTTTCTATTATCATAAATGATAGTAGAAGGGATATCAAAGTGGCAGACAATATGGTTAAAGATAAATTTGTAAATTTGCTTTCCAGTTACATTAGGGGAATTGCCTTGACCCACTTGGTGAAATACTCTATTTCCATTATGATATGCTTATGGACATCAAAATAACTAGGATTTATTTTTCTAATAAGGCCTATCCCCCATGTATAAAATGGCCAATGTGTAGTGCTATACTATCGATAAGGTCCCCATGTTTTTGACAAGGTATGTATTTATTAACATAAGCACATGAATCAGATGCCATTGTAGGCTAATAATAACCTACTCATAAGATATTCTTTGTAAAGACCATGCCACTTAAATGTGCCCCACATATTCCCTCATGAACTTCCCTAATTTCCAAAGTTCATTCCTCAAAATTCAAACAATGTAAAAGAGTTTCATCATAGCCTCTATGATATAAAGTATTACCAAAAATGGTGTAGTGACAAGTGCATTAGATAAAGGATTTGAATTGATTATGGGATAGGTTATATGATATGGGATTATTATGAACATAGGTATATAGGTCAGAGTACCAAGGGGAAGTGGGACCAACCACTTCACAAACCATTTTTGAATCAAGTGTATCATAAGTCAGTATCATTAAGTATTCAACTAAAAACTTGTTATGTTTTGTGCTTAAATCTAGTAGGGAACCAATGGTAGCCATAGTTTCCACCGATATATTATTCATTATTATCACTTGTTCAAATTGGATGTACTTAAAAGACAATTTAAAACTATCCACCATTTGTTTGTAAGGGATCAAATTATCATCATGATCTTGGAATTCATTAGTGACTAGATTGATGATAAGCTTCAAATCTCCATACACAAGAAGGTGTTTGACTCCCCATTAGATTGCCATTTTGAGGCCTGTTATGAGACTTTCATACTCTACTATGTTATTGGTGTAAGGGAATTCAATTCTAAAAGCCTTTGGAATACAATCCAAATTAGGTGTGTCCAACAAGATACCTACCCCCAATCTGTGATTAGTAAAAGAACCATCAAAGAAGATCTGTCAAACTAGAGACTTGTCTATAGACATTGGTGCTTCATCCAATAACTATACAATAAGAAGTTCTTTGTCATTGAGTGTTGTTTCAACCAATACATCTACTAAGACCTATCCTTTGATTTATTTTTGATTGACATACTCTAAATCAAAATCACTAAAAATCATAACCCACTTAGCCATCCTATCGGTTAGAGTTGTTCTAGATAAAATATATATAAGTGTCTATCTTATCAATAATCTTAGTTTGATTGTTATCATGTAATGTCATAGTTTTTAAGAAGCAAAAATAACTACTAGACATGATTTTTCTATCTAAGATTAGTTGAGCTCATATGATATCAAAGTTTTGCTTAGGTAATAACTACTCATTATTTCCCACTGTCATCATGTTATGCTAATAATGCCCCTAATGCAAACTAAGTAGCTAAAATGTATAATAAGAAAGGTTTACTAGTAATAGTTGGCATTAGTACTGGTGGGATAGAAAGATATTGTTTAATATTATCGAATGATTTTTCAAAATTCTCATTCCAATTAAAAAGAGTGTCTTTCTTTAGCAAAAATGTGAAAGGGTGATAAATGTTCACAAGTTGGGATATAAATCGCCTGATTGCTTGAATTTTTCCTTCTAGACTTTTAAATTATTTAAGATTCTTAGGTGGAGGCCTATCCGTGATAGTTGAAACTTTTGAGGGATAAACTTATATGCCATGTTGTGAAACAATTAACCCTAAAAACTTTCCCAATGTCACACTAAACACATATTTCTTAGGATTCAATCTCAAGTTATATTCTCTCATACACTCAAAAATACGATGAAGCACTTGAGGGTGTTCTTATCTAGATTTAGATTTAGCAATAATATCATCGACATAGTCTTCCATAATTTCATGAAGCATGTCATGGAAAATGATAGTCTTTGCCTATTGATATGTGGCTCCATCATTTTTCAAACCAAAAGGAATTACTTAGTAGTAGAATGTTCCCCATGGAGTTGTAAATGCAATTTTTTTTTGGTCTTCAGCAACAATTTTTATTTGTTTATAGCCTAAAATCCATCCATCAAAGATAAAATCTCATGACTAGTAGTTGAATCTACAATCATATCTATGTTGGGTAATGGAAAGTCATTTTCGAGCATGATTTATTGATATCATGAAAATCTATGCAAATTCTAACTCTTAATGGTTTCTTTGATATTGGTACAATGTTATATATTTAATATGAATAATCAGTGGGATGTATGAAACCAACAACCAACTACTTCTTTAGTTCCTCTTTTATTAATAATTCAATCTTAGGATGCATCTTATAGAGTTTATGTTTGATTGATTTACCATTTAGATGCACCACAAAGTGATGTACTACTAGTTCTGGATCAAGCCCTGACATATTTGCATAACACCATGTGAATACATTAGGGAATTCATGAAGTAGAAGTGTAAATATGTCCTTTTCTTATTGAGTAAGTGATATGGAAAGTTTAACAATTTTAGGATCTTCTTCAGTGTCAATGTTCATAGGAATAGTTTATTAAACAACTAGAATTGATTCATCTTTGTAATTTAGGAGTGGTGTAGGAAGATGGAAATATTCCTTGAACTTTGTTTGATTGGATGTAGAAGTTGAACTGATATTATTATGGAATATTTGTTCCCCAAAGTATGTTGAATCATCTAATTGAATTAGAAATCCTTTCTTGTGATCACCTGCTAGAATTTGATCCCTTGTTCTCAAGAATTCAGAAATAGCCTCATCATTTTGAAAATGATCTAGCTGAGGTCTTGTATGTTGGTCCCACTATATGAGGGATGGATATGCAAGATCAAGTGTAATAATGGCATTCTCATGAGATAGGTTGGTGAGGGCAAGGTCTTAAAAGTGTATAAGTATAGAACCCATCTTGCTATCTAAAGAATCATCCTCTGACTCACTAGAAGATTCACTTTGGAAAAGTGTGAGATGCATGTTGAGTGGGTTAAATCCTATACCGTGTTTTACCTCATTTGATTTTATTTTGATAGGCTCGATGGATCCTTATTCATGAAGGCTAAGACCTTTACCCTTATAGTTCATTATATTACACATGATGGATTTGGCAATGAGATAATTGTTATTGGAGAAGAAAGTAGATATTTCATCAAAATAAAGCCAAAAAGGATTGGAATATTTGATATATTCATCTTATTGGAAATCACCTTCTATAAAACTTATCTTTCCAAGCTTCTTAACCATTTTATTATCCTTTAGAGCGTAGGTCTTGCCATAGTTATTTGATTTGGTATGGATTATAATTGTGGAAAAATCTTGAATTATATACTCGTTCATTCCTCTCTCAATGACCTTAAAGTGAGAAGAATTAGATAAGGATGCTCTGGAGATAGGTGGTGGAGTGTAATCTTGTTCAATAAAAAGGTGATTTGAAGCTTGCTTCGATGGTTGGTTAAATGCTTCATTGGTGGAAGCCTTTTCAATGGAGATGGAGGTAGTTGGTGTATTAATATAACCACCAAGGGGATGTGTTTGAAATAAGTTTTATATATGGACATAATTTTCAAGCAAAGTATAATCCTCAACAAGAGTAAATTTATCATCTGTAATTAGTAAATAGTTTGATTTTTGGTATTTTCCTTCCAATATTTTGCAATATTGGAAGGGTTCAGGATCACCTTATATAGTAACTTCCATTCATACATGGGAGAATTTCAAATATTGATGTAAGGTGGATGGGATGGCATTCATATAATGTATCCATGGACATTCAAGAAGTATGTTATATGGTAGATCAAGATCAAGGACATGAATGAGAGTTTCTTTAATAATATACCCCACCATCAAAGGAAGATAGATTGTTCCTATAGAATATTGCTCATTATTATCATATGCCTTTATGGTAATAATTTTTAATTCTTATGGTGTTATTGAATATCCTATATGTTTTATAAGTCTTAATGTACATTAATTGAGTACTGAGCTATTGTCTATAAAAACCCTTTTCACTTTGTGTCTAGAGATGATAACCTCTATGTACATTGGAAGGTTATGATCTGATCCTAAAGGAGAGACATTCGAATGATCAAATGTTACTTGGCTATTTATATAAAAATAACCTATTAATGATTGTAAATTGGTAGGATTGATGTCTTGAGGTACACTTAACTCTTGGAGAACTTTATACAATATGTCTTTATAGATAAGAGTTGTCTTGAGAAGATCTAATATTGAAATATTTACTAGAATTTTTCAAAATGGTTGATAATGTTGTACTTGCATTCAACATTAGAGGATGATACACTTGAAAGGAAAACATTTTCTCACCTTGTGATAACGGTGCATTTGTATGATGGAAAATTTATAACATTGATATAGCTATGCATGGAATCAATACTATTGACTATAGAATCTAATGGATGACTTGCCTGATTAACATTACGAGATTCTATTTGTTTTGATTTTTGCTTTCCCTTTCCTTACTCATGATTAGGGAATGGATCTTGGTATATCCCCATTTTTTGGTTGTTATATGGTTTAAATGGTTTATTTTTTATTTTTATGTCACCTTTATGAATGAGGTATTGAACATAGTGTTTAAGGTGTATACACTTATTAGTTCAATGTTCTTTAATTTGATGGTATTCACTATACTCATCTTCTCTACACTATTTGTGTTTAGGAACATCTTATTCAAATGGTTTAGTGTTAGGTCATGTGATCATGTTTTCATGAACCAACTTTTAGAAAACATTCTCATAAGTGTCACCCAATTAAGTGAACTTGTGCTTAGGTTTGCCTTGTTTAGGTTATCCATCAAGAATTATGATGTTCTTGATTGGTTGATTGTAGGTTTGTGTTTGATGATGAGGATTTTAAATCAGTTCGACATCAGTCACACCATCTCCAACAAGATTTTTATTCTTGGTAAATAACTTTGTTTTTTATTGGTTTAGAGGAGTTATTATTATCCAGTTTAAATATTTTGATTACACCGCTTTTAATTAATGTTATTTCTACTTGAACTCCCTTTTAAATGATTTTGTCAAAGGACCTTGGGCATAGAAGTAAAAAATGGTGTCCCAAGTATAAATTTAAATTGTTCATAAAGATGTGTATAAGATCAGTTTTATGAAATGACCATGTGAAATGACTTGCCATTACTCGCCATCTTTGGATGAAGGAAGCAAAATTTTTGCCATTATGTTGCTTGATGTTATGTAAATTTAAGGTGGTCAAATATTTTTTGATGTTATAAGAGAAGTGTCAAATAATATTTTCACATAAGTCTTCAAAGGTGACGATAGATCCATTTGTAAGTCATGAAAACCATTCAAGGGCTTGGCCTCCTAGACTTTGTGAGAATAAACACAACATGTATTCATTACTATAAGCAACATCCACACATGTGTGATAGAATACAAATAGATAGTGTTCTTTGAGATCTCATTTACCTTTATATTTTTCAAATTTTAGAATTTTAAATTACTTTGGAAAAGGTCTAGTCATTGTACTTAAATTGTATGGGTATGAGAAAATTTCTTCAAAATTCAACTATTTTTGCTGAGAATAAGCACCGTCTTGTAAGCCTTGAACTCTATCCTTTATATTTGAAAATATTGTATGAGATATGAGATATGAGGATAGTTGGTTCATTTGACTTAGTGGATTAAAGGATTTAGATAGTTGACCCATAAATTGGTTTGTGTTTTGTGTAATTTGATTCATTTGTTCGCTAAAGTTGTTTGGAGGTTGGTTGTTAAAATTAATGTTTTAGGGTTTGAAAAAGTATTGAAATTGGGTTTATAACCAAGGTTTGGATTTGTATTAAAACCAAAATTTCTATGAATTGGGTTTGGATTGGAACCAAAGTCTATTTGAATTAAATTTGGGTTGAAACCAAGGTTGGAGTGGTTTGCAAAGTTTATGTTTGAATTTATTATATTTGGGTTTGCATTGAAGTTTGATTTGTTTGGTGGATTTTTTTTTGAAGTTCATGGAGTTGGGATTAATGTTGTAACCAAAATTAGATTGATTAAACAAATTTGGATTGGGTTGTTGTGGGTGCATGTAATTAAATGGATTAAAACCTAAGGTTGAATTAGAGTTAGGTTGGTTTGGTTGGAGTGGATTTTGGCTTGGATTGTTTTGATTTTGGATAAGGTTAAAATTAGGATTTATGTTTGGTTTATTGAAGTTAAATTTGGTGTTTGATTTTGGTTTGAACTTGTATTAAGATTTAGGTTGGAAAATAAAGGATTGGGATTAGAACTAAACTAAGTTGGAATGGGATTAGAATTTGGATTGAAACTTGGATTGGATGGAACCGATCCAAGAGTATTAGAGGAAGAAGACTAATTCGATAAACTACTATTTAAATTTAGATTATTGAGTTCTCATGAAGCAATACTCAAATTAGAATTGGATAGTTGATTGGGAAAGCTATAATGAGTATTTAAACTTTGATTTTGATTTTGATTGGTAATGATTGGTGAGCCTTGGAGACTTTGATTGGGGTTGATTGGTGACTTTGAAGATATATTAAAACTTAGATTAATTTGACCATAACCTTGTGAATTTGGATAAACATTCAAATTCAGTGTAATCAAATGTTGATTGGTTAAACTTGAATTAAATGGGAGGCCTATGTTCAAGTTTGGGTTGACTTGTTTCATGATTGGTAAACTTGAATTAAGATTCAAGTTTTGATTGGTTAGGTGAGTGATTGATGAGATTAAAGGTATATTCAAACTCAGATTAGTTGGATAAATCTGTGAAGCTAAATTATTCACATTCACATTGGGGTTACCAAAAGGAATTGTTGGTGGATGAGATTGAAAGTGCATAATCTTTTGGTTTCCTTAGGTTGCATAAGTTTCTATGGAGAATGCACAACTTGATTCATATGAATATTCATGTAAGATAGCTTTCCCTTTGCCTTGAAAAACTTGGGGATTGAGTTTTGAGGATGTTACAAGGGCATTGCTACCCTCTAAAGAGCTTTGTGAGGTAGATTTATTATGATTGGAGGATGAAGGTTGCTAGGAATATAGAATGCAGATAAATATTAATTAAATAAAGATAAAAATAAAATGAAAAAAATACAACACAAGAGAAACATAGATTTAATATGGTTCACCCAAAATTGGCTACATCCACACAAAAACAACCAATTCTTTTCTTATTCAAACCAAAAAATTAAGGGATAAACCAGAAATACATCCAATACAATCTCTTATTCACTCACACACAGTGTGCCACCATGATTAAAATTTACGCATATCAAATAAGGGTTACATATTAGGGCAAAAATACACCAAAATAATTTCTACCATTATATTTTTGACCTAATACTGAACTGTCTAGATTTACTATCTTAATGTACTCTTCTTGAGACAATGTTAATTTTATATTTTTCCTATCTCTAGTTATTCTAATACCAAATATTTGATTTTTAACACCTAAATCCTTCATTTCAAATGAATTTGACAGTTTTATTTTGAGCTCATTTATATCATGCATGTTAGACCCTACAACAAACATGTCATCTACATACAATAAAAAGATAATATAGTTGTCCCTGTCTAATCTCTTAAAATAAACATGGGGGTCAAAATGACATCTTCAATAACCTTGTTCTATCATAAACATGTCAAATTTTAAATACCAATGCCTTAGAGCTTGCTTTAAGCCATACAAACTCTTCTTCAACCTACACACCATTTTCTCCTTACCTTTGAATTTTTATCCCTATGTCTACTCCATATATATTTTCTCCTTCAAGTCACCATGAAGGAAGGAAGTCTTCACATCTAACTATTCAAGGTGCAAATCTTCTATTGCTACCAAACTTAAAATAATTCTTATGGAAGTCATTATAACAACTGGAAAAAATATTTATCAACATATATACCTTTATTTTGTACAAACTCATTTACAACAAGTCTAGCCTTGTACCTTTTTTTTTCCTCCATCTTCTTCCTTCAACCTATAAATCCATTCATTCTACAATGCTCTTTTACCTATAGGAAACTAAACCAAATCCCAAGTTTGGTTATGTACCAAGGAGTCCATCTCATATTTCATGCCTTGCTCCCACTTCTTTTTGGTTTGTATATGCATTGTTTCTTCATAGCTTTCTGGCTCACACCATCAGTTAATAATAATTAATAAAGTGGAGGAGAGTATCATTCAAGGAGTCTACTTACTCTAGAAGATCTTCTAACTATAATTTTAGGAGTTTAAGGTACTTATTGTTATCATTGTAGTTGTTACACATTCTAATTTTCTAGCACTTTTGGAATTTCATTTTTGGTAATTTCATCAAGTACATTTGGCTTTTCTTGTTTCTTTCCCTACAATTGATCTCTATACATGACATTCTCATTAAATATCGCATCTCTACTCCTAATTATTTTATGATTTTCAAAATCCCATAAATTGTAACCAAAATTATTAACTCCATATCCATTAAAAGTACATTTTTTGGATTTTACTTCAAGCTTGGTTCTATTTTCTTTATCAATATGGATAAATTCTTCACAATAAAAAGTCTTTAAAAAGGAATAGTCTACCTTTTTACCTATCCATACTTCTTCTATGCCACCATACAAAGGACTTAAAGACCTTCTATTTATTAAGTAAATAACACTATCCAAAACATCTACCCAAAACTGTAAGGGAAACTTTGTATGCAATCTCATACTCCTTACATGCTCCATGATTATCCTATTCATCCTTTTTGACACACCATTTTGTTGTGGTGTTATTGGAACTGTCTTCTCTCTATGAATCCCATGGGATGAATAATAATTATCAAACTCCTTGTAGATTCACATCCATTGTCTAATATGACACACTTCAACTTATTTCCTATCTCATTCTCAACCAAAGCTTTTCATTTCTTAAAATTATTAAAAACATCAATTTTTTTTCATATGAAATAAACCCAAGTTTTTATAGTTGTATCATCAATAAAAGTAACATAATAAGAAGAACCACCAAGGGATAATACTTGAGCCAATCCCCATACATTTGTATGCACAAACTCTAACTTTTCATCCTTATTTGTCTTTCTAACTCTAATAAATTTGACTCTCTTATATTTTACATACACACTGTGGTCACAAAAATCCAAATCCACTTTCTTCAAATTTGGCAACAAATTTTTTGAGTGGAGAACTTGCATCCCATTCTCACTCATGTGCCCAAGTTTGTGGCGCCATATTTTTTTAATTACTTTTGTAGAAGCTAAAACAATAGAAGATTCAACATTACTATTAGATAAATATAATGTACTTACCTTTTCTCATTTTGCTAGTATTAGTGATCCTTTAGTGACCCTCCACAAATTTCTACAAATATAACATTACATCCTTCACTTCCCAACTGCCCTACTGAAATTAGATTTTTTCTCAACTCAAGAACATGTCTCACCTATTTTAACAACCATTTTTCTCCATTCTATAATTTTATATGTATCTTACCATTTCCAAAAAATTTATAGGGTTCACCATCACCCAAATAGACCGGTCTAAAATTACCTTGAACATAGTCTTAAAAATATTTCTTATAGGGTGTAGCATGAAATGAAGCCCTTGAATATAACACCTAAGAATCTTTAATATTATATAAATAAATGATTAAATCATCTTTTAACACATCACCTACTACATTTTCTTCATAATTTTTATCTTATTGTCCATCTCCTTATTTTCCTTTTTGAAACCAATAATCTTTCTTCAAGGGTCCTTTCTTTTCACAAATCCAACACACCAATGTTCCTCTGGATTTGTATCTACCCTTCTTAGACTTCTCAAAATTCCTTGGGTCATTTCCTCTATCATTTTATCTTTCCCTATTCTCCATATTTAAAGCATTACCTGATGTATCACCTATGTTTTTTCATCGCATTTCCTCGTTAAGAATAACACCAATAACATCATTAAACTCTAAAGTATTTGAACCAGAGATATAATTACTCACAGCCATGACCAAGCCATTCCATCTTTATGGTAATGAGCATAGAATCAAAATATTCCTTACCTCATCATCAAAGTTTACTCCTATAAAGCTTAACTAATTTGTGACCGTGTTAAATTCATTTAAATGATCATCAACAGACTCACCTTCTGACATCTCCATATTAAATAAACACTTCATAAAAAATACATTTTGGGAAGTTGAGGTTTTTTCATACACTCTATCTAATTACTTTATCACATCCACTAATGTCTTTTATTTTGAAATATTGAAGGCCACTAATGCTGTTGGGCACAACCATATTATTCTTAGTGCCTTTTTGTTAATAACCTCCCATTCTTAATCTTTCATAGTCATCAGATTCTTTGTTATTTTTCCCAATAATAGGAAAATATCCTTTAAATTATATAGATATTTCTCCATTTGCATCTTTCATAGTTGGTAGATTTAGCTATTACACTTCTTGACCTTAAACTTGTCTTCTTCTACCATTTCTCCCACTCGAACTAAGAACCCTCTTTTCCTATGAGTTTATCTACCAAATAAACCTTTGACTCTAATACCAATTGTTAGGAATATATAATGAAGAGAAATATTAATTAAATAAAGATATAAATAAAATTTAAAAAACACAACACAAAAAAAACATAGATTTAATGTGGTTCACCCAAAATGGGCTACATCTACACAGAAATAGCTAGTTCTTCTCTTATTCAGTCCAATAAATGAAAGGATAAACCTACAATACATCCACTACAATCTCCTCTTCACTCACACATAGTGTGTTACCATGATTACAATTCCCTCATATCAAATGAGGGTAACATATTAGGGCTAAAATGCACCAACATAATTTCTACCATTAAATATGTGACCTAATAGTGAACGATCTAGTTTTATTTAAAAATTATAATATTTTACAATGTATATTTCATAAATTCTTTTGAACTTAGTGGGGGGAGTTTCCACCTCATCCCTCTCCCCACACCCCATATCAATAACTAGGAATTATAATAAGATCAGGCTCGACCATCCATCAAAGGTTATTTGTTTGTAATCAAGTATTGCAAGTTTTGTATGTCAAAGTGCGATGGGATTTTTCTCCAAAGCCCAAGGATTGAAGCAAGACTTCATTATTGTTTAAAATTATATACTCATCAAAGTAGGGTGGAGGTTTGATAACTTCAAGGATACCCTCATCTTGGTAAGCCCCTGTTTTGTCTTCTTATTCGGTTATCTCATGTATTTCTACATGATGCTCTTAGCTAGTAAATTCAAAGGGATCAGTGTAAAATAGCTCAACCCTTGCATTGGGATTATTTATCATGGTCATTTTCCTAGTTATAAGTGACATCACTAGGATACAAATAAAATGACTCAAAGAAATGGAAGTTTTAAACTAACAACACTAACCAAAGTGACTACGAAAATTGAATTCTTAAACTAATTTCTTTGAATTTTTGGTGAAAATGTTTTGATTTTAGGATGTATTGATATATTTTATAAACTCAAAAGAATTAATTTAAAAATAATGATATTTTATCATGTGGAAAACACAAGGAAACAACAAATAATTTTTATTTTAAACAATCAAGAAATTACACATAAAAGGTGAAAAACTAGGATAAGGGTCATGATCAATGTTTGGGCCTTCCAATGTCACTTACTTATCCATGCTCTCAAATAAAACCTAATATTTCAAGACACTAACCATGGAATATCATGCTATTCCCATGGCTCACTGATTCCATTTTTGAGGGTGTGTGGAAGGTAACTTCTTTATGCTAATCATTAATCGACACACCAAAGTCAAATGGTAAAAGAGGCTTTCCTAGGCTTAAGGTTTAAAAAATATTATCTAAGAGGAGTCCTCAAAGATACCTTGTAGTATTTTGGATCTCAAAATTATGGAATAAATAGATAAATCATATGCACACTATTGGGTCTTGTCCTAAGGTGCCCAACATAGTTGTAGGGGTTTCAATGTGTTGACAATCAGTGATATCATATTTTGAGGCAACTATTGAAACCTTGGGTATTAGTGTTAAAGGTAAAATCACTAAGGGGGCTGAATTAGTGATGAAATATAATAAAACTCAATTACCAATTCTTGAACATTCAACACATACAATCATGATGCATACAAATTAACCATTGTAAGAACAAATGAGATATAGCAAGATCAATAACATAACATATGACATATGTGGGAAACCCTCTTGGGGAATAAAACCCCCTAAACACTAAAAGATGAACTATAATATTATAATGAAAATATCTAATTTATACCAACACCAACTAATCATGGAACACCCATCCCTTAATTTACAGAGACACCAATCCCACAAGGAGCTATTACCCATGTCTAGCTAAGCACCCACAACACCTAGACCTTTTAGCAAGTTTCACTTTACAAAGGGGAACTAAACCCCTAGGAAACCAAGAATCCACCTATATACCTTAAACATGTCATCTTAAACACCTATTAATACTCTTTAACCTAATTATTACCACCTTTGTTTTCACTCTTCACCTTCACTCTTTTACCCAAACAGTCTTAAGGGCTCACTCGCTCAATTTGCCTCTTCTAGGCTCATTAGGTCCAATGACCTATGTATCCACCTGCATTAACTTGATTAGATAAACATGAATGATATTATTTGATATCTGATGGTCTTGATTGATGTATACCTTCAATTTCAAAGGTTCTCTACTGTACTTAACTCCACACTTCCTCAACTCCACATAGGCTAATTATGCCTAGTATTTATACCATACACTCATCTAACCCATCTTTGTTAAACAAGATGATTACCATAATTGTTATACCTTTCAAATATATCTCCATAAATTTTACATCTAATAATCCCACACTCCTTAGGTTGGCCATTACTTCATTAACCCCAAACCACCATTAGGTCTTGGTGAAACCTAAAATACTTAGGCTTTCATACTCACATGTTGCATATGAGACTACTTAGACCAATTTCATATTTTACCAATGATCTAAAAACATCAAACCCACCTCTAATATCCCATTTCTCACTCTCATATGGGTCTATGCCACATGGAACACCAACTCAACACTTGAACCTACCAATTAGGTATCCTCACTCTTTAGGCCTTCATACATAGAAAACACAGTCTCAAACTTCTAAAGTAACAACCCAAATATTTAAATAGACATATGATTAAATCACATGTGTGAAAACTTTATAATCTCTATAATACCTTCATGTTATTTAGATACTTTAACATAGGCTCTAAGAATTCAAAACAACTCTCTCAAAATGACCACTCAGACTGGTCATATATAGTCAAAATACAGTCAAACTATTTTGACTCTCCATATCTAATCAGGGGCATACCATTACAACCAATTACTTCTTATAATACTTTTAAACTTATACAAAATCTTCATAATCATTTTCTTCTTCAATTTTGCTTAGAAATTTTCCAACTCACTTCTGCAAAGTGGTCACTCAAATTATCTGTAGCCTCCAACAAACATAGTCAACTTTTAGACATTTGTTCATACTAAAAATGGATTGGTAAATATTCTAAAATATTCACATATGGTTATCATTAATTATACAACACTCTCCAATATTTATTTCATCTTATAATATATAAAGACCATCAAGAATAAAAATATACTTCTCGAGTCACTTACAGAACATGGTCAAACCTTCAATCAATTTTGGATCTCAATATATAAAATTATAAAAACATTAAAATATTATAATCAAATTTTATGGATGAATATTGAAGTAATTTTTAAATTTCATTTTTACACCAATAATAAATTCTTCCTAGATCAAAATATATTCATAAAATACTACAGACTAGTTTTTCCTTTGTTAAATTTAAATACCAACAGTCACTGGTTAATGTAAAATCATTTGATAGTTATTTTTATCTCATGCTCCCTCAAATATTTATCAAATAAGCTCTATTTATTTCCTTTTTATTATCCTAAATTTAAATTTCATCTCTCATTATTGATCTTAGATCCTTGCTTTCGAGATCAAGCCACTTGATAGCCCCGTGTGCCTTCTATGCACCTTACAATCAGTCTTCAATGATCCATCACCACTTGGTATCCCCACATGATTTATAAGAATTTTATTAAATTATTGGCTTAACACACACTATTTATATATATTTTCATGGTTGAACATGCTCTGTTTATCTTTGATCTACTTGATCAATCACGCACCATTGATCTGCTTGCTAGATTTCCATGATTGTGACACATGTCTTCATCGTGTTCATTCTCAAGATATTTGACTTATTTAATTCACTCTCACCATTTATTACTATATAAAAAAATTAACACTCACCATTATATCCTTATCTATTCATATTAATCACTCACCATAGATCTTTATTTGCTCGATTAAACACTCATCATAGATCTTTGATATCATAAATTTGGCTAAGTATGGGAAATTATTGAACTCTGTTTGAGAAGCCAACTTTGCACTTTAATAAATTTTTATATGCTCCATTTACACGCCTAAAAATTTAACCATATTATCTCCTCATATATTTGAATCTATCCATATATCAATCTGATCTTGAAACGTTCACATGTGTGAATGTTGACATCATCAATCTACTCACTTGGCTTTATCTGTCAAGATGACTATTTGAACCTAGACACTTATATGACTACTTTTATGAATTAATTTCACTTACATATGCACTCCAAGCACTAAAAACACCTCATAAGGTCTCTACAATATGACCATACCATCAATAATATTTACTATCTACCTATCCAAGTTAAATGCTAAAGAACTATACAAGAACACTAAAGCACACTTTTTCATTGTCATTATAGCACACATGACACCTCATCAACATCCTTGGTTATCTTTTAGACATCATTGACAAACCTCCAATAATATCCCCCTTTATCATTTATGTCAACACTAATACAAAACTTATGCTCAGACTCTATCTCTCTCTTCAAGCACTTTCTACCTTTTTGGCATGATGACAATGTGGGCTCAACTTCTGATCCTATGGACCTAAAAATACTTCAAAGACCCATAATAATAAATAACCACCTCCAAGATATGATACATACTCCCCCTAACATTGTCCATACCTCTTCTTACCTTGAGCTTCTCCAACATGCTCCATGACTACACTCTTTTTTGATCATACATAGCTTCTATGAAGACAAAACATACATGAACATCAAAAAATGCATGAAATTACCTTGAAAAAATTAAGAGGGACTCCCCATAAGTCACCTGAGCTTAGGCACCCTTTTGAGAATCTTCATACCATTTCTAATAATGATGAATCAATATAATTGCCTTCATACCTTCTCTCTCAAATTCTACTACATAGTCTTATGATCCTAGAACCTAACCATTTACAAAGTTCCCCCCTTGTTTATACATGAAGATTTAATACATTGACAAAGCACCTACCTTGGTTTGATCAAGTCATCAGATTAACATATTTAAATTCACATCTATAACAAAATTATTCATATCTCCATTATGACTAGAGCATCTCACATATGCTCCCCCTCATATCAAGCACAACTCTTCAAGCCTTTCAAACTATCTGAGTTATCCCCCCAAACTCCACTCTCCACCTCAATCATGATATATTCAAAAATACTTCTCAATGAACTACATCTACCAGAAACTCTTCAACACATCATAACACTTTGAAGTAGTTACATAAAACTCATTTCTCCCCTTAACCAAGAACATCTTCTCATGACCTCTCTTGTCTTACAATATCAACCAAAACTCAACTAGCATCCAATATGCTTCCTTTTCCTAACAAGTGTATTTTTGAATCCTAGAGAAAGACACACCTAACCCACAATATCTTAGAACATGTGAAACTAGGAGTTACCCATAACTCTTCATATTATCTCTCCTTCTTGGACAACTTAAACTGATGATTCTCCTTCTTCTTCTTCTTTTACTTGGCTAAATAAACTTGTTTATCTTCTTTATCACTTTAATTTTATTCTAGGATAGTATTGACAATACATGGAGAAAACAAATATTCTTGGCATACCTTTTCACTTGAAGTATCAGTCTCACATTTCAAAGCATCAACACTAGACATTGTTAATTAATATTCTTTATAGGAAACTTGCTTAACAACATCAATTTGTTTACTTAAGTTTATAGATTCCTTAGGATAAGTTTCAACTACTTTGGGATCCTTAGTGATATTTGTCTCTTTATTATTAACATGAGAAGATAATGAGTACATTGGCATTATTCAACCTATGTAGCATCTTTTACCATGGCAAACAGTCCACTTGGACCTACAGATTAATCATGGCACATACTTTCCAATTTTGGTTTCCATATTTTAACTTTCCTTCTACTTTTCACTCTAGGATCCTAAAATGACTTATTCTGACTTGATGTCCCTTTTTTTATAGAACTTGGCAATGTGATTAATTCCTAGACAATTGTATCAAACCACTTTTCTTGATGGAAACTCAGCTTGTCTTACCTTGTTAGGACAAAATATTGAAATATGTTCTATGTCATGACAACTATAACACTCACTTTGAATCATAGCACTTGATTGATGATTCCATTCATAGTTTCAAGCAAATTCATTCCTGGAAGGTCTTCTACACTCTCTAGCCTTATGCCCAAATTGATTACAAGTGTAGTAGTAACCATTAAAGTTTGGATACCTCATTGTATTTGGTTATCTAATTTGATTTTTATTCTTTAGGCTAACAACTTCATTTCTTGATTGATTATTGATCTTATAAGTCTAATTTTTCTTGTTTAAAAAATTATTCAAGTCATCATGAGTAATATTCTTTTCTTCATCTATGTATCCAAGACTAGTTCTATCACTTGCATATTTTTGATAACTTAGAATGTTATCTAGATCAACTAATCCCTTTTCAAAATTCATAAATATTCTCTTTAATTTAAGTATTTTTAAACTCATCTCTTAAAGAACAAATCTTAGTTACATATCTTGAACATTCAACTTCTTTGGCCTTCAAGTTTTCATTCACACTATCTAACTGATCTTTAAGAAGCTTGACTACATTTTTATACTCTTTGAAGTCTTCATATATTCTTAACTCAAATGCAATGAATTGCACCTCATATTCCTTTATTTGAGACTTCACTTTATTGTTTTTCTTCTTCTCAATCTTCAAATATTCAAGGGCATTTATCAACTCATTCTCAAAATTTACTTTGTCTTCTTCATCATCTATATCACCTAAACCACATCCAAACCATGTAGATTATTATTGATATGATCATTTACCTTCTTCAACCATGAAGAGAGCTTCATCTTTAGTTGGAAAATCATATTCATGATCATTCTTAGAATCACTTCCATTATTCTCACTAGATGAGTTGGAATATCCCTTGGTGTAGAGACTCCTCTTATCCTTGTAAAACTTATTTTGGCCATTATACCTTTTGAAACTATTCTTTCTCTCATCAGAATTTAATTTCTTATTATTATTATTATTATGATCTTCTTCATTTTATTCATTATCAATTCTATTATGCTTATGAGGACATTGGTTGGTAAAGTGACCTATCTCTCCACAATTGAAACATTTGAAGGGAAGTTTACCCTTAAACTTGTTTGAACTTATTTTTAGTTTTCTTATTAACAGAGTTATTAGTTCATCATCATCAATATCATAAATCTCATCAGCCTTGACCTTCTTACCTTGGAAATTATTCTTTAGCTTCTTTTATTCATTGAAATTTTCTTCTTTCTTTGGTGGTTTGTCCTCATTAACTCTCATCTCATGGGTAAAAATAATCGCCTACAATTTATCTATCTTCATTTTGTTGAGATCATGACTTTCTTCTATAGCTGAAACTTTTGAATCAAATTTGAAAGTGAGAGACCTTAATACCTTTTGCACTATAGTGTCTTCTTCAATAACCTCTCCCATGCCTTTGATCATGTTCACTCCTCATTAATTCTTATAAGATAGGAGTCCACAATATCCTCTTCCTTCATTTTGATAATTTCAAATTGCCTTCGGTATTAAAGTTTGACCAAATTGAATTTTGAATATCCTTCATAGATTATCTACAATTTGTACCAAATCTCCTTGGAAGACTTGCAATGGATTACCTTAGTGAAACCAGCCTATAAAAGACAATAAATGATAGCATTCATATCTTTAAATTATTTTCACTCAGCTTCTTATCTGCAATACTAGTTGGAGGTGTAGGTGGCATAGAATAACCATCAAAAATAGATTACCAAGTGTCAAACCCCAAGTACATGATGTAATTATTCATTCTTACACTTTATAAATTATAATTGGATCCATTTAATAATGGGGCTTTCTTAATAAAGAAACCTTGAGAACTTGTTATTATAACTAAGATTACCTTTAAGTGGTTAAACTTGTACAAAAGGTCTTGCTCTGATACCAATTTTAGAGGTAAAATCAGTAAAGGGAGGGGGTGAATCAGTGATGAAAAATAATCCAATTCAATTTTCAATTCTTAAAAATTCATCACATATAATCATGATTCATACAAATTAACCATTGCAATGAACAAAGAAGATATAGCAAGATCAAGCATATAACACATGACATATATGGGAAACCTTCTTAGGGAATAAAACCCACTAAACCCTACAAGATGGATTATAGTCCTATAATAACAAGATCCAATTTATACCAGCATGAACTAATCAAGTAACACCCATCCCTTAATTTAGTGAGACACCAATCCCACAAGGACCTACTGTCCATATTTAGCTGAGCACCCACAACTAGACATTTTAGCAAGTTTCACTTTGAATGGAGGAACCAAACCCTAGGAAACTAAGCATCCACCCATATACCTTGAAAAATCACCTTTAAAACATTTTTATACTATTTAAGTGATGATGAACACCTTTATTTTCACTCTTCACCTTCACTCTTTCACCCAAACAGTCTCAAGGGCTTACTCGCTCAATCTATCTCTTCTAGGCTCATTAGGTTTAATAACCTACATATCTACCTTCATTAGCTTGATTAGATAAACATCATTTATCTTATTTTCTCTCTAACGGTCCTCATTAACCTTTACCTTCTTTTTTAAAGGTTCTCTACTTCTCTTAACTCCACACTTCCTCAACTCCACATAGGTCAAATGTGCTTAGTATTTATACCATACACTCATCTAACCCATCTTGGTCACCAAGATACTTAAAATACTTGTTATAACTTTTAAATAGGTATTAATAAATTTTCTATGTAATAACCCCACACTCCTTAGGTCAACCACTACCTCATTAACCCCAAACCACCATTAGGTCTTGGTAAGACCTAAAAAAATTAGGCTTTCAAACTCACACATTACATGTGAGACTACTTAGAATACCTTCATCCTTTACCAATGCTTCAAACACATAAATCCTATCTCAAATATCCCCTTTTTTACTCTCATATGTGTCCATACCACCTAGAACACCAAATCATTACTTGAACTTACCAATTAGGTCTCCTCACTCTTTAGGCCTTCATATACAGAAAACATAGTATCAAACTTATGAAACAACTACTAAAATATTTCACATATACATATGATAATATCACATGGGTAAAACCTTTATTACCTCTATAATTCCTTCATATGATTTAGATACTTCAACACAGACTCTAAATACTCAAAACAACTCTCTCAAAATGACCACTCAGACTGCTCATATATAGTCAAAATACAATCAAGCTATTTTGACTCTCCATATCTAATGAATGGAATATCATGACAACCAATGCATTATTATAAGACTTTGAGACTTATACAACATCTCCATACTCATTTTATTCTTCAATTCTGCTCAGAACTCTTCCAACTCACTTCTGTAAAGTGGTCACTTAAATTATCTATAGCCTCCAATAAATATAGTTAACTTTTAGACATGTAAATATGGATTTATAATCCTTAAATATTGTTCTCATTGAGTATATAACACTCTATAATATATAGTTCACCTTGAAATATCTAAATACCATCAAGAACAACTCACATATCCTTCTTGGGTCACTTACATAACATGGCCAAACCTCCAATCAAATTTGGAGTTTAATATATACAAATATACAAAAATTCAAATATTTTAATCAACTTTTTTGGATTAAACTTGAATTCCTTTTCAAATTTTCTTTTTCCACCAATAATAAATTCATCCTAGATCAAAAGATATTCATAAAATACTATAGACTAGTTTTTCTTTTGTTAAATTCAAATACCAATGGTTATTGGTTAATGAAAAATCATCTAACACTTATATTTATCTCATTATCCCTAAAATCTTGATCAAATACACTCTATCAATATCCTTTCAAGCCTCTTGGCTTTAACTTGCATCACTCACTGTTGATCTTAGATCCTCACTTTTGAGATCAAGCCACTTGATAGCCTCATGTGCCTTTTGTGCACCTTAAAATCAATCTTAAATGATCTTTCACCACTTGGTATCCCTGCATGCCTTCTAATCATTTTTTTTGACTTATTTACGTAATACACACTATTTATCTTTTTCTTCATGGTTTGATGCACTCTATCAATCTTCTATCTACTTGATCAAACATGCACCATTGATATGCTTGCTACATCTCCATGATTATGACACATGTCTTCATCATGTTCATTCTCAGGATCTTTAACTTATTGACTTCAATCTCTCCATTGATCACCATCTAAAAAATTTAATGCTTGTCATTAGATCCTTATCTATTCAGATTAATCACTCACCATAGATCTTTATCTTCCTGATTAAATACTCGTCGTAGATATTCAATATAACAAATTTGGATAAGTATGGGAACTTATTTAACTCTATTTGAGAGGCAAAATTTTCACCTTAATAACTTTTTCTATGCTCCATTTCCAAACCTAAAACTTCAACCATATGATCTCCTCATATATGATAATCTATCCATATACCAAGTTACTCTCCATATCTAATGAAGGGAGTATCATGACAACCAATGAATTATTATAAGACTTTGAGACTTATATAACATATCCATACTCATTTTATTCTTCAATTTTGATTAGAACTCTTCTAACTCACTTATACAAAGTGGTCATTCAAATTGTCTATAGCCTCCAATAAACATAGTTAAATTTTAGACATTTGTTCATACTAAAGATGGATTTATAATCCTTCAAAATCCTTAAATATGGTTCTCATTGAGTATATAACACTCTATAATATCTAGTTCATCTTGAAATATCTAAATACCATCAAGAACAACTCACATATCCTTCTTGGGTCACTTACATAACATGGTCAAACCTTCAATCAACTTTGGAGTTCAATATATGAAAATATACAAACATTAAAATATTTTAATCAACTTTTTTGGATGAAACTTGAAGTCCTTTTCAACTTTTCTTTTTACACCAACAATAAATTCATCCTAGATCAAAATATATTCATAAAATACTATAGACTAGTTTTGTTTTTGTTAAATTCAAATACCAATGGTCACTAGCTAATGCAAAATCATCAAACACTTATATTTATCTCATGCTCCCTAAAATCTTGATTAAATACACTCTATCAATATCCTTTCAAGCCTCTTGACTTTAACTTGCATTGCTCCCTGTTGATCTTAGATACTCACTTTTGAGATCAAGCCACTTGATATCCTCACGTGCCTTTTGTACACCCTAAATTCAATCTTAAATGATCTTTCACCACTTGGTAGCCCCGCATGCCTTCTAAGCATTTTTTTGACTTATTTAATTACTATGCACTATTTATCTTTTTATTCATGGTTTAACACACTCCATCAATCTTCTATCTACTTGATCAAACATGCACCATTGATATGCTTGCTACATCTCCATGATTATGACACATGCCTCCATCATGTTCATTCTCAAGATCTTTAACTTATTGACTTTGATTTCTCCATTGATCACCATCTAAAAAATGTAATGCTTGTCATTAGATCCTTATCTATTCAGATTAATCACTCGCCATAGATCTTTATCTGCCTGATTAAATGCTCATCGTAGATCTTCGATAACACAAATTTGTCTAAGTATGGGAAATTATTGAACTTTATTTGAGAGGCCAAATTTTCACCTTAATAACTTTTTCTATGCTCCATTTTCAAACCTAAAACTTCAACCATATGATCTCATATATGATAATCTATCCATATATCAATCTACTCTCCATATCTAATGAATGGAATATCATGACAACCAATGCATTATTATAAGACTTTGAGACTTATACAACACATCCATACTCATTTTATTCTTCAATTCTACTCAAAACTCTTCCAACTCACTTCTGTAAAGTAGTCACTCAAATTATCCATAGCCTCCAGTAAACATAGTAAACTTTTAGACATTTGTTCATACTAAATATGGATTTATAATCCTCAAAAATCCTCAAAGATGGTTCTCATTGAGTATATAACACTCTATAATATCTATTTCATCTTGAAATATCTAAATACCATCAAGAACAACTCACATATCCTTCTTGGGTCACTTACATAACATGGTCAAACCTTCAATCAACTTTGGACTTCAATATATGTAAATATACAAACATTCAAATATTTTAATCAACTTTTTTGGATGAAACTTGAATTCATTTTCAACTTTTATTTTTACACCAATAATAAATTCATCATATATCAAAATATATTCATAAAATACTATAGTTTTTCTTTTGTTAAATTCAAATACCAATGGTCACTGGTTAATGCAAAAGCATCTAACACTTAAATTTATCTCATGCTCCCTAAAATATTGATCAAATACACTCTATCAATATCCATTAAAGCCTCTTAACTTTAACTAGCATTGCTCACTATTGATCTTAGATCCTCACTTTTGATATCAAGCCACTTGATAGCCTCACATGCCTTTTGTGCACCCTTAAGTCAATCTTAAATGATCTTTCACCACTTGGTAGCCCCGCATGCCTTCTAAGCATTTTTTTGACTTATTGACTTAATACAGACTATTTATCTTTTTCTTCATGGTTTAACGCACTCTTATCAATCTTCTATCTACTTGATCAAACATGCACGATTGATATGCTCACTAGATCTCCATGATTATGACACATTTCTCCATCATGTTCATTCTCAAAATCTTTAACTTATTGACTTCGATCTCTCCATTTATTACCATCTAAAAATTTTACTTTTTGTCATTAGATCCTTATCTATTTAGATTAATCACTCACCATAGATCTTTATTTTCTTGATTAAATGCTCATCGTAGATCTTCAATATCACAAATATGGCTAAGTATGGGAATTTATTGAACTTTGTTTGAGAGGCCAAATTTTCACCTTAATAACTTTTTCTATGCTCCATTTCTAAACCTAAAACTTGAACCATATGATCTCCTCATATATGATAATATATCCATATATCAAGCTGCTCTTGAAACCTTTACACGTGTGAATGTTGATGTCATTGATCTGCTCACTCAGCTTTATCTATTAAGATGACTATTTGAACTTAGACACTCCATATGATTATTTTGATGAATTTCTTTCACTTTCACAAGCACTCTAAGCACTCAAAACACCCCATAGACCATACCATTAATAATATCCATCATCTGCCTATCCAAGTTAAACACTGAAGAACTATGTAAGAACATTGAAGCACACTTTATCATTATCATTCTACCACACATGAAACCTCATCAACATCCTTGGTCATCTTGGAGACATCATTGACAAACCTCCAATAATTCAAGCATGAAATCCCCTCATGTCAGTGTGCTTAAAACACAACTTCTTAGGTAATTAAAGTATTTAGATCTCAATTTATATACCTTACCAATACACGAAGTTTGGTCTATTGTGTGATGATGGAATCCATGGTTAATAAAGCCCCTAGAAAAATAAATAAAAATTAAGTGTTCATTTCTGATTTTCAAGTATCATCACCAATGTGACTTCAAGGAAAGAGCATACACAAATACCACTTAGGTAACACAAAAAAATATAGAATTATTTTTTATTCCTGAGTATCGTCACCAATGTGATGCCAAAGGAAGGGCATACACAATTAAACAATTACAAATAAAATGCTTAAAAATAAATAACTAACTCCAAACAAAATATGATATAATTACTAAAATTTTGAAAAACTAAATTAAAAATGTTAGTAAAAAAATAAAATAAATTAGTTTTTGTTTAGCCCTATTGCATATTTTCTTTGACAAGCATTTTGTAAAAAAATTGTTACAAAGTTTTTTTTACTTATAGTCAATGAAACCTAAAACAAAGTAAGAAAAAACCACAAAAATAAGATAAAACAATAAAAATCATTTGAAAAATACTTTTAAATATAACTATGAAAAATATGAGATGAAAACAAAGATGAGGGAAGGTCCCATCGGGCGTTCCATAATGTATTAAGGAAATATAAACATGCAAATAAGCTAAGAAGTCAAATGAATTATTAATATAAACTAAGTCAACTTGGGATAGAGCTACAAATGAAAGAAATATAAAAAAATCATACCTTGGCACAGAAAGAAGCTTCCTTCATTACAATGTGAATTCAATTTGCTCTTTTTAAATTGTTGTTTCTCACTCTTCCAATACATTGGCAAAGGGGCAGTGTTGTGGTATGCAAACTCTTATAATCTTAGCATAATAAACTTATCATGAAGAATCATAGGTAAATTGGAGGAAGAAATTTCAATTTAATAATTTAGAAATAGATGTAGACCATCCATATTGATATGAAGTTCAAGGGTTAAGAATAAAAGGTAATTTTTAATTCATAGTGAGAATATTGAATTAAAAATTAGAGCGGAGAATATGTGGGACTCACAAATGAATATAAAATTCATTTGAGAGTAAGTTATGATATCAAATTAGTAAGTGGATGTGAGGTAGATCATTAAATTAGATCATGAAAGATAATGGGAATAAATGTGATTTTTAAATTGGATCATAGAAGATAATGAGAATAAAGGTGGATTATTAAACTAGATCATGGAAGACAATAGGAATAAAGGTGAATTATTAAATTAGATCATAGAAGACAATGAAAATAAAGGTGGATTATTAAATTGGATCATAGAGGAAAACATGATTATTAAATTAGAATGATGGATAATAGGATTATTAAATTAGATCATGGAAGACAATGAGAATAAAGGTGGATTATTAAATCAGAATGGAGGGGGACAGGTGGAGCCTTACGGTATGTGAAGATAATTTTGATTTTTTAGATTTATGAAAATTATGAATTTCCAAAATCCATGTAATTTTTAATTACAAAAATATTAGTTAATTAAATTTGGATTAATTTAGGGATAAGAAACAGTGAATAGGAATAATGAATAGTGATGATAAATAGCGATTATTAAAAATTAAGGATGATTAGAGAGGATTAGAGATGATTAAGTATTTAGTGCAAATAAGGTTTAAATCAACACAAAGTGTTTGATTTTAAGTGTCGACACCTTACAGTAAACTAAGTCAAATGCATCAAAAAACTTTTATAGTTGTTTCTTGCCTGGGAGACTCAGATGACTTGTTCCACTATGTTTATTTGGCCCTTACTTCAAGCAAATATAATTAACTTAATCAATTCTATTTTGTATTATTTGCATACTTGATCGACTGAACTAACCTTCTACTCTTCAAACAAAGAAATTAACTCATTTTTATAGTAATTAAATCATTTTTCATTTTTTCGTTTGCATGATTAGAGTAGCACACATAGACTAAATAAGAAGTTTTAAGTTATCAATTTAGTCACACTATTTTTTCTTTTATTAACATACTTCTAAATAACATAATATCAAAAATCATTAAACAAATTTTATCCAGGGTCTACTTACTTAAATTTCATCATCAAGGGGGAATCTGACTCAATTTTTTGGCTGAGTATAAATATGTGGTTGATGATATATATTGGAAAAAAAAATTGACACCCTTATCATTGTGGGATTGTGAAATGAGAGGGTAGGCCCTGATACCAAGCAAGTATCATCATCAATATAGATCCCTTTCAAGCTTAACAGCATAAAACCATCCTTAGATTTCATTTTTAGTTCTTTTATAAATCCAATTCCCTATCATATTTATTTATAAAAATATAGTTTAAAACATTCAAGAATGACCACATAGAATAGTGAATAGTGATGATGAATAATGATTAGAGAAAATTAATGATGATTAGAGAGGATTAGAGATTATTATATATTTAGTGCAAAAAAGGTTAAAATCTATACAAAATGTCTAATTTTAAATGTCTACACCCTATAATAAACTAAGTCAAATGAATCAACTTAGTTCTATAGTTATTTCTTGCCTAAGAAACTCAGATGACTTGTTCAATTATGTTTCTTTGGTCCTTACTTCAAATAGATATAATTAACTTATTTGATTCTATTTTATATTGTTTGCATACTCAATTGAATAAATTGATCATGTACTCTTCAAACAAGGAATTAACTCATTTTTCTAGTAATTAAATCATTTTTCATTTTTTTGCCTACGTGCTTAAAGTATCACACATAGACTAAATAAGAAGTTTTAATTTATCAATTTAATCACATTATTTTTTTATTTTATTCACACACTTCCAAACCACTTAATATCAAAAATAATTAAATAAATTCTACCTAAGTTCTACCTACTTCAATTTTATCACCAAGGGGGAAGCCAACTTAGTTTTTTGACCAAATATAAATATGTGGTTGATGGTATATATTGAAAAAACACCCAATAAACTTATCATTATGGGATAGTGAAGTAAGGGGTTAGGCCCCAATATCAAGAAAGTATCATTGCCAATATAGATCCCTTTCAAGCTTAACAACCTAAAACCATCCTTAGATTACTTTTCTAGTTCCTTTATAAAACCAACTCCATGTCATATTTATTTCTAAAATTATAATTTAAAACATTCATAAATGACCACATATATTATTATTTCTATTTTTTTTACTTACTCTTTGATAATTTATGTTATTAAAAATCTTGTATTTGATAGCATTGTACAAGGTTTATTTGTGTATCACAACTAGATCGACTAGTTTGACCTAGTTGTCTGTGTGTTTATTTCAAGTTTCATACAAAATAACACTATGTCATCTAGAGTCATACTTGTCAAACCCTATCTCTACCCTCAAAACATAGTTGACCCACATGAATATGTATCTTATATTTTTTATTTTCATAGAACACGGTCATTTTTTTCTACCCAATCTTTCATAGGCTAGTTTATTTTTCTTCCTACAAAACACTGTTGTTCTGTTTGACCCAGTCTCTCGCAAACTAGTCTTCATTTTTCCCTCATAGAACATAGTCAACTAATTTTATTGTGTCCTTTCTTGTATTTTTATTTTGTTCTACCTTCTAAACTCAATCAACCTATTTGACCCTATACCACTTGGTTGATTCAATTTTTTGTCCTAAAATTCTACTTAATCGATCTAGTTCTGTATCTAGTTGACTTTGCTCCTCTTTGTCACATTTTCTCTCTAGTCTTATATCATTATTCCAAGCATCATGAAATCCCCTATTAGAATATTTTTGGACAACCTTAATCCATTTAGATGATACATGGGATATTATTTCCTTCTTACCTTTGTTACCCAAGATTATACTCACTCTTGGTGTACCTTCTCTCACCCCTAATCTTTGGAATGTAATATGGTCCAAATTATTCCAACTGATGACACTAATGGATCAGATCAATTTCACACTTCTCAAGACAATTCTTTCTCAATTCACCTTATTACATGGTAGGGTCAATTGAAATCATCTTAACCAATAACCCTATAGGAAATCTTTTAAACACCAATAACTTACCACTTAATAATAATTCACCTAACAACCCATCCCCTAATACTAATTTAGAGAATGTTCCTCCTACCAATCTTACCCATCCACCTTTAAACACTAATAACCCCAATCCACCAATTGACACCACTCAAATTATTACACAAATAGTTCAACAAATTTATATTATGCAAACATCTAATACTTCTCAAATGATGCAAATGCAACATCATTTATTAAACATAGATAATCAACCTCCTATTCTCTTACCCCAAAATAACCAAAATTTTATCCCTCCACCTCTTAGAGATGCTAGGGGAAATCTCATTTGCCAACCCCTTATGCACAATAAGATACTTCAAAATATTCAAAATAAACCTTTAGCTCCCTTTAATATATTTAATAATATTAGAAATATCTCTCCAACTATTAAATATGATGGGACTAAAGATCTTACATCTTTCCTTAAAGCATTTGGTAATCATTACAAAGAGTGGATTCAAATAAATAACTTTGCCACTACCAAAATTCTAGTAAAAACATTCATAAGAGATGTATTAGAATGGTATAATAAACTCCCTCAACACTTCATATAGAAACTTGAAGATTTAGTCAATCCTCTAGTTAAAGAATTTCAACACAATGATTTTTCTAAAAATTGCCTTAGCCATTTTATCGATGCTAAACAGGCCCCTTATGAATCAACTCATGATTTCATTAAATGATGGAAATATTTGGCTCACAAATTTTATCATAACATGACTAATGATAAATTATTTCAACTATTTATAACCACATTAACACCTTCCCTTCAATATAAGGTTCTAAAATTTTCACCGCAAACTCTAACTGATGTAATTGATCAAGCTAAAAGAAAAGACTTTCTTATGAAATAGTTTGAGCCCAACCTTAAAACCATCAAGGGATATTTCCAAAACTCTACTAATTTGATTACTATTAATCATCTTTAAACCAAAGTAAGATTAGCCGAAGTGGATAACCCCAAAGCTTCCAATGCACTCTTAACAGTTCAATAAATGAAGCAATTATATGATCTTTCTAAGCCTTTCAGTTACACTAATAATCCACCTACATGGTATGATCCTAAAAAATGTTTTTGGTTTTATGTTGATGTGAATCATTCTCATGAAACATGTCATGGGCTCTCCAAATTTTCTGTTTCATTTATGTTAGGAGATATATTCTAGCTTGAAGCTATGATTAAAATATGTAATCATGACCAATAAGATGTGGGTGAGTTGGTAAAGTAACTATTTTCTATAAGCACCACCTAAGTTCAACTCTTAGATGGTATTAGAGGTTGGTTATGGTCTATCATTGGTATTAGGATGGTTGTGGCCATTGATGGTATTCTTGGGCTAGTTATGGTCATTTATTGGTATTCTTGGTACTTATGTACTTGGGTATCTAGTCCCTCGGTTGTGTCCCAGACCAGTTAGATCTCTGGTTAAAATCATATAAGGTTAAATATCCCACAAAAATTGTATCTATCTAAAATAATACGTAGTCATGATTATGTCAAAGCCTCTTAAAAAAACAAGTTACCAAGCCTTCATCCTCTCAACCTCCAAAAATAATTCTACATATAACCCAAAACATTAAAATGAAGATATATGTATAATCGACACTGATTATGACCAATATTCTACCAATTCTCAATATGTGAATGCAGCTAAAGTCAATTATCAACATAACGCCACCAACAAATATCTTATCACTAAGTAGAAAAAACCATCACTTGATGAACAAATTCTCAAAATTACCAAAACTACCACTACCATACCTTATGAAACAAATGAGGAAATAATCCCACAACTAGAACTTCAAACTAATTATATTTTTACAAAAACCATTGTACCTCCCAAGCCTTGTGTTGGTTATTCATCTTCTAAATCTCATTGAAATTTCCTACAAGAGTTCAACTTAATACCTTGTAAAATACACCTCATGGAGTTAGTTCGTACTTATCCATGTCATCATAAATTCTTAATGTAACAAAAAAAATATATTGAAGAACCATAATCCTTTGAGTTGGAACAACCTCCTCAAGACCCTACATCAATAAAAGTACATACTATTGAAACTATTCATAATTCTTCCAAACCTTCCATAGAGTTCCTTGAAGAAGATATGATAAATGATGAAATTATTTTTTTGAGCTGATGATCCACCTCTTTTTTTTTAAATCACAATTAATATCACCCTCATTCGAAAAGTCTTAGTAGATGAAGGGTGAAAAATTAATGTTACCTCCATTCAGATAATTCAACAACTTGGATATACCCAAGATCACTTTAAAAAAACTCATATCACATGTTAACAATTTTATAAGACAAATCAAAAACCACTTAGTTGTATTTGGCTCCCCCTCACTATTGGACCCAAGACCATATGTACCAAGCTTATGGTCCATGATTTACCACTATCCTATAATTTATTCATAGGTCACCCATGGACACATCATATTAGGGATATTGCCTCCTTAGGTAGTCAATGTATTAAATTCATCCATAATGAAAAAAATTATAAATATGAGGATGATCCTAATCCATAGAGTATCCAAATACCCAACTCCAAATCTCAATATCAAATTCCAACCATTCCATGCATTAACAGTGCACTTCTACCTAAATTCATTAATATGAATCTATATTTATAGGTAATTCATGTTGATTATGATGATGATGAACCAAATGACTTAAAAAATAGTCGTAACACCACTAATTTACCTCCTTATATTTTAGAGTGGCTTACCCCTTTGATTCCATGTGATCGTACCATCCCACTAGTTAATGAGATCATTTAAATCCATCTTCCATGTAATGCAAATGAATATTCTAAAATAGTAAATGACTTCACTTGTAATGAATATGGAGTGGAAAGATTATTTCAATATCTTTTATGAATTTCACCTTGAAAATTTAGTGATCTAGGTGCATCCACTTTTAATTCTCCCTTAGATACAAATGTATGCACTACTTCCCACATATATGATGACAATTATATCATGACTCAAGATCAATCATGAGACTTGGATGTATAACACTATTAACAAACATTATCCAAAATATATGCCTTAAACTATGATGTCCATCTCATTCATATTTCAGCTAATATTGAATCAAAACTTTAAGGTCGTGCATCTCCCATTAACCCTCCACTTATAGATACCCCATGGGTAGTTGAACAAATCTCAAATCTAGAAAATCATAAAATTTGGAAACTTATGAACCTTCTATACCTTCTACATAACCAACCAATCTACCAACTTTATTCCCTTCTCATGATCCTGTAGATAACCATTGAGATTACCCACCTCAATTCAATTGAACATCTATATACAAAACAACCTAAAACACTCATTACCAATCTGGTTGAATCCATTCAACCTCAACCTACAATCCCACCTACACCTGAAATTACCTTATATGCTAAAGCCATAGATGTATGATAAATACATTATAAATATGGTCACAATGGTAATAAAAATCATTGATCTCAAAGTTAATGTGGAATACTATGGAACCTTATCTATAATTCTTAACTTTGTTCCTTCTTTGTAAGAGTCCATAATGGACTACTGTAGTTATTCACACCTTGTGAGAGGTGTAAATTTATTATGTGAGGCATGAATGAAGATTGATCATGGATATATACCAATCCTTTCAATAAATGTCTCACATTAAATAACTTATAACAACCATAAGGCCACATTAAAATTGCAAATTTTATGACTTTATGACTTTAAGGCACTAGACACTTAGTTTGGCACATGACACTTCTGTCAGCACAGGCATCTAATTGGGATGCAAGTGTATGAGATGTTATAAAATAGGTACATGTCCAAACCTATAGAGGATGATAATAAGTACTGAATATAGTGAGATATTTGAAGATAGATTTCTCAACATAAACATCCATATTTAGCATGATTTTTATGAAAAGTAAGTTCTAATTTTTAAAGTTTGAATACTATACAAATAGAAATCAAAATGTAGGAAAAAAGGAAATTAAGAAACCATAACTGATTGAATACCATAATAATCATACAAAATTGCATTCAAATAGGTTTGATTCATCAAATTTTTAACCTTAAATTGGAGAAATACCAATGGGGATAGGGTTAAGAATATATAAATGACTATGCACAAGGGTGATAAATAAATCTATAGTAGGCCAATTAATTATAAACTCAAATAAACACTATTATGAATTTAAATACTAAGACATGCTCAAAATATTAAGTATAACTATTGATCGATATATCAATGAAGTGAAAACAATAGTACTTAGTCAACTATGCACATCAAAATATGATATGGAATATGGTATAAATGGACTAGATCAGTGCCCTAGATCAAACTTAGATTCTAAAAATTTACATCATATATCCTCAGATGTTTGTGTCAATATAATATGGTTACATCGATGTAGATGTCTATACTTAAAATATGTGTCTGTTATAGAATACCCAATGAATCTGTACCTAGCCACCTAGGATATTCAAGGTTTTTTATCACCTTAAATCAAGTGTGCTCAGATCTAGAGCATGGGTTGTCATTCCTTGTCAAATAAAAAAACCTAGTTTTTCATCTTCATAGTAAATGTGGGAAAAATGCATTAGTGGGATCATGGTATTAAGCTAAACCCAAATTCCTCTTTTTAATGGGTGTAACCTACATAGCCACTACTCTAAATATGGCCTTAAACTGATGTAGTTATCCCCTAATGTGTTGGAATATGTGTGCACAAGGGTGAAATATGTGGAAATAAAGTACATGTAGCAACCTATCTTGTAAATTGACAAATAAAACTCATATGTTTCTCCTTCAGCACCTCATACCTATAGATTGGTTATTCCTATGATTGATATTAAAATAGGAAAGAATAGGGAAGATTTGATTATTTAAATGCTTGATTGAGTGTTTTTTACAAGTTGCCTTGTGATTTATTAGGTTTATGTTCGGTGAGGAATGAATGAGGATTTATCATGTATTTATACCAATCCTTTTGTAAAATATCTTTCAATAAGTAACTAGGGTTGACCATAGAGACACATTACAATTGCAAATTTAATGACTTTGAGGCACTAGACATTTTTTAGGAAAAAGGAGACTTGTGTTGACATAGGCATTTTAATGGGACACAAGCATTTGGGAATCTATTGGAGAGTTTTCAATGATGTCATGGTGATGTCATAGAGGTGTCCAAGTGAGTGGATGAAGTGCCTTGATAGTCTAAGTGACAATGACAAAGTATGTAATGTGTTTATCCTAATATGTTTGAAGTTACCTTGGTTGATATTCTATTTTGGCATGATTAAATATGTTCAAGGATGAGGATGGTGTATTGAGAATGTGAAATAAGTATCATAAGAATTTTTTTATGCTTTGAGTATTTGTGTACATGATTGGAAATTATCTGGTAGTCCATAGTTTTCATCTAGATATTTTGGATCTAGTAGCAAAAAAATTGAATAGGTATTTTGCTAACATCATTATTGCCATGTGTGGATGAGTCAGGGGGAGTTAGTCATATGATTGTGATCACATTAGTCCCTAGTTTCTATTCTCTAAATCTTAGGTCATGCAACTAAATGAGATAAAATATATGCAAGTGCAAATTTGGGCTCCCAGGTAGTCTGATAGTGTTTTCCCATACTTAGCCAAATTTGTACGAGGCAAGAAAAAGTTGAGTAAGCATTTTTGTGATGGCATATCTCAAAAATGTGAATGTTTCGAGATAATTAGATCATATGGATTTATTCAATTTTATGCCTAATTGATTTTCACTAAATTTCATATCATGTGATGAAGTGCATCAAAAGATATGCATGTGCAAAGTTGGCTCTATGGCAAAAAAATTGAATGAGTAGATTAATGGAGTTATATCTCACATATGTGAAGGCTTCAAGAATATTTTGACACATGGTTAGATTCTTCTATATGAGTTGATCATATGTCTCAAGTTTTAGGTCATGAGATTGATCGAAGAAAAAGTTATTGAGGTCCAAAGTTGGCCTTATATGTGGTTTGAAAAGGTCCCCATACTTAGCCAAATTTGTGAAGGTTAAAGACCAGGACCAAATGGAGATCCTATGGTTGATAGGATATCATACATATTGACTGAATGATGCATATTGCATGACAAAAACCTAGTTGATCCACAAAGATAAATGGTACACATTGAGTCAAAATATAAGATGAGATAAAATATATGCAAGTGCAAATTTGGGCTCCTAGGTAGTTTGATAGTGTTTTCCCATACTTAACCAAATTTGCATGAGGTAAGAAAAATCTAAGTAATCATTTTTGTGATGGCATATCTCACACATGTGGATATTTAGAGAGAATTTGATCATATGGGTTTGTTTAGTTTTGTGCCTAGTTGATTTTCACTAAATTTCACATCATGTGATGAAGTGCATCAGAATATATGCATGTGCAAAGTTGGCCTTCTAGATAATTCATGACATAGTTGGCTCTATGGGAAAAAAATTTGAATGAGCAGATTAATGGAGTTATATCTCACAAATGTGAAGGTTTCAATAATATTTTGACACATGGTTAGATTATTATATATTATTTGATCATATGTCTCAAGTTTTAGGTCGTGAGATTGATTGAAGCAAAAGTTATTGAGGTCCAAAGTTGGCCTTATAGGTAGTTTGAAAAGGTCCCCATACTTAGCCAAATTTATGAAGGGTAAAGACCACGGCCAAATGGAGATCTTATGGCTCATAGGATATCATACAGATTGACTGAATGGTGCATGTTGCATGATAAAAACCTAGTTGATCCATAAAGATCGATGGTACACATTGAGTCAAGATTGTAATATTCAACAAGATGAGGTTAACTGTTTGAAGTTTAACGTCAAGCAGAGATAAAGATCAAGATTCTTATAAAATATAATGGTGAGAGAATTTTATTACATAGATAGATCAATGGTGCATATTGAATGATATGTTTTCATATTTTCCAATGATTAACATGAATAAAGACTGAGCTACGTAAAGAAGATATATGGTGCATATGTGGTTAAGATTGCAATATTGCACAGGATGAGGTCAATTGTTCAAAGTTTAACACTTGGATTTGGCACACTATGAGTTAAAGTTTGAATAAAATAAATGATGCATGATTGATCTAAGATAAAAATACATGATGTGATATCATAATGTTTGAAGTTTAACTATGACCAGTTGTATTCAAATATTTGAATTTAACAAGGAAAAAGCAATGCTCAGTTTTTGGGCCATAACTTTTGAACTATGCAAAATTTGACCTTATATTAAAAAGTGAACTTGTAGATTAATCCAAGATTCATTTAAAAATATAAATTTAAATATATTAAATTGTGTATAGTCAAATATATTTAGGTTCAAAGTTGACTATGTGTTCAACATTCATCTATTAGAACCCAGAAAGGATGGTTGAGCTTGTGTTGTGTTATTTTCATGTCTCATGATGACTTAGTTATTTAAGAGTGTTGGAGACTCCATGAGGAAAATTTGTGTGCATTATTAAGGTTTGAAAAATTGTATGTAGTATGAAAAAATGTTTATAAGTTGATTGTGTATTCATTCATGGTGACTATGTGCATAGAATGTTGTTTGAGCAAATTGTGCTCTAACAAAAGAATGTATTGGGGAATATGATCATTTAAGGATGTCAAATGGGTCATGTAGATTGGTTTCATAAATTTTTAAGTGATACTATATTCTTAGTTTGTTTAAATAATTGTCAAAGAGGTGAATGGGTCTTCATAGGACCTAAAAGGTGATGTAAGCATATTTGAAAGTGTGGGTGCTTAAGTGTGACCCATGTAAGATGCCTTAAGGGTGAAGGCATGTATTGTGGCTGAAAATAAATATTTTGGACTTGATTATTCATTAATGATCTATAAATATTGAAATCAAATGTGTTGGTTTCTTGACTTGAAGAAAAAGACTTGTGGAAGACTTGAGAGAGGCTTGTATATGTGGAGCAAAGTGAAGGAGACAACCTTTGAAAGAGGAGGTACAGGTTAATGAGGACTATAAAAGAGAAAAGAGGATCAAACATGCTTATTTGATCAAGGTGATGAAGGTGATCATATATGTCATTAGACCTAATAAGCCTAGAAGAGGCAGAATGAGTGAGTAAGCTCAAGAGGCTATTTGAGAGAGTGTGTATGGTGAGTGAAGGCAAGGTGAAGGCTATGTGTGTGTCCAGTGGATGGTTTGAAGGGAAGAACAAGTTAATGATGGTGTGTATGATCTATAGGTCATATTTTTTATGTTATGATAGTGATCTTACAAGTTTGAAAATTGAGTGTGAGCGAAGAGTTGAAGAGTGGGGTTAGTTGGGATATGTAATGTGTCCTAATTGATTTTTGTGTGTTGGTTCAAGCATGTAATGTGCTTTGACCAATAGGGAGTGTTAGATGAAAGAGTGAAGGTGAAGAAGTGATAATCATAGGTCCATCATTAGGTGTTGAAGACATCAGTTTAAAGGTGGAGGTGTTCATTTCAAAGGAGGGTTTAAAGGACTTGATCTTCTTTAGGGGTAGTTTCTCCTTGTGAAATAGGTGTTTCACTAAAGACATTTGGTCAAGAGGATTTGACTAGTCTCTTATTTGTAATTTCGTATAAGACAAGTAGTCCATGTGTTTCAAGCTTGAGAGTGGGTTTTATTCCCCATGAGGGTTTTTCATAGGAACTATGTGTTCTGTGTTTTAATCTTGTATATGCATTAAATGAATGATCTCTCTTATTAATTTTTATTGATAAATTTGATATATGTTGATTATTTAATAGTCTGAAAGGATTGGAATTGAAATTGAAATATTTGGCCTCATTGATTCAGCCCCCCTCTCAGTGATTGTACCTCTAACAATTGGTATCAGAGCGGGTCCTTTGGAAGAAGTTTAAAAACTTGAAGGAGATCTTGAAATTGGTATAAAGATGGATAAATTAATTGAAGAAAGAGAATCAATAGTGGAAGGTTGTGATCAAGGAACTTGAATAGAAGATATGTACTTTGAATAAATATGCCAAAGAGGATGAAAATGTTATCAATGATCTCAAACCTTAGCTATTAGATGCCAAGACAAGTTTTTGTTCAAAAGAAAAGGACATAATGTTTGATTAAAAAATCTTTCCATAATGGTAGAGAAGATGATAGTAAGGAAGAAGAAGTTGATCTAGAAACTGAGCTCATGACTGCACTTGGTGAACTAAAGGAGCAAAAAAAGAGGAATCTTGAAATGAGGAATATAATCAAAGGTCCTAAAGCACAAGTAAATTCTCTTGAGGGAATTTTTTTAGGCATGTCCAAGAAAGAAGAAAATAAATACCAAGAATAGATCAAATCTATTGAAGTGAAAGCATATAGATTGAAAGACATGGCCAACAAGGCCAAAGAGGATGAAGAGAAGATCAGTATTCTTGAGGATTAGTTAACAACTATAAATATAAATATGAAATCAAAAGAAGATGAGCATAATCAGTTGAAGGTTGAAATGAAGTCATTGAAAAGTGAGCATGAACTTGTTATAGTCAACTTGGATAAGCTAAAAAAGAAGCATGATAAGCTTGAGTATGTCAAGGATAATGCAAGATTTGAAAGAAATACAAGAAGGTTTGTTAGATAACCAAATGCTTCAAGGTATGCTAGTTTATTTCATGGTCAATGTTATACATGTATAAAGTATGGTCATAAAGCTAAGGACTGTAGAAGGAAGCCAATCAAGAATGAGTCCTCATGGAGCCTTGGAAGAAGAAATAATTGGTCTTGGAGAAATCTTAACTCATATCAACCAAGAGGTATGTTGAATGATGTTATTTGTTTTAGCTATCATAAGAGTGGAAATATTGCTAGATTTTATCCAAATGATGTTAAAAGGTCTTCAAGGTATGTCAAAGGATATATATCTCCTAGAAGGTCTATGAAAGGACAAACTTAGCTATGGAAACCAAAGGTAATCATTGCCAATTTTTCTAGTCATAAGGATGATAAGAAAGTTTCTCTAGAAGGCTATGTCAAAAATCAAGATAAGCTCAAGGATTAGGTAAGATGGTTGTAGAAGATGAGAAGAGTCAAACTATGGTATGGAGACTTGAGGCAATAAAGACTATGAAGACTAACCTTATTGAGTCCAAGAGTTTTGATGGATTGTTTTCCAAGGTAGAAGAAAGATCAAAAATAATGGAAAGTCAACAGTTTATGTTGTCAGTATGTGTTGACAAATCTAAAGAAAAGCATCCATTCAAAATCAATCAAATAATGAGGCAAGACTATAAGATAGAAAATGGCATGGAGATATGGGAATCTCCAAAATTTTGGAACTTTTAGTCTCTCCATGTCAAGGGGGTGTCTCTATCTAGGCTTCAAGGAGACACTTGTTAGTCAGAGGAAGGTTGGTGGTTGCCAAATATTGTTTGATAAGAAGGTATGAAAATAAGGTATGTTTGTACATATATATATATATATATATATATATATATATATATATATATATATTTGTTGGAGAAAAGAAGCTTGTGAAGAATCTCAGTGGTTATATCTTGAGAAGGTGTTAGCTTGTTGATCATGGTTTGGATGCTCTGGTATAAAGATGAATTTCAAATATCTATCTATAAATCAGTTTGTGGTAGAAACAAAGTGAGAATATAATTTTAAGGCCTCTCTTCTAGGCTTTTGTCTTAGATCTTGCTAATCCTGTTAAAGGCTAGTTGAATAGTTATGTATGCCATGGAATTTCATAGTGTTTTGAAGATGAGGTGTCTCTATATAAGTATTGATTATGTTTAGATAGTATTTAAAGACTTGTTGAAGATGCCATGTTCCAAGTGAAGCATGGAGTTAGGGGGAGATTTTTAATTGGTCAAGTCCTAATATCAAAGGACTGGATAGTTAAATTTGAGAAAGAAAGTATGGAGGTTTTTGTATACTTCTAGGTTATCTATCTTGTTGTATGTCAAAAGCCATGATATAAGAATTCAATGTTCTCAGAGGTATGGTGGCTAAAATTTTGTTCCAAAAGTATGTGATGGTTATCTCCATGTGTGAAATAAGTTTTAGAGGTGTGTGTTGACTAGAAGGAGGTTTGTTGACCTTGTTTGCTTTGAGTTTCTAGGGTTTTGGGCTATGCTAGAAAAGTGGGCTGCCTTATGATTTGAGGTTTTAAGATTATTAATAGGTTTAATGGGACAAATGGGTTATAAAATCATGTTTCATATAGATTTTAAGGTTTGTGGTTTTCAAATTATTCGTGTTTTTTGTCAAAATGGAAGCCTAATTGGCAAGTTAGTTTGTGAAGGAAGTATGTTTTAGACGATGATCTAGGTGTTTAAAATTTGTATAATTTGATTTGGCATATGATATGGCTCTAGATATAAATTTTCAAGTCTTGATGGTGTGTCTACTGAAAGTTGTGAGCTTTGGAAGTTCTAGGTAGGGATATAAGGAGTCTAGACAAGCCTAGTATGAAGATTTGATGTTTTTGATCAATTTATCCAAAAGAGAAAGGTATGAGGTTTTCAAGGTGATATTTAAATTTTTTTTAGTACATGTTTCCTATTTGGTGAGTGGTATGAAGTTCTATTGGTGGTCCTTGAGGTGGTTTGAGAGAGAAGGCTAATAACCCTGTATGGTGGTTTTTCATGGTGTGTGGAGATCTAAAGACGCTCAGGAGGTGAAATGGATTAAATATCTTATGGGAATAAATATTATATGTTTCTTAGTGAGTTATCTTATTTTTAGTGTTTTTCATGTTCTTTTTTCATTGGTTTCAGTGATTGGTTGAAAAGAGTCTTGGCATGGAGTAAGAGGAAATTGTCAAGGCAATAACAGGTAGGCTCAAGGTAAGGGGGAGTTTGTACTATATTTATAAGATGGTATAATATTATTGGTAGTATTTTTAGGTCCTCAAGATCAATTTTTTCCCACTTTTTCATTGTATCAAAGGGGGAGAAGTATCTATTATGAGAGTGTTTGGAGAGAGAGAAGAAAGGTGAGTTATTTATTGATGGGCGTTGACATTAATGACAAAGGGAGATATTGTTGGAGAATTGTCAATGATGTCATGGTGATTTCATATATATGTCCAAGTGAGTGGATGAAGTTCCTTGATAGTCTAAGTGACAATGACAAAGTATGCAATGTGCTTGTCCTAGTATGCTTGAAGTTACCTTGGTTGATCTTCTATTTTGGTATGATTAAAGATGTTCAGGGATGATTATGGCATATTGAGAATGTGAAATAATTCTAATAATAAGTTTTGTATGCTTTTATTTATTTTTTTAATTATTGGAATTCATCTCATATTCCATAGTTTTCATTTAGACATTTTGGGTCTAGTGGCAAAAAATCTAAATAGGCATTTTGTTGACATCATTATTGCCATGTGTCTATGAGTCAAAGGGATTTGGTCATATGGTTGTGATAAAATTATCCCCTAGTTTATATGTGATAAATATCATTTCATACAACTAAGCATGAAAAAATAGTACAAAGTTGGGCTCCTAGATAGTTTGACAGTGTTTTCCCATACTTAGCCAAATTTGCATGAGGCAAGAAAGAATTGATTAAGTAGTTTTGTGATGGCATATATCACATGTGTGGATGTTTTATGATAATTTTATAATATGTGTTTATTAATTTTTATTTTTTTAATTTAATCTAAATTTAAGATCATATGATGAAGCAGATCAAAAGATATGCATGTGCAAAGTTGGCCTTCCAAACAGTTCACGGCATAGTTGGCTTTGTGATAGAAAAATATGAATGAGAAAATTAATGGAGTTACATCTAAAAAGTGAGAAGGTTTAATGAATATTTTAACACATGTTTGGATCATTATATGTGAGGAGATCATATGTCTTAATTTTTAGGTCGTGAGATTGATCGAATCAAAAGTTATTGAGGTCCAAAGTTAGCCTTCCAAGCAATTTGAAAAGGTCCCCATACTTAGCCAAATTTATGAAGGGTAAAGATCAAGACCAAATAGATATCCTAAGGATCATGATAAATAATATAAATTGATAAAATGGTGCATTTTTCATGATAAATACCTAATTGATCCACAGAGATTGATGGTGTGCATTGAGTTAAGATTACAAGATTGAATGAGATGAGGTTAAATGTTCGAAGTTAACGTCAAGCAAAGATAAACTTTAAGCTTATTCTAAAAAATAATGATGAGAAAATGTTAATACATACATATATAAATTGTGTGAATTTATTTATATGTTTTCAAAGTGTCCAATGATTAACATAAATAAAGACCGAGCTACGTATAGAAGATCGATAATGTGTATGTGGTCAAGATTGCAAGATTACATGAGATGAGGTCAACTGTTTGAAGTTTAACATTTGTATTTGGTGTAATATGAGTTAAAGTTTGAATAAGATCAAATGTGTTTTATTTATCTAATATTCAAGGACATGATATGATATCATAGTGTCTGAATTTTAACTATGATTGTTTGAATTCAAATACTTGAATTTAATAAAGGAAAAAACTAGTGCTCAAATTTTGGGCCATAACTTTTGATCTAAGAAAAATTTGACCTTGAAGTAAAAATAAAATTTGTAAAAGACTCCAAGATACATCTATAAATATAAATTTTAATATTTTAAAATATTTATAGTAAAATATACTTACATTCAAAGTTGGTTGTGTGTTTGATGTTCATTTGTTAAGAACCCAAGAAGGATGTTTGAGCTTGTGTTGATTTTATTTTGATGTATCATGATGAATTAGATATTTTAGAGTGTTTTATAATCCATTAGGAACATATATGTGAATTATTAAGGTTTTCCAATTGTATGCAATATGAACAAAGGTTTATAATTTGATTGTGTATTTATTTATGGTGATTGTGTGCACAAAATGTTGTTTGAGAAAATTGTTCTCTAGTAGAGGAATATATTGGTGATTTTGATAATTTGAGGATGTAAAAATGGTAATTTCTATTGGTTCCATGCATTTTTAAGTGATACTATGTTCTTAGTTTGTTCATATAAGTGTCAAAGAGGTGAATGGGTCTTCATATGATGTAAAAGGTGACTTAGGCCTATTTAAAAGTGTGGTGTGCTTGAGTGTGACCCATGTAAGATGCCTTAAGGGTGAAGGAATGCATTTTGGCCAAAAATAAATATTTTGGACTTGATAATTCATGAATTCTTTGTAAATATTGAAATCAAATGTGATGGTTTCTTGACTTGAAGAAAAAGACTTGTGGAAGACTTGAGAGAGGCTTGTATATGTGGATCAAAGTGAAGGAGAGAGAATTTTAAAGAGGAGGTACAAGTTAGTGAGGACCATAAAAGAGAAAAGAGGATCAGACATTATTTTTTATCAATGTGATGAAGGTGATCACATAGGTCATTAGACCTAATAAGCCTAGAAGAGACAGAATGAGTGAGTAAGCTCAAGAGGTTGTTTTAGAGAGTGTATATGGTGAGTGATGGCAAGGTGAAGGTTGTGTGTGTGTCCAATGGATGATTAAAATGGAAAAATAGGTTGATGATGGTGTGTATGACCTATAGGTCATATTTCTAATGTCATAACAGTGCTCTTGTAGGTTTGAATATTGAGTGTGAGCAAATAGTTGAAGAGTGGGGTTAGTTAGGATATGTAATGTGTCCTAATTGATCTTTGTGTGTTGGTTCAAGTATGTAATGTGATTTGGCCAATAGGGAGTGGGTATTATTCCCCATGAGGGTTTTCCAAGGACCTATGTCTTATGTGTTTTGATCTTGTATATTCATTGAATGAATGAGATATCTTGTTAATGTTGCTTGAGAAAGTTGATATATGTTGATTATTTAATAGTCTAAAAGGATTTTAATTGAAATTGAAATATCTAATCTCACTAATTCATCCCCCTCTCAGTGATTGTACCTCAAAAAAAATATTGAAACTAGGTATAGGTCCAAAACTTTTAGAGAGATTATAAGTAGTTTTATAAAATTTTGAGAATGATAAAAAGCCTATGTCATTAGAATAGTATATGGTAAAACTAAGAGATAAATAATAAGCACAGAGATAGAGGATGCAAACCTTCCAGTAGTGGAAAGGTATTAAGAACTGAAGGGTATAATAAAGAGAGGTACTTTCCAAGTATAAAATATCGAGGTGATATATAATTTATATTATCTACATTTTCCCCACTTTAATATAGTATTGAAATTACTAGTTTAAAGGAAAAGAAATGCATACCTGGGTGTGTATAGCACACCTTATATTTGCATGAATCCCACTTGAGTTATTTTATAGTAATTGACCTACAACCAAGAGCATGCTATATTATATAATCAATGCATATAATCTATAATTTAAATAATTTGAGATGTTGGAAAGTAAAGATAACAAGGTTAGTATTATGCCTATGTATCAATGTAACCATCTTTCCTTTTAGTAATTTGATTTGAATAAATTATTTATTGTGAATATTTAGAGCTAAGATTGTGACAATATTAAAACCTACAAGTGAAAATATATAAATAGTAGAGTTCAACCTACCCTCAACCTTGGATAAAATGTGAGTTTCCACCCAACAATTGAGATTAGCTCAATTGTGCAACCCAATCATACTTATAACCTAGTGAGCATGAGTGATTTAATTCAAATCACACTATAAATATGGTGTGGGTGGATGATTTGATCAATACATCATATAAAATTGTTAATATTGAGTGATGTAATCACCTCAACCTTGCCAAAAGTTAACTAATTAATCTAGTAGATTAACTCAATAACAATCTAGAAAAGTCCATATTAGTGTAAGGTAAAGACTGTAGAAGTATTTTAAATCTAAAATCTCACTTGATTTTGAAATTTAAGGTGATTTTTTGCATGGAATATGCACCTCATATATATCTCTAGATGAAACATGGGTATAACAATGGTACTAATGTATAGAATGTTTCAACAAGTGTGTATCTGAATCATATAACCATGTAATTTGGCAAATTTTGAAAATTTGTAAGTGTGGAAAACATGTTCCCATGACATGCCCCCACTGAATTTTTATAATTTAATAAAATTAAGTGTGGATAAAATGTTTCCATAACATACTCTCACTATAATATGAAAATATTGAGTACTAAATAAGTGTCAAAGTTATGCCTTTTTGGCATGCCTCCACTAAAGTTTGAATCTATGAAGGTTTGAAATCTATGCCTTTATGACATGCCCCCACTAATATTCCCCCCTTTTAAGGTGATGGGAAATATAAACTGGTAGATACCTTACCTCAAAAGGATAAGATAACTTTATAATATATGGATGGATGATGTAGCATATAGGGGTAGCATGTCTAGGTAGATATAGCAATGAGTTACATAGTATGTGATCACATCAAGTTCAAAGATTCATTATGTGAACCATGGTAATGTCTAGACACTAATAGTATGATCTCAAAAAAAAATCATGCTCACACACAAGAGAACTCAAAATCCAATCAAAAGATAATGGTCCAAGGAGACCTCAAACAAGGGGCACATTTAAATATCACATAATCAAAGGGAGATGGCTTAGTCAAGTGTCTATAAATCAAAAAATGATATATTTAAATGTTAACATACAAAAAACTATGCCATGTGTAAATTTCACAATAGGCAAGCATAGGCATAGGGACCACAATCAATGGAACATATTGAAATGCTTGAACAAGAAATAAAATACAAGACAAGACATTCAAGGAAGTTCATAAATGAAAAGCATGGAACATAAGCAACCAAAATTCAAATGTCATGTTAGTCCATGGATATATATGTTAGTAAAAAAATTTAAATACATAGCATATCAAGTACACTGTAAAATATATAAGTATGGATAAAGGCATGTGTAAGTATATAAATTCTAACATGATAATGAAAAATGATCATAGAATGATATAACCTAGATGTATCATGATCACATAAGTGGATGCCCCAATGTCTAAAAGACATGACTAAAGGGAAGGATCAACATCTAAAAGTGCATAGATTATGTGCATGGGCATGCCTATATCACATTCAAAATATGCATGAAATATGTGTATATATAAATAAATGATATGATATATACTAATGTGGAACAAACAACGTAGATTCCAAGGAGCTAGTATAACATGTAACAACTGAAAATATGTTTTGGATTTTTTGAGTTTTTTAATTTTTAATTTATTTTTTAGTATTTTTTAAATATTTAAAAATAAAATACTATCCTATGATCTCAAGATTAGGATGAAAATATGAAAGGAGTGGTAAATGTATAACATGTCTTGAAAAATATGTGCCATATGTGTACATAGTAGAAGCCAAAAGTGTATCATGCTCTTTTTGTAAGGTTGTACTTGGTATATTTGGTTTGCACTTATCTACATTTGATTTCTCATTTTCTTGTGATGGATTTAATCAATAGGTACCATGTCCTATAGGTATGAATAGATTATGTGATATGACATTGAGTGGATCAGAATATAGTTTGGTGAACTATTCATCAGAAGATTATTTATCATATATATGAACAATGAATTTGGATTAATTTGAATAAGGGTTTGTAGTTTCATCATTTATATCCACATTTTGAAGATTAGATTTGTCAAACGTCTCTTTTTTTACCTCTTCTATTAGAAATCATGTTATAAATATTCAATGTGACCATTCCTCTTTTTGTACCTTATTTTCATTTGTAGGTTCTTATGCTTTTGTATTAAAAATTTTAATATGCATATTTGAATTATTTACATTAGTTATTCCAATATATTTCAAACATTGACACTCATTATGATCAAATGTAGAGATAGTAAAAGTGATGCCTTGTGCATGTTTTCCCAATCCTTGACCATGATAACAAAATTTTCATAAATATTACTTTACAAAACCATACTATTTGTAAAACTGGGTATCATTATTGAGGGATAAATTTGTATCCCTTTCTTCATATGATTTTTCTTTTTGAACCTTTTCTTGCTTTGTGTTTGATATTTCCAACTATTTTTTATCTAAACTTTTCTTTGGTAACCACATTTGTTGTCTTGGTATTTTTGGTTTAGAAGTACTCATAATGTGATTGGTTTTATTATTTGATGTATCGGTGATATGATCACCACTACCTTTGTGAAGTACCAATGGGGATAGGGTATATATTATATAAATTATTATGCACAAGGGTGATAAATATATCTATAATAAGTCAATTAATTAAAAACTCATATAAATAATATTATTAATTTAAATACTGAGATATGGTAAAATAGTAAGTAAAACTATTGATTGATATAACAATGAAATGAAAAAAAGACTACTTGGTTAATTATACACATTCATATCTAATATGGAATAGGATATAAATGGACTAAGTCAATGCCCTAGATTAGCTGTTAGATTCTATAAATTTGTGCCTTGTAGCTTTAGATGCTTGCATAAATCTTGGATGGTTGCATCAACATAGATGTATGAAATTGATGTAGGTGTCCAGTATATAATACCCACTAAATCTATATGTGACCACCTAGAATATTGGGTTCTGTGTCACTTTCACTTTGGTGTGCTTAGATCTAGATCATGGGTTGTCTGTCTTTGTCAAATAACAAAACCCTAGTTATTCATATTTATAGTGACTATTAGGAAAATGGTTTTGTGGGCTCATGGTGTTGAGATAACACTAAATATCCTTTGTATCATTAGAATCTAGATATTAGTTATACTTATTCAATAATTTTCAAATGATCAAATGAAATATCAAGAACTAATAATCTACACCTAAGACCTCACAGGAATAAAAATATCTAGATAATAGTGATATGATTAAATTAATACAATGCAAATTTTCATTGAAAGCCTCATCTTTATGTATGATTTGGCTTGAATGTATTTTCAAGCAGTATTTGACAATGTTATTATCCCAAAATGGACCATTTCTCCTTGAAGACTTTAATAAATTGAGTTGATGAGCATGGACTTTGATGCAAAATTTAGCATAAGAAAGTGACATGGATTCAATATAAGTCTTGAGCATCCTTAATTATAAATGGAAGGGGCCTGTTTATAGAAATTTCAAATCAATGAGGACCTTTCACCTTGCTTCCAAGATGGATGGTTGAAAATGCATCCTCCAAAAGGCACATGGATCAACACATAAATTGATAACATGAGCCCTTCATCTTTTTCAAGATGAATGGTGAAGTATGGATCTTGAAAATATCAAAGGGGATTAATATGATCCCTCCATCTTGCATACAAGATGGAGAGTGGAGAATTATCCTCAAAATATCCTTGTAAGATTTAATATGGACCCTTCATCTTATTTTCAAGATGAAGGGTTGAGAGTGTTCCCCTAAAATATCTCACAAGATTCATTATAGGCCCTTCATCATGTTTCTAAGATTAAGGGTGGAGAATAATCCTTCATATTAATTGATTTAATAATTAGTGAGATCACAAGAAAATATTCCATAGGATCTCAATATTCTTTCTCAAATGAAGATGCCCTTTGGAAGGAGAAGGAAAAGGAATAATTAATAATTGAAAGAAAAATATAAACATCTGGGCATGACATTAGCTTTGGGTCAAATTGATTTGTGGGATCATAGTACCAAGGAAAGGATTATTCAAAACAAAAGAGGAAATTGACTAGTTAAATACAAATCCTTGGGCATCTAAGACAATGGAAAAGGGAAGCTTGTGAAGGAAAATAGGAGTAATAAGTGGTTGAGTAACAAGATTTGCCTTTTGCTTCTTCTTGAGCCTCTTGCATGGATCAACTTACACCATATAAGTATAAGGAGTGGTGGTGGCAGCGGTGGTAGTGGTGGCATGGAATAAATGGGGAGTTTATAGAGTGACTATAAGTGTCATTGAGGTGGATGGAGCTGATAAAATTATGCACATAAGTGCACTAATTATTGGGGTCATCAAGATTTGAGTTGGTGTAAGTCTGATAGTAGCCACCTATTATGTATTAAACAATAGGGGCATCAAGGGATAGGTAACTACAACTCCTAAAGACCATAAGTGATTTGTATGGATCTCTCATGATGGAATAAGATAAGTAGGTAGAAATTGGTATGAGATGATGTTGTACATGGCTGAAACCAAAGGTGCTTGAGGGATTTTTTGGGAGTTGGAATGGGAAATAGGGGATGCATGACTTAATTAGTTCTAGTAAGAAAAGAGAAACTAGGGGGTGATCCATTGGGTTGTTGAGGGATGGTGGAAAGAGGGGAAGGGATCTCCATGGATACTTATTACTTGTCATGATTAGGGTTAGATTTGGGGCTATTATTGATGTCAAATCATAGTTCCTATGTAACCTATGGCTGAGTATCCTAAACTACATAAGGTAGGGGAGTTGGATTATAGATTAGGGAGGTAAAACTTGTATATTAGAAAGAGTTAAGATTCCTAGATGATTTTCATTAAAATTTGGTGTGCATTTGCATGAATTTTTCCTTTAGGTTGAGTTGTTGTAAGTTAATTAGGACCACTTTGGTTAGATAGCCCAGGTTGAACCTTCTTTCCCTTATTTTTCTTCACTTAGATCCTAGCAAGTACCTCTTTCATCAACTATGTTGAGGTAGATCTCATTATCCTAATAAAGTATGTGGTTGTAAGGAATATTAAGTTGATGTTTATACCTTTTCACATGAGCCCTAATGATTCCATAAGGGTTTCATTCTTTGTACTCCACTCTATCCAAGGAATAAGAATCCCTGTTCACTACCATCTTGTGTAATAAAGGTAGACTCTTATATATATTTTAGTGGATGAAGATGGGAAAGGTTGGGCAAGCCTTTTATTGGTGGCTAAGGTGGTGGTTGAACATGCCTTTAATCAGTTGATAGGCTATCTCCTACTTCGCCAAATTATATGGGACATGGTAGGTCAAGTAGATGGGGCCTTATGAATGTTTACCATTAATATCATGGTGTCATCCCTAGAGTACCAATAATCATTGATAGGGGAAAGATATTTCTTAATTTCATTGGAGAGCCAAGGTATGGCCACCTCATTGATGGCCATGTAGACCACTGGGTAGAATGACTCACACATTTATCAAGTGTGATTTTGATAATGGTGGCCATGTAGTTTTATAACACTACATGCACCATTGTTCCCTCATAGTCCATGATGGGAAATTATAAGGCTTAATCATGATAGTAGAATAGACAACATCCATTAGGTAACTCATCACGTAAAATTTATTGTTGTCTTGGGCCTCCATGACATAGTGCACCAACCAAAAGTTGATAATGACCCAAGGTTTTGTATTTACTCTCCTTTAAAGATGATGATAATAAGGGTTACCTAGATTAGATCAATGTGCACTGAATCATTTCCATTAACAAGTGATTAATCAAGATCATCCTAATATGGACCACTTCTTCAAAGGTGTAGATAGTGTAGGAATCAATATCCTCCTTATATCTAACCCATTTGGCATTGGGGTTAACCGCCCATCCCTATAAGACTTCTTGTGTTTCATAAGTGTTATCCCATGCATATATTTTGGATTCATCATAGGTGATTGTGTAATCTAGGAGATTGTAATACATTTTTAACACAACTCCTAAAATGTCTACAATCATGTGCATGAATCTTGTAGAGTAAACTATTTCTTGGGCACCATCATGCACCTTCTTGGATATGAGTAATATATTATTTAAGTGATCAACACAAATTAAAACCTTTGTTTTGGTTATGGCCTTGTGTTACTTGCACCTTTCATATGCCTTGATGGAATCTATGAACTGGGCCTTGTATTCATCATCACTAGAAGGAGACTTGGGCACAACTTTGATTACTATAAATATTTCATTATAGTGATTGAAATGGGTTAAGTCCATGGGGAAGGTGGTATCTCTATATTCAAGCTCAGCCATAGGATTATAGAATGAATCATCCATGGTGTAAAAGGGTAAATCCTAATAAAAACCAATTCTAAGGAGGGCATAGAGGGCACAAGAATGAGCTAAAAATGTGGAGGAAAACTCTAGGCAATTAATATCAAATAATGGTAAACTAGTTCAACTTTAGGCACTTAATGGGATCCAAAAATTTCTCCTATATTAATGGTATTTAGTGGCTCACCCAATGTGAGTTCAAATTTGAGTTTGTGGAAAAATCCACTATTCATTTTGCAATCTAGTATTAACTGAGGAATTTGAAATAATATGCTCTCTAAAAGATTTGGTATTTGTGATAAGACATTTTAAATTATACATTTGGGACCTAGTTTCCTAGTTAGTTAATGTGAGGAGTGTGGTTGGAACATGGCTATTTCACCCATGTGGCATCTTAGGTGGATTTAGTTTTTTCCATGTGTTTGTCATTAGTTGGCCCTTCTTGTGTTAAACTATCACTAAATGCATTTGGGTGCTACACTTTACCTATTTTAGAACTATAATTGGCCACCAAGAGTGGTGAGGTGAGGTGTGGTGTTCTTTGATTAGCTTCTGAATCTGATTGGAGCTCTTTGTATCCATCATAAGGCATCTTGGGACTTTTCTACCAATTTTTATGGAAGTACCATGTGGCATGGTTTTATAGGTTGGGATCTCCTGGGCTCTAACATCTATGACATGTCCAAGACACTAATACTTTTGATAGTTGGGCTACATGGTGCTTCTTCATTTAGTAAAGCTCTTTTAGGCTCTAACATATCTAATAGGTTTAGGATAATGATAGCTCTGATAGGATCTACATGGTGCTTCCTCATTCAGTCAAGTTCTATGAGATAACATCTCTAAAAAATATGAGAGACTGAAAAATCTAACAGGATCCACGTGGTCCTTCCTCATTTAGTTTGGATCTCTTGAGATCTAACATCTCTAACAAGTCTAGGAGACTAAATTTTCTAACAACTAGGCATCATGGCACTCCCTCATTTAATTGGGCTCTCCTATAAGATTTCATGAAAGTGACTATGTTAAAATAAACCCACATAATCAATTAAAATTTCACATGTTTGTCATCAAAGCTTTATGAAACTTTGAGTAGGACTCTAAGAGATTGATACTATGAGAAAACCAATCATGATTCCAAATATGGGAAAAAATATAGTTAGCATAATAAAATATTTTTAGTATAAAAATTCTTTGATATTTTAGAATAAAACAAGGACTTGACGGTGTTTAAAATCAATAAATTATAGGGGTATTTAATAAATACCAACTTGTCATTATAAACATTATTAAATTCTTGATAAACTAGGGAAAAATAGAGGTTTAAATATTTTCAAATAATATGTCAACTTAAAAGGGATTGAAACTCTAGGAGTTTCAGTTTGAGAACTTTCATAGGGGTCCCCCAATTATTTGAAGAAGGGTGAACAAATGGCAACTTTTTAAGGAAAACATTATCCCAGTGTTTAGAACCTAGACTAACATCATCCAATTTTGAACATAGATATAGGCAAACCAAACTCTGTCTGATACACTTTGAGTGTGAAAATCACTCAAGTCAATTTCAAAAAGAAACATAATAATCTCTATCTCCTTCTGATGTCACTTTGTGCATTAGATTAGGATTCCATTTCTTTTTATATCTAATAGATTAATTCAATAAGGTTATGTATGTCTAAGATATAAAGGACTTATAAGTGGATATACCTTTCATACAAGTTCGGCTAAGGGTGAAAGGCTTGAGCATTTTTCTATTACTAGTCAGACATATGTAACCCTAACAGATATACTTTTGGTCTCACTTCTAACCTTTCTCCATTACCATCCAAGCTAGAAATCCTATGATGGAGGTTGCCAAAATCATGCTTTTTGAGGAAGAAAATTAATATGAACATATTTTGAAATTTAGACTTCCTTTGATTTGATAATTAATATTTTATTTGTGAGGGTTGGAGACCAAGGTAGCTATTAGAGTATGTATTTCTCACATTTTCTAGGCTATAGCTATGTATTTTATCTTTTTCCTAATTTTTCTTAAGTGAGGATTTATCCCACATTGCTTAGTTAGGCTAGTTTCTAGTTTTGCCTTGCCTACTTATGCAAGGGATTCCTATCGTACTAAGCATCTCTTTTTTTAATATCATTTTATTTTCCTTATTTTGCATCTCATTTGATTGTAGCTTCATGTTATGTTTCTTGTTGATTAACTCTTTAGATCTTAGATTATTAGAATGTGTTTACCATTCCTAACATGGTATGAAAGCATTAGAGAGTTTCAACCATCCTTGTAGCTACAATTTTTAGTTAATTTTATTCTACTTCCCCTTTCCATTCATTGAAATTAATAATCCTCAACCTTTTATTCCTTATTCAGGGAAATTCATAACCTAGGGCATTCTCTTGGAAATGGCATTGGAGAGCAGAGAGAGGTGCTTTGGGGATCTAGTGCATTTCATCCATACTGTCAATTTTCCTTGTTTGGATTGTGCTTTGACAAAGGCATTGGGGTTTTAAGAAACTACATTTTTTTCTTTGTAGATTATGCACTTCTCTATGCTGAAGTGTTGGAGGAGAGAAGGTTAGAGTTTGAAGAGAAGGATCTAAAGTGTCATTCCCTAGTCTTTCATTATAGGCATGCATTCCTTTGTGTAGATCAAGCATTGGAAATTACAAGTGGAACATGGAATTTGGAGGAGAGAGAAGGAATTGGAGGTATAATCTAGACATTGGTTTTTTATGATGTTACATTGAATTTTTTTTAGGACTGCACATTGCATTGGAGGTGAGAGAAGGTCACCATAGAAGGAAATCAGTAGTGTTTTTTAGGAGTGGTATTTGTTGAAGGTCAAAATACTATGTATGCCTATGTTTCAAGGAGTGGAAGGAGGATAAGGCTATAATGGAAGAAAAGGTGTTTATTACTATGTAGAGATCAAAGACCTACATTGGAGTTTTTTTATGACTTGAGTGGGAGATTCTCAACTGAACAGCATCCTTTTCTTCTGGAATTTGTTGTCTTTTTTCCTACGAGATGCATTAGAATATTATTCTTATCTGAATTTAGGTAGTAACTTTGTTATTTACATCCTTATTTGATCATTTATTAGGGATTTTAGATCTATTAATCTTCTTTTTATTGTTGCATATTCTTTTTGTAGGTGTGTTATCTTTGGTGCCCTTTTTTGCCTTTATGGACACTTAAAAAGACTTGTTTTTCCATTTGAATCTAAGTAAAGATGAATTGAAAAACCCTTATTAGATAAAATACAATAGTAAAACACCATTTATCCTCTCAAAAACAATTTTTCATTCATTATTTGTTTTAATAGTTGTATTTTTTGCCTCAAGAGGAAGCATCTTTTGCTTACACATGCATAGAGGTATCAAGTAGAATAATTTTTCACTTTGGTGGATGTAATACACTCATGGTGAAATTATAGTTCCAATGAGTGGTTGGAATCCTACCTTCATTTCTATTTTGGTCACTAAAACCAGTTTATAATGTAATTTTAATGTATTTCACCCATTTATGGGAATTTGTAAAGCCTATAACTTTTGAACTATAACTCAAAATTGAGTTATATTTTTTTTAAAGTTTATGTTTTTCAATTATCTATCTATTGATATCATCACTTTATAAAAACACACTACTTTAATAAAGTGCCAAAATTTTAGGGGGGATCCTTAATACAATCTTTTGGGGGGTTGTATCAGTGTCGATTTGTGCACCATTTTGCATTCTTTATAATCTTATGTGATTCACTAACATGGCTTCTAAATTTGATATTGATCATTATGAACCTTTGATACACATAATTACCATACATGGAGACCTACAATGGAAATAATCATCAAATGCAAAGGACTATGCTCCCTAATGCTTGAAACTCAACCATAATTCATAAGAGAATATAAAAAAAAATTAGTACCAATGTATGTTTGATGAGTGTATGGATTTATTATGTACTTATGTGAGCGATAGTTTATTGTTTCAGTTGGATGGGTGTGATACTCCATTCAAAATTTGGGCTGAGTTAAAGGGTTTATTTGGGAAATTAGATCACATGAGAGTCATGCAGCTTGAAGTGCAGCTTACCTCACTCAATTTGGATGACTTTGCCTCTATTGTAGACTACTCACCAATTTTAATCATTTTTTGACACAGCTGAAGGGGAGTAGATGAGATAATAAAGATGAAGAGTGTGTATCCCTGATTCTATCCAAGTTAAGTGGTCCATTCTAAATCTTTGCTTCTACCTTTTTATCTAGCATGTATGCCTTAGGTACCACATTCAAAATTCCTAATTTAGATTTGTTTTATGAGATAATTACTAGGTAGGAATCCAAATTTTCTCACCTTGAGTCTTTCACGTCTCAAAAAACATTAGTAGAATCACATCCTATGAGTAAGGGAAAAACAAATAGTAAGAACACCCATCCTCCATCCCAAAGTGCACCTAAGAACAACACCAACACATCTAAACCCAAGTCAACTTCCAAATCCAATAATAAGTCTAGCATATCATGATCTTATTATGGGGGCACTAGTCATGAAGACTCTAAGTCTTTTAAGTGAATGTAAGCCCTAGAGGATGTAGTCAAGAAACACAAGATTTCTATCTCCACTCCTCCATATCATGAGAATGGGAAAGCATTTATTTTTGTTGAGATATCACAGTCACCTATTTCAGATAGTTGGGTTCTAGATTTTAGTACTTCACACCACATGACTTCTTCTAAGGAGTCATTTCTATCTCTTGGTTTGAGTTCTACTTTCAATAGTAAGGTTGGATATTCTTCCTTTATTTTTTTAAAGGAAAGGGTGACATATAGATAGATGGTGGTCACATCAATGATGCATTATATGTTCCATACTTCACTACCAATATAATTTTAGTTTATCAAATTTTCCAATCTAGTTAGGGTAAGATAGGCAATTTAATACCACAGGGTGTTGAATTTTGAGCTTTGTTAGAGCCTCACACACTTATTGCATAGGGTGTTGTTGATCATAGTTATCAACTCTATTAATTTGAGGGTTTTTATTATACTCCTCCTCTAGGGACATGTTTGGTTTTTCATGTAGATTTTTAGATTAGGATTTGTCATGAGAGATTTAGACATCTCAATTATAGATATTTGAAGAAGTTGAACACTCATAATATGGTAGAGGTTCTTCCTACATTTTCTTGCCTTGATGGAGTTTGGCCTAGTTGTGCATTATGGAAACAACGCCAAGATACATTTCCTAAGGGTATGTCCATGAGAGCTTCTTCACCATTTGAGCTTATGCACAATAATTTGATTTTCATTTCTACTCTTTTCAATGGAGCTAAGTATACACTTACCTTTATTGAGGTACACTTGGGTTTATTTTATCAAGTACAAGAGCGGTGTATTTTCTCACTTTAAAGTCTTTATGGATTTGGTCAAGAAATAGTCTTCTAGTTACATCAAGAAGCTTCATACAGATAATGGGGGAGTAATTTAGTTGAGATTTCTCTAATTTTTTGGTAGTTTATGGTATTATTTACCAGCATTATTTTTCACATACTCCATAACATAATGGCTTAGCATAATGGAAGAACCAAACTTTGAAAGAGATGGCAAACCGCATGATGCATTCACAAGATTTACCTCCTATTTATTTGGAAAAGGTAATTAATTATGAAAACTACATTTAGAATCACACACCACATAAAGCACTTGAGTATTTGACTCTGGAAGAGGCTTGGTCTGGAACCAAGCCTAATGTCTCATTTTTTAGTGTCTTTGGGAGCCATGATTGGGTGTTTTTCCAAAATAATAAAAGGAAATCATTGGATAAGAAGAGTAAACATTTGATTTTTGTAGGGTATTACAAAGACATGAGATATTTTCATCTTTTAGATCTTGATACTCATGATGTTCATTTTCAAACACATGTACAGGTTGATGAGCACTTCATATCTCATGATTCTTTATCTTCTTCCATTACTTTGTATTCTTTTGATGATTCATCACCTCCTCTTGAGGATTCATTCTTTGAGGAGCTAGTTTAGGAGGTCCTAAGGAGGTTATAGATGTTGAGGATCATATTCCCATTGATGTTGCCACTATGCCATTAAGGGATCGTACTATAGTTTATGACGCATCACCTTTCATACAATATCTTCCAACTACTAAACATCATCATACACATTTTACAGGTATTGGAATTTTATGTTAGGCATTCTCTAGGGATCTACAATCTTTTTCACAGTCTCACAGGATACAAGAGTGGGATGATGTGATGATAGATTGGTATTCTTCTTTGATGAAGAATCATATTTGAGATTTGGTAACTCTTCCTATGTGAATAAAGTTAGTTAGGATAAAATGGATTTACCACACCAAGTATGAAACTGATGGGTCCATTGATAATTATAAGGCATGCCTTGTTGTAAAGGGGTTCTCACAAGTCGAAGGTATTGATTACTCTAAGAATTTTATGCTTGTTACCAAGATGGATTCTATTCACCTTATACTCTCTCTTGTTATATCACAAGGTTACCCAGTGTATTAGATGGAAATTAAGAGTTCCTTCTTATATAGAGACTTGCATGAGGAAATATTAATGGAATAGCCTTTTGGGTTTGTTCAAGATTCTTCTCTTGTTTATCAACTTCAAATGTCTCTTTATAGTCTCAAACAGGCCCCTCAAGCTTTATATGAGAAGATGTATTATTTTCTTCTTTCTACTAGCTTTGTTCACTACCACTTTGATCTTGTAATGTATATCCATCATATTAGGGAGGACATTGTTATACTAGTATTGCATGTTGATGGTCTTCTTCTCAAAGGCAGCTCCTCTTCTCATATTTAGGGTATTTAGCAGGCACTTTTAGCATAGTTTGATATGATAGATCTCAGTCTTTTACACTTCTTATTTTGTTTAAATATTTCAAGTTAGATACATGGATTCATTTGAGTTAGTATAAGTATACCCTTGATATTTTTTAGCATTTTGGCATTGTTGATTACAATCCAAGTCCTTCTCCTTTTCAGTCTAGAGTCACTCTCACTTATACCTACATTACTCCACTTTGTGATCCTACATTATACAGGAAAATGGTTGGGATTCTTATGTATTTTACCTATACTCACCCTAAATTTCATTTATAATTGGGATTATATCTAGGTTTTTTACATGACCCTCATAATAGTTCTTAGCTTACAGTACATTCTAACTCATTAGCAGGTTGTAGACATCTTCACGAAGCCTTTTTCATCAACTCATTTCCTTGAGTTGTGTGACATGCTTGGGGTTTTATAATTTGTCCTTGGGGGGTGTTTTTGACAACATATTCTTTATTTATTTCATGGATATATATTATACATGAGTACCTTATCAAGCCTAATTGTCAAGACTCATACTGTAGATATGTCACTACATCATTTTTGGTTATTGTTAGGCCCTAGATTCACTTGAGAGAGTGTGTTAGAATATGTATTTTTCATGTTTTATAGGCTATATGTAGGTATTTCATCATTTTCCTAGTTGGTCTTATGTGAGGATTTATCCCACATTGCTTAGTTAGGCTAGTTACTAGTTTTGCCTTGCCTACTTATGTAAGGGAATCCTATTGTACTAAGAATATCTTTTTATGAGTATCATTTAATTTGCCTTGTTTTGCATCTCATTTTTTTAGCTTAATGTGATGCTTCTTGTTTATTAACTCTTCAGATCTTGGATTATTTGAATTTTTTACCATTCATAATAGTAGCTATTCATAATGCAGGCAACCGCTCTCTTATTTAGCTATTCATAATCCTTTAGTTCTTTCCTTATTAAATTTTTGTGATGGAATTGGTTAATTTAGATATTTTCTTAATTTAATTATTCAATGTTGAATTAGTGGATTTTAATTCTCTTAGTACTTCTTGAAGAGTTTCCTTACTTATCACTATGTTCAATATTGGAGGTTTACAATATGTTTCCTAATTCTAGTATTGATTTTCACTATTTGGTTATCCTTTAGAGCAGTCATCACTTTATCTGGACTTATTTCCTCTTATTGAACCATTGGTAAGGGATACCCTCCTAAGAAGGGGGTTTGGGAGAAAAACTATTACAAGGTTGGTAAAACAAGCATAGTGCAGAAAAACACACAAGGCAAAGGGAAAAACAAACCATGAAAGCAGATTGGAAATAAAAGTAAACACACAACAAAAGAAAACTAACCTAAGACTAATATAAAATATGTATCTCCACCCTCATCGATGCTAATTTGAGATTGCATTAGAAGGGCCAACCAAGAATTAATACTTCAAAAATTGTCCATTCAAAAGTAGTGAGAAGTCATTGCCTTTGATGTCTTTGAGGTGAAAAGCATTTTACCCAAGTAGCTTAGCTATTTGGTATGGGTTGATCTAAAGTGGATCAAACTTATAATGTTTACCCTTATTCTCATGGGATTTTTCCCATAGTATCACTAAATCTAAAATAGTAAAGGACTTCACCTTGGCCTTTTTTTCAAACCATCACTTTACAATGATTTAATGGTTATTAAAGTTTAGTAAGGCTTCATCCCAAGCTTATTATAATTAGACAATGTCTAAAATCCTAGAATTTAGCTTATAGTTATGTTCCATGTATTGTTGCATAAAATTTTAGGTGGGAAAATTAAGTGTAACTAGTAGAACAAGCTATATTCCATATACTATTACAAATTCTAAGATCTTAAGTGCATGCTTATGTCTGGTGTAGTCAACCCATAGAGCAAACTTCAATAAAAAATGGCACTCTCGAAGCTTCTCCTCTACATTCTTTTTGATGGGATCAATCATGTTTTTATTAGTTATTTCTACCAATTAATTTCATTATAGGTAGCAATTAGATAAGACCTTAAAGTGATCCTATTTTGATATGCCCACTCAGTAAATTTTACAGATTGGAACATAGGGACATTATCATAAAGTAATGAGATAGCGATCCCAAATCGAGTGGTCACATTATTTTCTATGAACTTGATTACTTCACTTGCAATGATTTTATTTTTTTTCATTAAATATGTCCATCTTGTGCAATATTATATGGCATTAAGAATAAACTTATGGCTTTTTGAAGAGATGGCTAATGGCTCACATGAAATCTAGTCCCTATTGGGTAAATAGTGTCCCTTCTATAACTAGTTGCAATGGCATTACAACATGGATTTATCTTTTGGCAAAGGTATAGAACTAATGGCATGTCCTAACATGTACACAACATCCCTGAATAGGGTAAGCAAATAATAGCCCACCTAAATTATTTTTTATGCTATTATATTTATTGCATGGTGACAAATACCTAACCTCTCATAGAAATTTTCCATTACTTCCTTGGATTCAGTTTCTGATAGGCATCTAAGATAGATGCCTTCATGATTTTTTCTAAAGAGAACTCTTTTATTCAACTTATATTTCACTACCTTCAATCCTAGACATATTTTCTACATTTTATTGATCCCAAGAGGTGAGATCATGTAGAAAAGGTAATGGACAATTGGGGTGTACAAATATTGCTATAGTACTTGTTCTTAGTCCAATTGATGTATAGTGATCTTTAGATCAATATCTGTTATTATCTAAGGAAATGTAACTCAACCATATTGTCATGTTTTATCTCCAAGTCATACTATTGTAGCTTAGTCATCCATTTGCCTCTGCACTCTCCCAACTCGTTCTGGCCTAACATTTGCTTGATAATTGGGTCTAACATGACTGCATGCACTTTATTCATAAAATATAGTGCATAATTTTTTTAACATTTTTGACCAATACATAGGTATGTTTTTCAAAAATAGATTATCTTATTTTTACATATTTTATATTAGTGCTCATAAAATCAACGAGGTGTTCTTATCCATCTAATATTTATGTGAGATAGGAAGTAATGGTGTGTTTAGAGGTAAAAAAATAAATGTAGAAATATCTAGCATAATCTAGATTGATTAGCACTAAGGATTATGTGATGGCATATTTTATGTCTTGAAATGATTTCTTTGACTCAACATGCAACTCCATTTTGGTGTCCTATTTCAACATAACATTTAGAGTCTTCACAATTTTAACAAGTCTAAAGATGAACTTACAAACAAAATTGATTTTTTTAAATAAAGATTTCAGGTCTTTTTTACTATTAGGTTGAGGTAATTTAGAAATTAGTTTGAATCTTTCATGATCAATAGTAACACCTTCCCTAGTGATGATATGACTGATAAGCTTACCTTCGGTGACACCAAACATGATCTTTTTTGGGTTCAAAGAAATAGCATACCTTCTACATCTTTCAAACACTTTCTAAAAATGATGGATATGATTTAATCTAAAATTCAAAAATATATTTAAATCATCCATGTAGATTAATATAATATACATTTACCAATTAGACCTTTAAATTCAAAATCAATTGCTCTTTGAAATGTTGCTCTAGCAATGATCAATCTGAATGGCATTCATTTTTAGGTAAATGTACCCCATTTTGTTGTAAATTTAGTTTTAGTTTGATCATCAAAATTCACTAAAACTTGATTATATCTAAATAATATGTCCAAAAAGGACATATTTTGGACCCATTAACCATTTGAATCACTTCATCAAGATAAGGCAATGGGTAATTGTCCTTATCTAAGACTCTATTTAGATTTTGGAAGTCTATGCATGGTCTAATTTTGCAATTCTTATTTTGGATAGGTACTAAGTTTTCCACCCAAGTGGAATGGAAAATTGGGAATATTATCTCATTAGAAAGGAGATTGTGAACTTTTTTGTGTATTAATGGTTGACAGATTAGATTCACAGGTCTCTGATTCTATCAAAATGATATTTGGTTTAGCTTAAGGGGTATGGTGTGAGTGATTACATTTGAGTCAAAGACCTTGAGGTCTTGATAGTTCCAAGAAATTATTTCTTTATAACTCACCAAAAACTTTCAAAGTTTTTCCATCTTTGTGTTCATTTGATCAGTGCCTATGTTGACAGTTTGGGGTCCTTCCAAGGATCCAAGCTTAATGGTTTGATAATTCTGATTTTCAAATTGGGTTTATTTATTGAGGGTGTATGGATGAATGTTTCAAATGTATTTTATAGAGAGATCATACCCTTTGGGATTTAATTTCCTTAGATGTTGAGAATCATGTCTTTGTTGAGTTCATCTTTTGGACTATCCCTTTCCTCTTCACCTATTATTTGGGCCTCAAATGCCCCAACACAATTAATGAATTGGATAATTTACTTATCATCTTCAAAAGTTTGTAAATTTATCACGTTATATAGAATAGAGGGGTAAGGGACCAATTCAACAGTGAACTCTTGCAACACAATGTCATCAAGGAGATTTAAGCTCACAACTAATGATGTTAATAATTCAACAATCAAATGTTCTTCCTTAGGGATAGGGATGATGTTGAACACATCAAATATTTTCATTAATCCCATGCCCTGTGTTTGTATTTCCTAAGGTATGATAATTTGCACTTAAATGTAATCTTAACTTGGTTGAAAACAAATTTAGACTCACTAAACACTCTTAGTATTTTTAGCTTTATGTCTTAATGCAAGTTGTAGTCCCAAAATCAATGTTTCATGTTCTAACAAGTTGTTAGTGCATGGGAAGAATAACCTATATGAATCTAGGCACCTCTTTCCTTGTTGATCTATTAGTATAAATATTATGTCACTTACTTTTTTGGAATGGGCCCCATCAATGTATAAGGACCATAAACTTGGAAATTTATGATCATTACCAGTTTTGTCTTTAGAAGGCTTCATGTAAAGCATATACATTCTTAAGTCAGAGGATACTAGGTTCACTTTCCCATTAACTATATTTTACTCAATTATCATGTGATTCATCTTAGGAGCCCTATCTACTCTAATTTGATTGGTTACACCCCTCCAAGGTAACCAAATGTGGAGAAATCTATAGCCATTTATTTTTTTGAGGATTTTGACAATCTCATATGAGGAACATCTCATAAGCTTTGGGGATATACATAACCTAAATATCCATGAATTATTGGATCCTAGGTTCTGATTCCAACTACATATGCACATTAAGAAGCTCACCCACAACCTTAACTTTGGACTTGTCTAATTAGACTATGACCTTGTTTGATTTGATGGGGACTAAACCTAGTTTCTCATAAATATCAATAGACATCACATTGGCTAAAGCTCCCAAGTCCACCAAGCAATTATGTAGATTTTTCCCAAATAGTCTAATAGTTAAAAGAAAGGGAGGAACCGATGTCTTATTCTTTTGAATGAGAATGTTAGTTTGAGTAGTATTTTGATTCATTTAGGTTGGTTGAACTCAATTTTAGGTGAATGATTTTAGTATAATATCATGTTGATTAGTGATTTGAGCAAGCTCATGAAGAGTGATATTCACTTTAATCTTCTTCATATCTTATACTATGTTGTACCCAAATATGCCTTGGGTTGGATAAGTTTCCATAGGGGTTTTGGACTTGCTAGGCTTTGGAGGTGTAAATTCATTCCTATAATTATGATCAGGTGGGTTACATTATTATTGGGAGGGGTTGAGGTGGTGAGGGGACACTTTGGCATCTTATTCCTAAGAGTATAATTGCTTTGTTATAATTGTTGAAAAGCCTATACCTCATCAACGCTCTTTTCTACTTCATTTTATTCATGGCCAAGGAACTATATGGTTTCTAACACGGTGGATATACTAGGGGATCTTCCCACATTACATGATTTTGGGAGGTCTAGAACCATATCATACTCTTCCATTTCCCTTTAAAAAATATCAAAGGCACTGTATAATTAGATGCAGTCAAGCTCTCCATGTTATGATGTGTTATGTACATGGAACTAATTTAGAAGGGATATTTCATAAACATTGATTTCAAACAACTTTTTGAGAGAAGGATCTAGCTAATTGTGGGGATGATTGTAATTTATATTCTACCTATGGTAAGTGAAGTTATTGTTTGAACTTTAAGCACTAGAGTTATCAATTTGCCTTTAAAAACCAAGGAAGTCATTATTTAGTCTTTGAATAGTTAAATTTATACCTTTAATGATCCCCATAGTTCTAACAGCTAATCTATCTAATTGGACTACTCCTTTTAAGATATGAGAATACTCTAAACCTAATGAATCAGCTATCCTTTTAGTTATGACAAAGTCGCTTGCCCCTAAATCAATCATACAGTTATGAACAAGGTTGTTACTAATGATAAGAGAGATGTGAAATGGAGGGGGTTTACCAATTTAACCACTAACTCCCTCTTTGGTTTGGCATAGACTAATATGGGCAGTTGTTGTACTCATCTTATTCTCTTGACTAAGATGTTTTAAAGCCTCTTTTATTATGTATCTTTGAGATGGGATGGATAGAGTGTCCACCATGGTCACATTAAAGTTTGTTTTCTTCATTTGATCAAAAATGTTGAATAGAAATTGAGCTCCCTTTGGCTACATTTTAGGTACAACTACATCCTCTTTTTGATGTATGATGTTTTGGGGATACATTTCTTTAGGAACAGCTTGATTTTTTATGATTTAGATGGGTCAAAAACTATCTTATCCTTTGGAGCATCTTGATTTGATTGAATTCAAGGTATTATAACTATTACCTTCTCCTTTGGGGCCTCTTGAAAAGCATGTGGAACAACAACTTGGCCAATTTGATAAGAATGTCCTTCTTCTATTACCTTTTTCTTGAAGCTTATGTTATATGCTATAGGAATGTTACCTTTACTTTGAATTTCAATTTGATTAATAGCACAAAATTACCCTTCTTACCAATTCACCAAAGTAAATTCCCCTTGTGTTTGAGTTGGCTCATGTACTTTCACTTGTGGAGTTGATTCATTAGGTAGCCCTTGGGAAGATGTCACATTTTGGACCATTAGGGTTTGATTTAACATCCATTGGGATAGGTAGTCTGATTATGGGTCTAATTACAAGGATATCACCACTCATAGACTTGAACTAGGTTGTTTTATATAGTCACCATAAATTTTAAGGTGATGGAAGCATTGGGATTGGGACTTTGGTAAGGTCTAGCATGAGTAACTTACTGTTGAGCTTGAATATTTCCTTGGTATAGTTGTCTACAAGGCTAGTAATTTTGGTTATAAGGCTAGTAGGGTCTATTATTCTACACTTGTTACCTCTTAAGGGCAACCAATTCATTACCAGTACTCTATAAGAGTGACTTAACCTCATGAAGTTCATTGGGAGGGGAAATAGAAGTAACTTATGGGATGTTTATAGCTAGAATAAATGCCAAGGTAGGTTGAATAGGTGGAATAATAGGTTGTAAAAGGTATGTAGGGGGTGGAAATTTTGGTAAAATTAGAAAGGGTGACCTTTGATTAATTTTCCAAGCTTGTATAATATAATTCTCAACCCTAATGTAAATGTTAAAGGCATCAAGAAGGGTTGTACCTCCTATAAACATGATCATCACTACCATGTCACTATTTAGAGATCTCAAATAAAATAAAAAAATTGTATTAGGAGTGGGTTTTACCAACTATGGAATCCTATTCCATGTTTTTTGAAACCTTAAATTAGAGTCTACCATGAACTCATAGGGAGTTATCTTGATGGTTGCTAACTACTCCATGAGTGAGAGGTGATCACTCTTGTCCTCAAACTATTGGCACAAATTTTCTCCAAGATTATCCCAACTATGGATTGAACCTTGTTGTAGACCTCTATACCATTAAATAATTCCCCCATTCAAGGATGAATATATAAGCATAACAGATACATTATCTTGAGTGACATGATGAACTGATCAAATATTTTCTATATCTTGAATATGCTCAATTGGTGTTGTGGTTTCCTTACCAATGAAAGATGGGATACTCTTCAAGGCTAATATTGGTATATCATGATGTTGTTGAAGTTATAATGGGATACCTCTATTGAATGAAATGAATATTCAATTCCTTTGGGCATCCATGTGATGATGTTGATGGAATCTCCCTCTTGGCCTTAGAAATATTCCAAATGGAGGTGTTGACTATGATCTTAGAGAAGGTTGCCTAAAACCTCTCTCTCCTTTTAGGTGATTGTGAATCATTAGTCATCCTTCTCTTAGGATTTAAAAATATCTCTATAAACTCAAAATTTATACCTATAATAGAAGACCTTTTCTCCTTTGGCATGACACTGATGGCGTAGTCTAAAACTAGTAATGTTTGGATTCACCATGTGCCTCTGTAATGTCTTCAATCTATTATAACTTGTTTAGGACAACACCAAATCCTAGAAACTATTATCAGCTTAAAGTTTCATAATTTGGAAAAGTGGTTTCATGGTTTTTCCCTTCAAGTGACACAATATAAACACTCCTCAGGTTTTGGGTGACCTTGTGTGAGGATTAAATCTCCAGAGAGGGATAATTCACTTGGTAATTAACTTAAACTAAAACTACTCTAATTTTATCCTATATCCTCTACTTGAAACAAGGAAAAGGGATAAGGGGAAGGTTTGAAAGAAACATGAGGTGATTCATCAGACTTGAATCTCTCCTCCACCTGCCTATAATAAGCTCAAAATAACTAAACAAGGATTGAATTTATCTCACACACTCTCCAAATCAAGCTTATCATGCATTAGTATTTCATATGGAGTTCATGATCTATGCTTATAAATTGAATGGATAACTAGAAGGCCCTATACAATGCACAATTAACTAATCTCCACAACAAATTACTAACATTATCAGCTTCAACACAACATATAACCTACACAAGACCAACCCACTTGCAACAAGGTGAAATAAAATGGACATATGCAAGGTAAAACAATCTCTACCACATTCAAATATCAATAAAACATGAATATCACATAATAATACAAGTTTGAAGAAGGTAAAATTAAGTCTTTATTTGATTCCAAGGCTTAAATCCAGTAGTATAAATACTCAAATGGGTAGATTCTTGTCATACCCAAGAGGAGGGATACAAAGTGAGGCATTTTCAGCCTAATTTATAAGAAATGAGAATATAAATTAATATTAAGTAGTATAAACACAACTATTATAACATGAATTAACTATTCAAAATAGAAACAACTAAAACATGAGGCCATTAGGCCCTTCTTCAATACACTAGGCTAACATATTGATGACCTTAAATGAGAGTTGGGTATAGGAGTGGAGAGGAGACGTTACCTTTTTTTATTTTAGTCTTGTTGGTTTCTTGATCATGGTGAATATGGTCAACTAGCTACTCCATCCTCTTTGAAACTCCTACCTCAAACCTTAACTCACCCCATTTCCACCTCTTGTGTATGTCAAGGTCTATTGTATGGTTGACTTGGGTTGAAAATTATTTCACTCCATATGACTTACATCTTAAAGTTAGTTTTCAATACTTCCCCCATTTATCATGGTATTAATGACCCTCACCATCCATCATGGTCATGCTTAACAAGTTTCATGAGCATATTCAAACTAAAGATCATCTATGGCTCATATAGTAACTTTCAAAAAAGGTGTAAGGGCTAATGTATATCCTAGTTCTTCATGAGACTCTTTGATAGAATTGAACCTACATTCTCAATATTTAACAAATCTATTTGTTACTCTCATTCTATTGGAAAATCTTGAGATGGTTATGTTGGTAGTCTATGGAGACCATTGAATCTCCTCTTCACCTTGAGATTTCTTCAACATTCTTCTTCTTCTTGACATGTTTCTTGAGTTATGTTTCTCTCATAATAGTATTCTTATTCTTGAGGAACCTTTCAATCTCAAGGATTTCTTGAAATCTTACTATATCTTTCTCTTTCCACTAATTTTGTCTACTCTTTTACACAAAACCATGCTTGACCTTTTGAAAGTAGTTTAAAGTTTACTAGCTCTCTTGAAGAGTCCAAACAACCCTCTTCTCTCTGATTATAAATATTTTAGATCTAATTTATAATATTAAACTATGTCCTTACTCTTAACTATTGATATTTTGGCCTCCTAGGCCAAATATCAACCCCTACCATTCAAAACTTGACCATTACATTAGTTTATTTCTAAGAGGGGGTCCTAAAGTCTTTGGTTACAGTCATGATATGAGGATAAATATGTCTTAGGGTCCATATGAGGTCTAATCAACCCTTAAAAATGTTCATGTGTAGAGATTTAACAATGAAGAGTAAGGTCAAAATGGGTCTTAAGAGGCATATAATGTCATAAATCCATCCAAGAGAGTCTCGAAGTGCATGGGAGGGTGTTGAAGGGGTCATAATGTCATATTAATTGAACCATTCAAGCCACTTATGGAAAAATTCCCCTTTTTAATGACTTTTAAGGCCTCATAACATCAAAATGCACCCCATCACCTCCACTAATCCATACCAAAAAATTCAAATTGCATTAAATGGTTTACTTTTTCATCTCTTTACCTTGAACATCCTTCATTTCTTCTTCAAACATGGAAAAGTGCATGTATCAGCCCAAAACCTTTTCATTTCTAGCTTGAACATTTAGGTTTCATGGATTTTAATGAATCTTTTAGGTTTTTTCAATGCCAAAAATGTTTATTCATGGGGAAAATCATGAAGAATATCTTTAAATAAGAAAATACCTTCAAAAATGGGGATTTGACATGAGAAAAGCATAGTTCTAAAGATTTTATTCAATGGTACAAAACTATATAGACAAGTACAAGTTAAGTCAAAGATAATAAAGGCCAATAACATCATGATAAATCCATTTTAGGTATCATACAAAGGTTTCATGCCCATAAAATATCAATCAAGGTTGAAACCATTCTAAAATTCCTTCAAATGTCTAGAGAAGCTATCTTTCACAATGTGATATTCCTACTAAGTAGTTGTATGGTATTTTATGGCCATTAGAGGAGTAAGAGGAGATCTTGAATAATATTTTCCATGTTTTGGGTGTTAGAGATAAGAAGACAACTCTATAAACAATTACCAAATATCCCAAACTCACTGGAAAAGAGCTCATTTGGAACATGATTTAAGGAGAGATCTCTTTTCTCATGTTGCATGGCTCAAGATGGTTATTGGAGGAGATAAATAGTTTCCTTAAGAAACTCCTATATGTATTTAAATATAAAAATAAGGTAGGGGAAATATGAATAATCATTAAGAATGCAGGCTATTCTAAAACCCTTAAACCCCTAAAGAGCTCGTGATTCACTTTTGATGCCTTGAAGTTTTTCCCAGTAAATGAATTATTAGAGTGTTGTGAATGTCTCTTAAGACCATTTAAAACATTATTTCAATCCATTTGAACCAGTTGAGGGTTTGAAAAATTATTTAAGCTTAAAGGAATATAATAGGTCTACCTTCTAAGAGAGATTGTAATGTGTTATAAATAGTTATCATTAGTGGGTAAAGGCTATAAAGAATGAAAAATGACCCTTGTCTATTCCCAAAGATACCTAAATCATATATACAAGTCTATAAGATCTTTTCCAAGGTGATTTCCAAGTTCAAGAAAAATTCTAGCCTTGAAAATACCATTCACAGGCTTGCATATCTAGGAATGGAGTTTACAAGATGTTTTGGGATAGTTCCCTCCTGATCAAGGGTCAGCATGAAGGTCAACAATCATCCCATGTGTTCAAGATGGTTTGAATAGTGTTATGGGTTTATGATAACCTATCATGAAGTGACAATTTTATTTCAAGAAAATAAAACTACAAGGCTATAACTAATGGTGGTACATTATCCTAAACCTAAATCTCTTCCTTCTTGCTCTCCATGTTGCATAGATATGGGTTTGATCTCATGGAAATTAGTTCTAAGATAAGATAATGGTGTCTTAGTAAAACAAAAATACCTACAATTCTACTAATAGTGATGGGGTGTCCCAAGGAGGTTTTAACAGATCTCCTCTAAAACATACATTGCCATGTCTTAAAGAAGGTTTGATGAGTTTCAAGTTTGGTCAACATCTATGCAAGTTTCATATAGGGACAAAGTTAAGCATAAGATATCTCCTTAAATTTCTCTAAAAAATCAATGTAGAGATGGCCTTGGCAGGCCTATAATAAGAAATGAAGATGACCTTGACTTCAAGTTGAGTAACCATATGAATAGAGTTTAGCAGCTAAAAACATTGAAGACCCTCATATGCATTGAAGATCCATAAGAGCATGAGTTTCCACATCTTGATTAGAGTCCTGACAAGTATCAATATGGATTAGAAGGGATCTACATGTTACACTTATGAAAATAGTTATCAATGAATAGATTATCTCCAAGAATCCATAAAAACATGAGAATTCATAGAGGATGTTTAAAATTAATAATTTACAAACCTATAGATAAAATGTAGAGTTATAAAGAGTAATATAAAGTTCCATTTGTACAATGATAGAGCTCAAAATACCTCAAAGTCTCCAAATAATTGAAAGTGCATTTTCTTGAGGAAACCCAATTATAAGGTCCTAGAAGGATTAGAGTTTAGACATCATCAAACAAGTCTACAATGTATTGAAAGAGTTTTAAGTGTTTTCAAGATATTTCCTTGAGGGAATAACCTCAATATAAGCCCATGACCTATTGTTCTTGTTCCATGTCACTTGAATGAGGATATATACCTAGGAAAGTTAATTACAAAACAAATTATTAGAGATTAGAATGGTTATAAACATGTAGAGAGTATCTATCTAACCTGAGGAATTGTGTCTTGATTAGAGAGATTACAATAATGTTATGTCATTATGTTTGTCATATGATATCCTACACTAAGGATGACAAGAGTTACTCTCAATAATTTTGTGCAATGTACACTATAAGTTAGCATTATTCAAGGTACTTTATCAATGTTTAAGAGATTTTGAGCAATAGTAAGCTCCAATATATTTTAATAATGCCCTATTGAAAACATGTAAAACAATTTGATCAGTTAGCTAAGCCTTGTTTAAGGGGATCATAGAGATTATTTAAATTCAAAGATATTTAATATGAGGCAAGGTCATTCAACCAGCAGGTCACCACTTCATGAACGCTTACTTTTCAAGATGCCCAACTTAGAAGTTGAATTTGAAGTGATTCTAGTAGGATTATGAAAGGTGTGGAGTTTTTTAAAGGTGTTTTTCAATAGATGAATGACTATACTAGTTAAAAGAGTCTTTTGTATACCCAAAAACCTATCAAATCATATTGAATAGTCAATAAAAATAAGGATGAAATCATTCATGAGCCTATGAAAAGAGTTTAGGGTTCAAGAGGATTGTATTTCCCTCAAAGTTTATAGAAACCTTTTTCCTAGTTGGGAACATGATTTGGGACATAAAAGGGAAGATAGGCATGTCTCAAAGTAATGATGGAAAGTTGTTCCCAAGCCTCAATACCCCTCAACCAAGTTGCAGACTTGGGTTTTTGAAAATTGGTGTCATAATAATCAATATGGGATCTTGAACTAGCATTGATCATTGTCAAGATAGAAAAAGAGGTTATAGAATAAATCCATTCATGTGGGAGATCATGAGTCATCATCAGAACCCACACACTAGTCTCAAAAGGTAATGTTTTCAAATAGCACCACTCTTATTTTAGGTTGATTGTGTACCCTGTCTAGGGTTTCTAGAAACCAAGAAAAGATTCTATATTATGTTTTATCCCACAAAAATGGATAAACTTATAGAGGGAGCTTGAGAATGTTGTTTTCCAAGTGTGTGAAGAAGTTTTAGAGTGTTAGGGTCCCCTAAAAGGTAGTTAAGTGAGTTTATAGATCTATAGGACCAAGAAAAATAGTTCAAGCCTCTTAAAATTTGAGTTTTAATTCATTCAAGATTGGGATATGGTGTAGGTATGTATCCTCAAGTGGATAACATTTGGATGACCATAAAAAGGAATCTTAAATCCTACATACCACTAAAAGTATCAAGGATATAGGTCTAATGCAATCTAAGCTCTCAATTTAGCTTATAATCTTGTATTTCCTACATTAACAAAGCTTAGAGTATAAGGCATGTGAAGAAAGATTGTGTTTAGTTATAAGATTGGGAAAAAAGGATGAAGAAATCAACTCTAGGATTAAGAGACCATATGATCCCCTTCAAGACTTCTAGATGTTTTTTTTATAAATAGGGGTAGAGTTTGGAATTTTGTAAAGAGCTTTCCCATGCTCAATAGTTTTATATAAGGTCTCAAGTTTACTAAACCACTTCACAAAGAGCAAAAATAGACCTAGAATACTTTTCAAAAAAAATCCAAGAATTGACAAGTAAATTGGATAAAATGGTAGATACAAGTGGTATACATGAGGCCAATGAAGTAATGAAATTTATTAGAGACAAAATTTGTATTCCTATTTTGGAAAAAGTTGATAGATACTTCTTGCCAAAAGATGTGACTGAAGAGAATTCATAGGAGGGACCTAAGGTAACACAACTGGGACCTGATTTGGAGAACCTAAATTCTATTATTGGAATCAATGAAACTTTGAATGGATAACTTTATTTATGGGTGACAATGTCATCCTATTGATATTCTATTTTTTTGTTTTTTGTTATTTTTTATTGATGCCTCTTGTGTGAGGCTTTTTATACTAATATATCATTAAATTTTTTTAAACTTTGATATATGGTTGGATGTTGACATTTGAATACCTATATGGTAGTACCACTATTTTTCACCCTTAGGTGATTTAGTATTTTGTTCATGATATTGCAATATAAAAAAAACATTTCATAGGCCTATGAATTTCCATAGTCAATAATAAAGACAAGTTTAAGAACAATCCTTAGGGTGATTCAATCATGGGATTCACTTCCAATGTGAGGTACCACTCAAATCTAAAAATTAATAGAAGTATGACAAGCTTGTCTAGATCAACCCAAGATTTATGATCTCAATGAGATATACATGATTTGTAAAAGGTCTTCAAGGCTTTGAAAAAGTAATATGATCCTCATGACCTTATAGTTGAGTGATGAGATAGGTACAATTCATAAGGGTTGAAGAACATGTGCTAAAAAACCAAGGGGACTTATAATGAGTCTATGAGAAGAATTCTCAACTCTTATAATTCATAAGTGTTTTTTGATCCATTTCTAATTATCAACATGAGATTTCATCCCCCATACAAGTTACAATCAAGCCTATGGGCATATTACAATTTTGTTGACATATTGGAACATTTCATAGTCAAAAGGGGCTGAGAATGCCTATTAATTATTCCCTCCTTTGGGTATGACTAAACTCTACCCATTTATAATACAAGATTCAAGCCTTTTGAATCAATAAATACTAAAATTCACCTCATTCATGTTGATATACTTGTGTGAATCTAATGCTTAATTGATCTACATTTGTGATAGAACTTATTTATCCTCTTGTATATCCTTTTTTTCACCTTGTTATTAGTAGGCTAAGTTATATAGGTTATATGTTGTGTTATGGTGGTTTATGTTGATGAATTGTTATGGGAACTAGGTGGTTGCGTTTAATATTAGGCCTTCTAGTTATCCCTTCAAGTCTTTAGTATGAATATTGACCTACATATAAAACATTGATGTATGAAGAGCCTAGTTTGAATAGTGTGTGAGATGTTTTCAATCCATATTGAGTCATATAGTGTTATCAATAAACTAGTATAGGGTCATAAATCATTGGTGTATCACCTTTCTTAGAACTTAGGTTTATTTTATGTCTTATTTCTCTATTATCCTTGTAATTATAGTAGTTTAGTGTTAGTTCTAGGTGATTCATTAAGGGATCCATCCATCTCTAGAGGTTCACTCCAACCATAGGTGACCCACAGCGTTAGAGTGATCCAATTATGTTAATTGAGTGAGAAGACCTAAAATACCTCCTCAAAGGGTGAAACTCAAAGTAACAATAGTTTCTACCACACCCAATGGGACTAAAACTAAGATCATTGAAAAAATTGTTAAGGAGGGTGTTATTCTTACCAAGTTTTAGTGTTTAGACACAAATTCAGCATTTGGTGACTCTAAAAGGATAACAATGATCCTAGTTTTGGTCTAGTTCCTAAAATTCCATGCCAAAATAAACAACCATGTTAGCTTTAAGAGGTAAAAGTCCTAATTTTTTTGAATTAACCTTTAATTCATCAAGGAGAAATATATGACTTAAGACTTATCCATGTCCTAGACCTTCTTCTACTACCAATCCCCCTGACCATAGCCCATTACCCTTCTAAACCTTTCATACGGTTGTTATAAATCAAAAATTTATTCCTCTTAATGAAGGGAGTCCATTAAACCTTATTTAACATGGCATCATACATATAACTACCCTCAAAAGTGTTCCATTTTTCACTAGAGATGACATAACTACCCTTATTGAGCATATTAAGGATGTGGCAAACATTTTCTCAGTGAATAATGTTGTCCAAGAAAATGTGGCCATCATATTATTGGCTACTTCCTTCAAGAACAATGCATTGTAATGATATAGAGGTTTGAGGCCAAATTCCATCAACACATGGGATGATCTTTGAGAGGCTTTGTGTAAGCAATTTGAGGACAAATCAGATCATCTATCCCTAGTTGAGCAATTGAAAACTGTATACACATAATATTTTCAAACTTTATCAATTATTGATGTTTTCTATCTTATAAGAACCCATCGAGTCTCAATCTCTCTGAGTTCACTCCCTAAGGGGTGCACTAAGAAAGGGGTGGGCATATCATTGGTGCTTCAAGGATTGTTTTCCCCTATACCACCATTTATTATAAATCCAACCTTCTCTAGAAACATTCCCTTAAGCCTTGCTTCTTCTATTTCACCCTCCTTTAGTCATTTTCTACTTTCATTATCCCTTTCCTAGCCTAAAATCCTTTCCAATGGTTTATGTTACCCTATTAGCCCCATCAACCTTGTACTCTAATTGATAAAACTCATTTATGGTCTAGATCAGCCCCTGACCAACCTAGACCAAGATCTAATTTTATTTTTTCAATAGTGATATAGATTCGATTGGGCTAACCCTATCAGCTAAACTTTTAGAAAGGCTTAAGGCTACATTTATCTATATATACCCACTCATGTTGTTATTTATAAAGAGAAGAGAAGAAGAAGAATATTATCTTGTGCATTTTCTTATCCACCATTCTACTTGAGGAGCATAACTTAAGGATTCAATACTTTCTTTGGATATATAGATATTATCTTATGGATAAGTCATTTGGATGCATAGATAAGATATGTAGCCTAAAGCTAACTTATCCTTATTATCCTGCATACCACAACAACCTCTTGTGAATCACCTTGTCTAAGGGAAAGATTTAGGATCAGTGGGTTCATCTTCAAAATTAATATTCTTAACTTTGTTCTTCCTTTGTAAGAGTAGATAGATTAGCATTTTTTCTTCTTTCCCATGCATTAGGATCTTGTATACATTGACATGAGTATATATCTTCTATGTATGTTTACATTTATTTTTATTACCCCCACTTTATGCCACAAGCTTTGGTGACCACTAGATTATACTTTAATTGTCATTTACTTTTACAAATATAAAAACATAGGTCCTAGTTAGGGTTATTCCATAGTTTTGCTTGACTGGAGTCTTTAGAACCCTCCCTAGTGACATTATTATGGTAAGAGATACCTTGGATAGTTCTAGTGGATCCATCTTGGTCATGACCTTGAATGTGTAATGTATCAACAATCAAAAGTGTAATAAGGATTTATCTTCTCTGATCTAGGATTGATTCAATAGATCAGTTGCATTTTCTTTTGCATATATTTTGGTGAATATAACCCTTGTAAGTTTTATTTTTTCCCATCATATTATATTTTTATATATTTACAATAATATATCAAACCAAACAATACATTTCTAACTTTCTATGTGTAGGTTTAACACAAAATTTCTTCAAAATGGCTATGTTTTATTTGTGCAAGTCTTCACCAATTATAGGTTATTGGATTGAGCATTTTGACATATTATTATTATTCAAGTCCATATTGACATACATATATAAACTAATTAACTTTGTCTACTATTTTATTTTATCAACATATAGGTCTACAAACATAATCAAAGAAGTCAACTCTATTTGTTATATATTCTATAGCATATAGGGTTTTACAGACTTGGTCAAACCAGTCAACCTAATTGGTAGAATTTTGAAATAACACTTAAGCATCATAGCCTAAAAAATTCAATATAAAACATCTTCAATCCCATCAAGGTTCCTTCCTTTCTCTATATATTATTTTATTTCTTCTTTTAGTACTATTTTTCATAAGTTTGCAGTCTATAAAACTATAGTCTTATAGCCAACTGAGTCGACCTGTTTGATATAGTTCTATAATTTTTATTCTATCTAGAAGACATAGTCAACCTATTTGACTATGTTATTATATGCCTTGATTCTACAAAATAGTAGTGACCTAATCAACTTTGTTCTATACTATTTGCATATAGTGTTGTATGAACCAACTTTGTACTATTCTCAATCAAGGAATTAACATCTATTTATTGGTAATTAATTCACCTTTCCTTTTCAATTTTTTTCATGCTTAGAATAATGAACATAACTTAAATAGGTGGTTTTTCAAATTACCATTTTAATTACACTATTTTTTATTTTTTCACACATAACCAAATCACTTTTCATTCAAAAATAATTATACATTTATCTTCCCAAGGCCTACCTACTTGGATTTCATCACCAAGGGGGAATTTGACTTGGTTTTATGGCCAAGTATAAACATGTGGTTGATGGTATATATTGGAAAAGCACCCAATGCTCTTATCACTATGGGATTCTGGAGTGAGGGGGTAGGCCCCAATACCATGCTAGTACCATCTCCAATACATATCCCTTTCAAGTCAAATGTCTTGAAACTAACCTTAGATTAATTTCTAGGTCCCTATTTCAACCAGCTTTCCTATCACATTAAAATTACACTTTATTATAACTTAATAACACTTATGATGACCAATGAGTTAGCATTTACTTTCTAGTTATTTCTTGTTCTTTTATCATTGTGTGTTGTATTTCAAAACTTGTATTAGCCAACACTGATTCAAGGTTTATGTTGTGTGTTCCAATTGGATCAATCACATTGATCCAATTATTTGTGTGTTTGCTTTAATTTTAATTTAGATTATCTTGCAAATTTTTTCCCTATTTCAGAACATTATCATCTTGGTTGATATAGTCTCTTATAGACTATTTATCCTTCCTACCTATAATACATAGTTGATATGTATGCCTATATATCCTTATCTTCCTATTCAATCCTCTGTTCAGTAGTATATATTTGACCTACACAATTGTGTATCCTTATCTTCCTATTATATTCATTAGTTTATAGGATAGTCAACCAATTTAACTCTATATCCTATTTTATGATTTTATCTTTGCATCACTCCTTGTATCTTCTTTTTTCTCATCATGAACCTCTTATTTAAGGATAACATAGAGTTGCATTCAACATATATGATGAGATTTACCAATCCCAATAGGTTTCCCTAAAAATATCTTTTGGATTCCACTTTAGATGAAATCAATGTCCCTTTGACCACTATAGACAACCCATTCTGGCCACAACTTGCTTCCAATTAAGCTTTAGATTGATTTCTACTAAATATTGCAAATTAAGCCTAAGAATCATTGAATGTCCCAATTTCATCTTCACATCATTCATTAGTTCTTATAATTATGTTAAGGCATCCCTATTTTGGGTACTAGCTCGTACACAATAATAACCTCTCATGGATTCATCTACAATCACATTACAGCCTAACAACTAGCAGTTTGGCCTTTGGACACATTAAGAAGGGCACTTGAAAATTTCCTAAAAGATCTAAAATTTTAATCAAAATGAATCAACTAATTAAACTATATTAAATGACTAGCTAAATAATCCATTTGTAATTAATGAATATCTAAAAATGCAAATTCATAAAATTCAAAATCTCAAGCTTCTTCATCATTGCTTTAGTGAGTTGTTAATCTCTCATAAAATATCTAACAAATATCTAATTTTGTGAACCATGCCTGTTAATTCAAAATCATAATTACATTCCACCTCATAAATTCAATTGTGGTTAGACTTAACTCACCTAAGGTTGTTTTTAAATCAACCATGCTTAATCCTAACCTAACTCAACTTGGGTGAGAGTTAATTTTGGAGGCTATAAATAGAAGGCCTCATCTATTGATCTTTAAGCTCTTTTGGTGTAAATTTATTATGCTTAAATAGATGCAAGAAGATTTTCTAGTAGTGTTACCAAGCCAATTTCATAAGATAAGCCAAGCTACACCAACTAACATTACCAAGGTTCCAAGAAAAGGTGGAACAAATGAAACTTCATTTACAAATATTTCTTGAGCACATAGCCAAGCAAGCTAACTCAACAAGATATTTTGGAGCTACAAGGAAGGTAAAAAGAAGATTTATTTTATTTTGTAATTGTGTTTTCATTGTGTTCTATTTACATATGCTCTCCTTAGTGTATAGGCTAGAGGTGTTAGTGTTTAGTGTGTTTGTTTTGATTGGATTTTATTAAATAACACTATATTAATCTCCCCTCTATGGATTCCTTATTCACAACTACTCACACCACAAATTATGGGACTTCTCCTCATTATTTTTTAGATCATAACCCTATTTTCTCCTTAGAATATTAGTTATAATTAGAGTACATGTTTATTTAAGGAGAAAAGACCCTTATAATATTTATAATTTCATGATAAGTGGGCAAGTAGAAGAACCCCATTCACCCTCCCCTACATTCTCTCACAGATTTTGGGGTGATACCTTCTTTACTTCTCAACTTCTCCCTTTTATTTTGACTCCTTCTCATATTATAACCGTTATTCTTTGATTTATTCAACCTTCATGCCAAGTATCTCTAATAACATGGTAGGTTCAACATCTAGTGGGCCTTTTCTAAGACCCCTCCTTCTCAATCATTCCACTAGTGTACCATTTGCTACCAATGGTAATCATGCCACTAGTGCTTATTTTTCTTATAACTCCAATCCTTCTCCTAGTGAATGTTTTTCTATACATGCTAACCATGCCACTAGTGCTTCCTTTTATACCAATACCTCTCAATCCACTAGTTTCATGCATACCACTTCTCATAGTACAACCTAAGCCACTAATAATAATGCTAATGCTTTGCATGCCATGCAAACTAATCATAATACTGCTCAAACCCATCAACTCTTATTGAAAACTCTTAATCAAATGAATGATTTTCAAACTAATAATTAAAAATAAATGATTCAAATTCATAATCATCTTATTCACCTTCAAAGTCAATCTTAACAAGTTTCATGGGGAGTGCAAAATCAAAATACCCCTACCCCCCTTTAGGGATTCTCATGGCAAACTCATTCCTCAACCACCCCTTGTTAATAAAATGATTAAACATCTTAAAAATTAACCTCTTATACCTCAAATTTCCAATATAGACATAGGAGGTATCACACATACCATTAGTTATAATGTGTTAACCGATCCTACCCACATTAAAAAATATTTGGTAATCTCTACAAAGATTGGGTCAAATTAAACACTTTTGTTACTACTAATATTTTAGTAAAAAAACTCTTTAGAGACACTTTATATTGGTAAAATTGAATCAAAACCCATTATATCACTAGGTTAGAAAATATATTTAATTATGTAGTACAAGAGTTTCAAACTAGTGACCTCCCTTAGAACACTTTAGCTGATTTTATCATTTGTAAGTAACTTGAAACCAAAATAGCAAAAGCTTCCATCAAATGGTGCAATACCTTGTCTAATAAGTGTGAGAATATCATGGAAAATTATAAAATATTTCATATATTAACTAATGCTCTCTATCCCAAGTTACAATATCAAATTAGGACTCTCTCTCTCCAAAAACTTTAGAAGAAACTCTCAACCAAGCCAAATGCCAAGATTTTCTCATGTGTCAGTTTGAGCCATCCTAACCTCCTATGGGAAGTCACATGCTCATTAAGAATAAAAATAATCATGCTATCAATTATGGTGTTACTTATTCCTATTATACCATTCATAATATTCAATCCATTTCTCCTAAAAATGTTATGGAGCAAGTTCCCCCTCTAAACAGCACCCCTAATCCTCAATTTTCTCAAATAAATAACATTAATGTTCATAAATTGTTACCCTTATCCGAGATCTAAAATCATCTACCAATCCCTATACCATGAGAGCTTGACCCCAATCATCCTATGAAATCATGGTATGATCCAAATAATTTTGTTTGGTTTCATGTAAGTTGGGGCCACTCTCACAAGACTTGTAGGCAATTACATAATTTAGCTATCGATTTCCTCCTTAAACCAAACTTTGATCATGATTCACTCATTTTTAAATGCCAAAAATCCTATGATATATCCATTAAATCTCAGAAAACGCAAAACAAATATCAAGCTTTAAACTAGGCTAATGCTCATTTTTCCATATATAAAGACCATCTTCCTAATCATCAAGACAATAATGACAAGCCTACTTCTTCCACCAATAATGTTGAAATTATTATTGAATAAAATCCAAAAGAGAATGTATTTAATATGAATAATTTGTGAGGAATAGTTGCTTTCATTTATTCTAATCCAACCCACATACACCAAACACCCCAAACATTCTATGTTATCCAAGATTCTTCCCTTATCTCATCTAACAGGGTTGGGGCAAGAGGACCTTATCTCTTTCCAAGAACCTGATCCAACACCTCAATTGGATAACACCTCTCACACTATTTATACAACTACCCTAGCATTTACACCTATCAATAACATTACTCCAACTCCCAATAGCATTTCTTCAAATCAATCACCAGACAAACCTAAATCAACTATCCCATCATCTAAATATAATCAATCGATTTATCCCAAATAAAAATGACCATGTCTTATCAACATAATTGTGAATGCACTTCTACTCCTTCCAAAGATCTCCTCTAATATTGTGTGCCTCTATCTATTAGTCCCCTATGGGTTATGATGAATGGGACCCCATCGTGGGACTTACTAATCTCCCATCTCAAATACCCTTTATTGAACTCATGTGAACTTCTCCATGTCATCAAAACCACTAACTATAACTCTTATTTGAAATTAGAATCCCTCATCCTCCCCTAGAATGATGTGAAGCTGCCTTATTTGGTTTGGAAGATAGCATCTTATAACAATACAGAGAGATGTCTATACATGTTGACAAAATAATGGACACTTCTCTTTCCCTCAAATTCCCTATTGCTTCTATGATCCCAGATGAGATTCTACTTCATGTGTATGATCCTCCACTCCTTATAAGCATTCAAATAGGTGATATCCAAGTAAAGCATGATTTCATTTATGAGGGTTTAGGTACTTGTGTTACTTCCCTTGACTTCATTAAAACTCTTGGATATTCTGAGTGTAATCTTAAGTCCACACATAGTACAAGACAAGGTTATGATAGAAGGAAAATGATTCATTTAGGTTATGTGTGCCTTCTTATTACCATCCTTCATGTCACTATTCAAGTGAAGGTTATGATATTTAACTTTCCCCTCTCCTATAAGATCCTACTTATTAGGCCTTGGACTCATCACATGAGGGTTGTTTCCTCTGTTGACTGCCAATGTATCAATTTTCCCCATAATGATGTTATCTATAAGATTCAAGGAGAAACCAACCTTTAGAATTTTGAACAATTTCAAGAATGTGATGTATTCAAAATTTCAACCCTTTGACCCTTGTTGAGTGTTCTATTTAGTGAATCTCAATGTTTCAATTCTCCCTTCAAATCTACTTGAGGTTATCGTGGTCACCCTAAACTCATCGAGAAAATAGAACCTAACTATTATATTTTAATGATGATGAGCCAAATTAAATGAACCTCAAGATCAAAAACTTAGACTTATCCCCTCATCTCATCACCTATATTCCACTATCTTTGAAGTCATGTTCTTGTGAACCACCTATAAAAAATATACTTGTTGCATTAACTAAAACTTAGAACTCTATTCATCATGCCACTTTTTGATGAGAAGGTCATACCTATCTACTCCATTGACCTTCATACACCTAATCATGATGATGGGTACAATTTAGATGATGCATTTCTAGGAGGTCTTATCTAGGATAGAGATGTTGAGATCCTTCATTATCGTTCTTCTTTATTTCAATCTTACCATTTATCTTATCGTATTTTATCTTATATAGTTCCCAATTATAGTATCCTTCCTTTTTGTAGCAGGGTAGAGATGGAACACTCGCATGGCACACCTCTAGTTTCAATAGAGCCTCTTATAAGCATGCTTATAAATCATGCTATGATCAATTCCTATCATTTTTCTAGATATTAGGATATCTATAGCTTACTTCCCCTAAAGATGTTTGTTACCATCTTTAAGCCCTTTGTGCATCCTGATTCTCCCTCAGCTAAGCCTAGCCCAGTCTCTCTACCAACCTCACCTCTCATTTTCAATGGCCTTCTTCCTTTACCATAGCTTGATCTCCTACCCACACAATGGGATGATCAACCTTACTATGATATTCATAGAGTTGTTGGTCATTAGACTAGAGACTTATAGTGATACCAGTCTTCCATGGCTTTTGCTTCTACTCTTTATATTAGTCGACCCAAAAAGTGTATTAACAAATGTATCTATTACTTTCATGGCACAAATAATCATTCATCCACTTATTATTGAAATCTTTGATAATATCTCAACACATTGTGTCCTACCCTTAGCCTATAGATAAGGCTATGCATCATCCCAAGTTATTAACTAAGTATATTCCAAAATATGGAGAGGTGTATAATCTTTATCACTAGTGCAGTACCCATCACATTGATCATTGCCACATCCTCTAGCAAGATCTTCAAAATCACCTTTGACCATTCATGTGCATGTTATTCCTCCTCCCATACGTTGTCCACATAATAAGGCTCCTCCTTCTTCCCCTATTATTCCTCCACCTATGGCTACTTCCACACTTGTGGTTCCTTCACCTGTGGTCCTCTCTCCACCTATGGTTCATTCCCCACACATGGATCTTTCCCCACCTATGGATCCTTCTCCATTGGTGGCTCTTTCTTGTCCCATAGATACCACTCATATTCCTCTTCCTAATTATTCTATGCACGATAGCCCTCATGAACATGATCCTTTAGCTATACCTACATTTTATATAGATGATATTTGATGAGAGATCTTTTCACATATTTCCCTAAAGATTGGTGAGACTCTCGCTGTAGTTAGGATCCAGCTTCACAGAGATGTATCAGATGTTATGGATAACATTTGTGGATAGATTTATCAGTACTTTTGAACACTACATGGTGTTATTTCACTTTCTTATTCATTATGATTTAAGATTGGAATGTTGATCCACTTTTATTTATATCTTATCTCATTTGAATATGTGTGTCAAATTTATCTTCACTTATCTATCTTACATGGATCTTTATATTTAACATTATGTGTTGTATCTAGTTTTATTTCTTTCATTTTATCTTATGGTGTCTTTTACATGCTTATATTTAAGAGTTAATTTATTTTTATGAATGTCTTTATCTTTTTTCATGATTTTTTGCTACCTTATCTCCACAACACATATATTTAATATTTTGATTTGGTTATACAAACCCTTCTCCCTTGTTAATCCTTCTTTACCACATGATAAATTTGAAAACAAGTCATATCATTGTAATTATATCTTACTAATCTAATTTGGATATCATTTATTCCCTTATTTCCTTTCACAAACTAAGCATTCACATGGTTAAAACTTGAGGTAACATACTAGTTCATAGGTAAGCCTAAGTGTCTAGTCAATCACATCTTTTGATACTCAGCATCCTATAGCCAAAGTCTAAATCTCATTCATACATATCAATTTTATCCCTCATGTTGGTTATTCCAAATCCATATGGAGGAGGAATCTTAAAATCCATAAAAATTTAAAAGCAAAATCATTTAAATAAAAAGTAATGATACAAAAGGTAACATTCAAAATCTCAGAAGTCAAAATCACACTAAATGACATGATTCATAGCACATCTCTTTTTTCTAATCAAAGATAAAACTTCACATTTGACCTCATAATAGAATTTAGGTCCATTGAAGTGCGGTAAGATAGTAGATTGGGAAAGGAGAGTAAAAAAATCTTTTAGTGCTACCTATTTTCTCACGCAAGTACCCAATCTTCACAATGGACTGATGGCTCTATAAGAGGTCATGAGGAATGGGGAACGAGTTGTGGGAAAGAAGGTTAATTTTAATTTTATTTTTCATAAAACCAACATGATTTGATCTTATTATCTCACTTATTTTTCTATACAGCTTTGTGTTTATTATGAATATATATCCTTTGTATTTTGATGGTCATAAGCCACTTTACGACCCACTTAGTGTCTTTTTTGTGTACTTAGTGTGCCTCATATTTCCTAAGATATTTTCATAGATGCCAATGTTATACTATTTACATTCCCTCTTTCATTTACAACATTATTAATATTTCCTCTTGAGAAATATTATGTCATTAACTAATCATTCCCCCTAAGAGTTCATGTTAGCCATTTTTCACTCCCAGGTATTGCATCTTTCATTTTGGCTAAGTGCAACATTCAAATTTTGTCTATCAGAGGAAGCCTTTATTTGGTCCTTTGCACTTTTTTGAAGGATCACTTTCAAGTTTCTTGAAGGATCATTTCTCTTGAAAATTGTCTCTTACAAGTTTTCCAAAGGGTACTTTACAGATCTCTAAAAGAAATGTCCCTTACATATTTCCAAAAGAATTGTCTATTGCAAGATTTTTAAAGGAATTGTTTTAGACTTTTTGTTGAAATAATATTTTTGAAGGGTTTGTTCTTTGGAAGGATTGGTCCACTTCAAAGTTTTCTAAGGGACACTTTTCCAAAGGGCAATTCTACTTTTCTGATTGGTAATTCCACTTTTTCGAAGGGTCACTCCACTTTTTCGAAGGGCAATTTTGAGTTTCTGAAGGGTTTGTTCTTTCTTTTGGAATTTTTATTTTGGACAAAAATTCTAAAATATTATCCTTTGAAACTCTCTGAAGGAATTCTTATGGACTTTTTATTTTGGAAAAAAGTCTGAAAGAATTGATCTTTGCAATTTTTTCAAAGGAATTGTTTCAAACTTTTTGTCTGAAATAATCTTTTTGAAGGGTATATTGCAAAGTGCCAAAGGGTATTTTTCAAGTATCCTTTAGAAAAAGTCTAAAGGGACACTTTCAAAAAGCTTGAACGGCCTTTTCCTCAAAGAAAGGTCCACTTTCATTCTTCTGAAGGGCATCTTCCAAGGAAGGGTATAGTTCAAAGATTCTAAAGGGTATCTCTTTCAAGAAAGTGGTCACTTGCAAAAAGTCTGAAATGGAAATTCCATTTTTTTGAAGGGAACTTCAAGTTTCAAGAGGATATTTTCACCAACAAAGTGCCCTACACAAAAGTTTGAAGGGCCTTTTATTTTCAAAAGTGTCCTTCAAAAAAGTGTAATTGGTCCACTTCAAAAGGTCCAAAGGGACACTTGGGAAAAGTCTGAAGGGCCTTTTAAAAAGCTCTAAAGGGTCCCTTTTCAAGCAAAATTCCTGAGGAAAATGCCCAAAGAAAATATTTTTAAGGGACATGTTTGAGAAGTTTGAAGGGTATAGACACTCTTGAAAAGTTCATAGAAAGATGAATTTGAAGAGAATAGAAGGGATTCCATAGAAATATGGTTGTATGAAAATCAAACTCATGCCTTAGATCCCAAGGTAACTCAATGGTCCTTAATCAAATGCTCAAAAATTCACAAGCAGATCTAAAGGCTCACATATTTCATCCATCAAAGTAGTGAGAGGGCCCATATCACCATTGATCAATCAATATATGAGTCATCCCTTGAGGATCAATACACTAAGAAGGACAAAAACAAATAGAATGAAAGTGATAAATTTGTAATAGGTGGATAACCCATTTGATGTCATGACTTAGCCTAAGAATATACTGATTCTGCTAAGTGCAAACATTGGAGGAGCATCTTTGAGAGAGTAGGCCAAATGTGTAACCACTTGAGATGACATGGATCAATCAAATGGTTGGAATGAGCATCCCTTGAAAAGATAGTTGTAGTTGAAGATGGAGACTTCCAACCAATTGATTTCTCTCTTTGGTGCCAAAGTTATCCCCCTCTCACTTCTTCTCTACTATATATACAACCCTTTGGCTAGTGAAAAGATAACCACATAGTGTATGGTGAATCCCTACTAGAATGATATCACATTTTGCCTTTAAGCATTAAGTAATAGTCAATTTTCTTTCAAGTTTTGAGCAATTTTTTAAGTGTGTAAGAGATGTATAGTGACAAAAAGTGATGGTTTTCATCCTTTTATCCTTTATCCTTCATGCCTGAGCAAGATTTTTGGAGCTAAATGGTCATACAAAGTGTGTCTAAGTGTATTTAATTTCTACATGTGTATTACTATTTTTAAATGTGCAAAGTTTGTCTTTCAGTTCATTTGCCTTGTGTCATTTTACACATCTCACCTATGTGTTGAAATAGTTGTGTTAGAACCCTTGAAGCTTGGGAATGGTCTATGTGTTTTGTTGTATTGTGCACTATAATATGATATTTATGTGGAAGATAATCCTGGTGTATCACCATTCTTAGATTATTTTTTCCTTTTCTACAATTTCTAACTCATTTTCCTTCAAGAAAGCTGGTTTAGACATAACTAGTTTTGTAGAGACACATTTAGGGAGCTAGCCCTTTTTAATCTAGAGGTTTATTTCCTCTATAGGTATACCCACATGCCTATAAATGTCCCAACATTGCCTAAATTGGGAAGAGAATTAAACACTCTCTTCTAGGGTGCAAGATTTGGAGACAAAATTTCTAGCACACCTAATGAGACAAATTATTTACATGTCAAGGTGAATGTTGGGCTTGACAAGCTTAAGGCTAGATACATATCCTTAATCTAGCATTTGGAAACTCCAAAAGGTGATAATCTCTAGTTTTAGATCAATATTCATACATTATACTTCATGGTCCTCACTAGGTCATCTAGGACTTCCAATCAAACCCCTCTAGTTGAAGCTCTTCTTGAAGAACAACACCCTGAACCATTCCTAGCACTTAGAGATCCCTGGCAATGGGGTTTTTGAGAAGAAGAAAAAGAAGTTGAGGAATTTGGAGAAATAGGAGATCAAGAGGAAATAAAATAAATGGATAAGCATCAACCTTTCTTGGCCTTTAACACCCAAAATCCCATTGACCTTGCTGCATATGACCCTATTCCTCCCAATGCTACCAATAATCTCCCTAGTTTTAATGGAGAGGGTCTTATTACCCTAGATGAGCATATTAGGGACATTTCAAATTTTTGTGACTTTCATAATGTCACCTAAGCTAGCATACCCATTAGATTGCTTACTATGTCTCTAAAAGGCAAAGCACTTGACTGGTATAGGACTTTGGAAGGTGGTTGCATTACAAGTTGGGATGGATTTGGAGAATTGTTGGTGATTATATTTGATAATAAGAGTTACCACACTTCATTGATCCATCAACTGAACATGATAAAGAGAGGTTCTAATGAATCCATGGGAGATTTTAATAAAAGGTTTCAAAGGACTTGGCATAGGTTGTCACTTGTCATGAGACCTCCTAGCTTTGTGTTCCCCACTTATCTCAAGGGGATTGGTAATAATGTGGTAGTGATGTTACATTTAATGGGAGGATTCACTCTGTTAGATGTATACAAGATAGTTGTTGAAGTTGAGAATAGCTTAATACATGCTAGAAAGATACCCATAAGAGTTTCCATGCCTTTTTTGTCTCATAGTTTGGTTAAATCTCCAAGCGTAGCATAATTTCTTAAAGCCAATGTCAAGTCGAGATCCTTTCCCAATAATATGGATAATTTTTTGGATAAAGATGAAGAGATTAAATCACTACGAGCCCAACTCAAGCAAGCTTAGTTCTAGACAAGTGCTCCACCTAACCATCAATATTATCCTCAACAAGGCTATAGAGCTCCACCCCAATATAATTACCAAGGAATAGCAAAAGGTTAGAAAGGTTTTAATAGGCAACCCAATGCCTATAATCCTAATCCCACTCCTTTCACAAAGGTTGTTGTCCCAGTACATTCTAACCTATTCCAAGGGGAGGATCATTTAAACTAATGGGGACAACCTCAAGGTCAGTTTGTGCATGATGGTGGAGAAGACAACCAAGCTTTGGTGACAAAATAATAAAATACTCCTTACATGACATCAGAAAAAGTGGATCCCAGTCAAGGAATATCTATGGAGAAGGTAGCAACCAAAGTGTAGGTATGATGAACTTTCAAGCAAAGGATGACTATGTGTTGAATCAAATCACATCAATTGCAACCAACACAAGATCCAAAAAGAGAGCTCTGGGAGATGTTTCAGGAGTACACGTATCTCCAAGTGATGCCTCTCTAAGGCTACAAAGTGTGACTCCTAATGTATTTCCTTCTACAAGTCATGCTCCTCAACAAAATTAGAATGCAGGTAGGATTGTCAAACCTCTATCATACTAGGTTTATAATCCCTAACTACCTTCAATAATGAAATAAAAGGTGAATACTTCCCATCTAAACATTTTTTATTCTTTGAAGAATGCCAAGACAAGCATATCTCTTTGGGAAGTCTTGCATATGCCTGGTCAAAAGGAGTTGTTATAATAACAGCTAGCAAACATTCATGTAAACCCTCGAACATCAAAGCACAATAGTGTGGCCCTTACTAATTCTGCAAGTCATGTCTTAGAGCCATCCACCAAATCTAAAAAGCCTCCACCATTCCACCTCACACTCATTATGGGAGACAAGTTGGTTCATAACTATATTGTAGATAGTGGAGCTAGTACCACTATCATGCCTAAGGTGGTGGTTGATAAATTGGGATTGAAGTATGAACTACATAGTAAAGGTGTGTTATAACTTTATTAGACTCCAAACAAGATAGTGGGATTGGTTAGAGGTCTGAAATTCTTTTTACATGATTTCCCAAGCTTCTCAATTTTACAAGACATTGTGGTGGTAGACCTTCCAACTCATTTTGTTATCTACTTATCAAGGGACTTAATGGCTAAGATAGGAGGGTACCTTTCTATTGATTGGTATTTTTTATATTTTAAAATAATATATGAAACCAAGGTGAATATAAGGAATCAACCCTCAACAAGGTTTCATATTGATCCATTCATGGAGATAAACTCAAATCAGAATTTAATTAGCAAAGAAGAAGAAGGTGTCATGGATGGTGAAGCCTCCTTCCCCATTTAAGGTATTTATAATATTTTTCCTGATAAGTATAGCATTTAAATTCATGGAATTGATCCATATAATTTCATATAAGAGACTAATTTTGGAGTTTACTATATGCACACAAAAAAATGCTTTTATTCCTTCACTCACCAATGAAGATCATGAACTTGATGAGATATGAGAAATGTTTTTTGATGGCTCAAGAAGAAAAGTAGGTGTAGGAGATGGTGTTATGTTAGTTTCTCCATAAAATAATAGATACTAATCCTCATATAGATTACACTTCAGCTGCACCTATAATGTGCTAGAATATGAAGGCCTAGTTCATGGCCTCTAATAGATAAAGAAGAAAGGTATCAAGAATCTGAAAGTTTATGGAGATAGTGAATTGGTCATCCATCAAGTGAGAATTCAAGATACAAAAAATAATACTTTGCTTAAATCCTACAAGCATAGGGTATGGGACCTACTTGAATACTTTGATGCCTTCAACATATAGCCCATATTGAGGGTTCAAATAAACATGTTGATAGATTGGCTGCCATAGGAGCACAATTTGACACAACTGTTGATGTATGGAATGAGAAAGATCAGTCTCATATTAAGATCATTATGAGGCCTTATATTATAGATAATTAAGTTTCATGAAAATATTTATGAACACATTGCACACTTTTGCAAAATGAAGAAGGATTTTCCTCAAGGAACCAAAAGAGATTACATGATCAATATGAAGAACAAGTTATTCCCCTAAAGACAAACAAGATACCTAAGGGGCTGATTACTTTGGAGAGTGTTTTTAATGAGGATGATCAAAAGAATAAATAAAGAGTGATCATGTCCATAAAATAAGATAACTATGAAAGAGTCATGATTTGCAAGGACAAGCTCCTAAAAATTGGTAAGGTATGTTCTTTGTCTGAGAGGCAGACCTTTATTGAATTATGTAAAGAGTTCCATGACATATTTGCTTGGGAATACAAATATTTTAAAGATTTTTATCTAAGTTTATCTCATCACACCATTGAGTTAGAACTTGGAGCTAAACCAGTCAAGTAGAAGCAAAGGCCTATCAATCCCAAGATAGAGGAACTCATGAAGAAAGAGTTGACCAAGCTGATTGAGTCTAGGATTATCTTTCCTATTAAACACTCAACTTGGGTGGCTAATCTTGTACCTATCTGAAAGAAGAATGGATATATCAGACTTTATGTGTATTTTTGAAACCATAATAAAGTGTCTCTTCATGATCATTACCCACTACCTTCCATGGAACAAATTTTGCAAGTGGTTTTAGATTCTCAATGTTTTTCACTTCTTGATGGTTATTCAGGTTACAATCAAATACTAATGAATGAAGAGGATCAATTGAAGACAACTTTCACCCCAAAGTGGGTAACCTTTGCCTATAATAAGATGCCCTTTAATTTATCCAATGCTAGAGCTACATTTCAAAGGGCAATGGACATGGCTTTTAAAAGTTTTATCAATAAGTTTTTGCTTGTGTATCTTGATGATATAAATATTTTTTCAAAATATGTTTTTGATCATATGGAACATATAACGTAGGTATTTGATAAATGTAAGGAGTTTGGAATATCCCTTAATCCAAAAAAGTGTGTCTTTGTTGTCCATGAGGGTAATTTGTTGGGTCATATTATTTTCAAGGAAGGCTTATCAATTGACCCCGAAAGGATTGAGGTTATTCTAGGCTTGTCTTTTCCTCAACATAAGAAGGGACATCAAATATTCTTGGGGAAAATAAACTTTGTAAGAAAGTTTATCCCAAGTTTTATATCTATGGTAAAACCTATCACAACCATGCTCAAGAAAAACTATGCTTTTACTTGGACAAAGGAAAGTAAGAGTAGTTTTGAGGAAATCAAGCAAGCAATTGTGAAATCTCCTACTCTCTTGAACCCAAACTTTTCCAAGGATTTCATACTCTATACCTTTTCTAACCTTGATACAATCTCATTTATGCTTATGGAAAAGAATTATGAAGAGGTAGAATAACCAATTGCATTCTTTAGCCAAGGATTAGAAGAGTATAAGGTTACGTACACATTTTTTGAGAAGTAAGCTCTAACAAAGATAAGAGGATTGAAGAAATTTAGACACATGTTCTCAAACAACAAGATACATATCATGGTTTCTCATCCTAGCACCAAGGATTTTCTTCTAAGAAAAGACCTCAATGAAAAGAGAGCTAGATGGACTAACAAGGTGGTGGAGTAGGATGTAAACATCAAGGTGAAAAACTTGGTGAGAGGTAAAGGGTTATGTGATCATTTAGCTTTAGATGTTCAAGATCATCAAGAGGAAGTCTTGATTAACCAAGTTTAAACCCAACTAGCTAATCATATATAAGTTCAAATCTGGACACAAGACATCATTAGTTTTTTTTTTTAAAATGGTGACTGCCACAATGGCTTAAACAAGTCTCACATAAGGTATTTTATATTGCATACCATTCCTTATTGTCTTATATATGGTGTTCTTTTTAATAAATACATGAATGGTTGTGCTATTGAGGTGTGTTGATAGTGATCAGTTTGATATGCTACTAGAAAACTTTCACAATGGTATAGATAAAGGTCATTTATCTCATAAGACAATAGATACAAAGATAATGAGGGTTGGTTACCATTTGCCTAGTCTTTTTAAGTACTATTACCACTAGACTAAAAATTTCCTTCAATGTGCCTTCTTTGCAGGCAAATAGAAGCTTGCAGCCCTTTCATTAAATCCTATCCAAGTAGACTATCCTTTCATCTAATGGGTTCTTGATTTTATTGGTATGATCAACCCTCCTTCAAGTAATAGGCACAAATGGATATTGATTGCTACTGACTACTTCACAAGGTGGTTAGAGGCTATTGCTTTAAAGGAGGCAAATGAAAATGCAATCTTGGAGTTATATGAGATCATTATAACAATGTTTGGAGTTCCCCATGTTATCATTTCTAATAATACACTTACTTTTATAAGTGCTAAAAATTTTGATTGGGAAAATAGGAGTGGATTTTACTTGAGCACCTCATCTAATTATTACCCTCAAGGTAATGGATTGGCTAAGTCTACTAAATGAAACCTCATCAAGATCATCAAGAGGACATTGGAGAACAATCAAAGAGCATGGTATAACATGTTGAAGATAGCCTTATGGGTTGATAGTATTACTCCTAAGAAGTCAATTGGTAATTGTCCCTTTGTGCTTGTTTATGGGAGAGAGGCCAGGTTGTCCATATCTCAAGAAATCCCTATTCTATAACTTGCACAATAGCTAGAACTACTTGTAAATACTCTAATGGAAGTCAGATTGACAGAACTAATACAGCTTCAAGAAGTAAGACACAATGCACATAAGACCATGGAACACCACCAAGTACTCATGAAGAAGTCTTTTGACAAAAGAGCAAGTGAAGGAGTAGTCAAGGAGGGTGACTTGGTCTTGAAATAGGATGAGGATAGAGTGAATCTAGGAAGACATACAAAGTTTGACACTTTGTGGAGTGGCCCTTGTATCATTAGAAAGTGCAAGCAAAGCAACTCTTTTCAGCTAACCAAGATGAATGTGATACATCTAAAGTTCTGCTATTAGTCTTTGCAAGTATATTTTTTAAATAGTAGTTTAAGTGTGTGTTTCCTTTAGTTTGTTGCTGTGTTCCCTAAGTGATTTGTATCATAGGTATGTTTCCTTCATTTTATTTAGTGTGTGTCTTTGCCTTGTGCATGTTAATCAATCCAGTTTGTGTTTTTTGAGCCAAGGTCTATTCAAGTCATTTTGAGTGCCTATATGTGTGACTCCATGCCCAATGGAAGGATTTAGGCAACTAGTCTTAGGCATAGCAATCATGCCTCCCCTTGGAATCACCAAGAATGTTAGCCATTTTTCACTTCCAGGTTTTGCATCTTTCATTTTGCCTAAGTGTAGCATTTGGATTTTGTCTATCAGAGGAAGCCTTTGTTTGGTCCTTTACACTTTTCCAAAGGGTCAGTTTAAAGCTTCTCTAAGAATCATTTCTATTACTAATTGTCTCTTGTAGGTTTTTTGAAGGGTACTTTACATATCTCCAAAATAAATGTCCCTTATATCTTTCTAAAATAAATTTCTTTTGCAAGATTTATGAAGGAAATATTTTAGACTTTTTTCTGAAATTTTTGAAGGGTTTGTTCTTTGGAAGGATTGGTCCACTTCAAAGTTTTTGAAGGGACACTTTGCACTTTTACAAAGGGCAATTCTACTTTTTTGAAGGGTAATTCCACTTTTCAAAAGGGTCACTCCACTTTTTCGAAGGGCAATTTTGAGTTTTTAAAGGGTTTGTTCTAAGGGTTTATTCTTTCTTTTAGAATTTTTGTTTTAGACAAAAAGTCCAAAAGAATTCTCCTTTGCAACTCTCTGAAGGAATTCTTTCAGAAACAAAAAGTCTAAAAGAATTAATCTTTGCAACTTTTCCAAAGGAATTGTTTTGGACTTTTTATCCGAAACAATCTTTTTGAAGGGTATATTACAAATTACCGAAGGGTCTTTTTCAAAGTGTCATTTAGAAAATGTCTGAAGGGACACTTTCAAAAAGCCTGAAGGGCCTTTTCCTCAAAGAAAGGTCCACTTTCATTCTTCCAAAGGGCATCTTCCAAGGAGGGGTATAGTTCAAATATTCCAAAGGGTATCTCTTTTAAGAAAGTGGTTTGAAAGGACAATTCCATTCTTTTGAAGGGAATTTCAAGTTTTGAGAAGATATTTTCACCAAGAAAGTGCCCTACACAAAAGTCCAAAGGGTCTTTTATCTTCAAAAATTGTCCTTTGGAAAAGTGTGATTGGTCCAGTTCCAAAGGTTCGAAGGGACACTTGGGAAAAGTCTGAAGGGCCTTTTCAAAAGCTCTGAAGGGTCCCCTTTCGAGAAAAATACCCAAGGAAAATGCTTGAAGAAAATATTCTAAAGGGACATGTTTGATAAGTTAGAAGGGTACAGACACTCCTATAGAGTCCATAAAATAATTGTCAAAAGGCATATTTGAGAAGTATAAAGGGTATAGACACTCGTACAAAGTCCATAGAAAGATGAGTCTGAAGAGGATAAAAGGGAGTTCGTATAAAGATGGTTACATGAACGTCAAACTTCTACCTCAAAAAATAGCCATTTGCATTCAAAATAGTAGATCCCCAAGCAACTCGATGGTCCTTAATCAAATGCTCAAGGATTCACAAGCAAATTCAAAGGCTCACATCCTTCATCCATCAAAGCATTGAGAGGGCCCATATCACCATTGATCAATCAGGATCTAAGTCATCCCTTGAGGACCAATCAAAGAAAAAGGACAAAGCCAAACAAAATAAAAGTAACAAATCTACAACAGGTGGATAACCACTTTGATGTCATGACTTGACTCAAGGATATCTTGATTCTGCTAAGTGAAAACATTGGAAGAGCATCTTTGAGAGAGCAGGTCAAATATGTAACTACTTAAGATGACATGGATCAATCAAATGGTTGGAATGAACATCCCTTGCAAAGATGATTGTAGCTAAATATGGAGACTTCCAACCTATTGATTCCTCTCTTTGGTGTGAAAGGTCTCCCCCTCTCACTTCCTCTCTGCTATATATACAGATCTTTGGCTAGTGAAAAGATAACCACACAATGTATGGCAAATCCCTACTAGAATGATATCAGATTTTGCCTTTAAGCATTAAGTACTAGTATGGTTTAATTCAAGTTATGAGTAATTGTTTGAGTGTGTAAGAGATATATAGTGACAACAAGTGATGGTTTTCATCCTTTTATCCTTTGTCCTTCATTCCTGAGCAAGATTTTTGGATCTAACTAGTCATACATAGTGTGTCTAAGTGTATTAAATTTCTGCATGTGTATTACTATTTTGAAGTGTACAAAGTTTGCCTTTCAATTCATTTTCCTTGTGTCATTTTACACATCTCACGTATGTGTTGAAATACTTGTGTTAGAATCCTTGGAGCTTGGGAATGGTCTATGTGTTTTGTCGTATTGTGCACTAGAATATGATATTCATGTGGAAGATAATCTTGGTGTATCACCATTCTTAGAGTAGGTTTTCTATTTCTACAATTTCTAACTCTTTTCCCTTAAAGAAAGCTAGTTTAGACATAAGTGGTTTTACAGAGCCCTTTTTAATCTAGAGGTTCATTTCCTCTATAGGTATACCCACATTCTTGGAAATGTCCCAATGTTGCCCAAATCTGGAAGAGGATTAAACACTCTCTTCTAGGGTGAAAGATTTAGAGGCAACAGTTCTATTTGTGAGTTGCATTTTAAAACCATGGATAGTACTAGGCCTTCCTCATAAATTACCATATTACAAGCATCCTCTTAAAATCATTTCCATAGTTGTTTCCACCTCATTGGTGTTCCCTTTATGAGTTTTAGTGTAATACCATGGATAGGACTAGACCTTCCTCACAAAATATTCTAATACCCAAGTCACAATGAAATTACATGTGTTAAATTTGAGATAAGTAGTGATTTGTTATGAGTTACACATATTTGGCATGCTTTCCATATTGATATAGTATGTTTTATGCTTAATTCATTGATTTTTCACTTTTATCTTCTTATTTTTTGATTTCATGTATGCTTACAACCATTTCCTTAAATTTTTCATACTTCCTAACTTGAATTAGTGTGATCAAAAAAAATTATTTTTCCAATTTTGTTTCTCTTTTATACTTACCAACATGTTTTAGTATGATTGATTGACTTAATTATTTTATTTTATACCATTTGGTTTTCATGTGCCTTCTATTTTATTACATTATTTTCATACTTCCCAATGTGATATAGTGTGATTTTACTTGTTTTAACTTGGAAAAAAAATTACATGATTTAAAAATATTTTTACCCTTTTTACCGTCTTTGGTTTATTATATATAGTCATCTTTTGTTATTACACATTTTCCATCATGATATAGTGTGTAGTACATTTGTTTTTTATTACTTAGACTTTTCCAAGTCATTTTTGTCTTTTTCCTTTTAACCATGCATGTATATCACATAATGCTAAAAAATAAAATACTCAACATATATTTCTCATAGCATATATAAAAAAATCTAAATACATGTGTTAGAAAGAAATATATCCATGCATCAACATCCACAACCAAGTTCAATTAATGAGATCAAATCTAAATATCAAAATCAATATGTATATTCATGTGTTTTATACAATACAAAGTAAAAAATATCATAGCTCTAGCTTTAAGGTTGGGCTCCATCTTGCTTAACCTTTGGCCTAGCCATGCTACCCATAGATGTCTAAGACTATACCCTCTGAATGGTATGTTGTAATGAGGTAGTCCATGATCTCAAACCCGCTACCTATTCATATAGATTGGCCACCTAGGCATGTACCTATCTAAGATGGATAGTGGTATCCATGTGTGTCATTCTCTTTTGAGCCAAGGCCTGTCAAGAATGTGCCTCTCCCTCTCCCACCCCTGCATATGGCTATAATCCATCCTTATGTGATTGTATCTGCCTTGTAGCCTCCCCCACCAATCTAAACTAGCCTGCTTGGGCTGGGTAAAATGGTATCATATGAAAATCCAAAGTAGTGGGGTCATATGGTGCTAGCACCCTATCCAAAATGTCATGATGTGCAGCCACTATCAAGGCTCCCTATATAACCTCCTCCATCATCAGATCTGTAAAACCAAAAATTAGATAGACATCAAATCACATATATATCTAAAAATCCATCTATCTACCACAATCATAATAAAACTAGTATCTTAAATCAAAATTATAACATTTCTCACTAGTGTTAGTGTTACCAACCACTGTCTCTCTATTTGCTTGACTATCAAACATGATATCTCCATCTACTCATCCATAGAGCACCTATTATATAGGTAACCTCCACACTAGTACAAATCCAAGAGTCGCCACTCAAGAATTCCATGATCCTTTCCTCATAGGTGCCTTTATGGACTAGCTATGTCCTAAAGTGGCTATTGGGTCCTCCTATGTTATAGCCCTCGCTTACACCTTCTCTTTCTAATGTTTCCTCCATTTTTGGTGTGGTCATGGTGGTAATTATTGTTATGGATGTTGTGGTGCCTACTGTGTCCTTTCATCCACATCCATGGTGTCTCCACTATTGGCCCCACTATCACCTACTTTTATGATCAACTAGTCTATGGTCTAACACATTGCATCATGATCATTAGTATCACTATTGGTACTCTTCCTCATCTCTATAGCATATTGTGCCTAATAAATAGGCACTATTAGAGGGGTCATTGGGTTTATAAGTCAAAACTATCCTAGAAAGTATACCACTAGATGTGATTCTACTCATGAGGTGTAGTGGCCTATGATCTGCACCTGTGCCAACCCTATATCAATGGTCAACCAACTAGGCCATACAATAGTGATATGTGTATACAATTACCACATGATCTCTCCTTGTGTGATAGTCAATAGACCTAGCATGTGGGGTATGGCCTGAGTTAAATTATCCTATTTCCACCATATGACCTAAGGTAACATGTCAATGACCACATGAGGAAACCTAGGAGATCGATATATAGGGAACTTCTCATATATCTAGGTAGTTAGCAAAACAATAGTCTTAATGGTTTTTTACCTTCTAGACAACATCCCATGCATATCATGCATGAAATGGACCCAAATAACAACCCCAAAATCATAGAGTGCTCCTTGATCTAATATCAGCTAGCACAAGGCTATCGTGTACAATAGTACCTTACCATCCAAATTGTGTCATAGCACTCATGCTATCACAATTTATATCATTACCTTCTAGATGTTTAGAATGGATGAAATATAGATGTCAAATAAACTCACCCTTAATCTAGGATATATCTTATATGAGAATATCACCCATTGGGCTAGTGTCCATCTCTCCTCTAAATCCTTTGGTGTGTTATTGATCATTAGTTTCCCTCCTATAGGTAGTCCAAATAATTCACAGACATCTTCTAGTGTGATACCCACCTCAATGGTATCCCCATCCACCACCTATTAGAAAGTGTTGGTCAACCATTCCTATGTTATAAGTAACATGACAATGAGATCAAAACTTAATGGGATCTGTCTCATCTCCATGATGCCTCTAAATCCCAATGCAACCAATCATGCTCAATCCACATCTCTCAAACAATCTAGTAAATCTGATAGCCAAAATACATCTATTAGGCACCAATATCTCTAGCATCTCTTTAAAAGATTAAATAAAAAATGATGTATCAGATTTCCATGTCATAAATAATCAAAATACATTCTTAAAAATTCACAAATTAACCACTTAATCAGTTAATATGATTTAGTTTCTCATGTTCTTAATTTTGCTATACAATCACCCCATTTAATACTAAATCAACCATGTTCTTTATTTTTGATACTAAATTAGCATTTATCATTTTCAAGTAAATCAACCCATTTGATATTGAATCAACCATCCTTTAGATTTAGCATACTAAATTGGCCCTATAATTCATAGTTGGCCATATTTAGTAGACTATATTGGCCTACTTCCATAAACTAAATCTACCCTCTGGTATGTGGTTGACCTTATCCTCCATACCAACTAAGTTAGCCCATTGTTACGTAGTTGGCCACCCCTTTAGAATACTAAATTATCCACTAATACACACTTGGCCCCTTACTTCCTACTCAACTTATTGACTAAGTTGACCAAGTTGACTCTATTCCTTCACAGTGTAAACTTTCTGACCATTTACCATAAATGCATTAGGCATTTATTAGTCCAACTTCTTCTTACCTAATATCCTATTCTACCCCTAGTCTACCTTAAAATTTCCTAGGGTTAATTTTGGTGCCTATATTTTTCCTACAAATCAATTTTATATATCTATCTTAATTATAAATCAAAATACTTGAAATTTTGAAATTCATAATTGCTTCCCTATGTTGCACTTGTTGCAGTTGCTATGCATCCTCCCTGTCTCAGCTACGTCTCCTCACCATGATAGATATATGGTCTCACACTAGGTTTCTTAGAGATCTATTTTCTTAGAATAGTAAAAATAAAAAATGAATTCTTTTTCACCCTATTCATATTTACTATTCAAAATTATTTATGTTTCAAATATTTACCACCAAATTTTGTCTTTTGACCATATCTTTGTTTCTACTAGCTCTTTTTTTGAACCATAAAATGTTCTGAAATCCTAACATTGTAGAGAATATTTTCACATGTTACATGTATATTTTTATAAAATTTCATTTTTAATTCTTTTTTATAATGTCTATAGGTGTGCCTAATGTTCCCACATTGGACACCTTCACATTTATTGCATCTCATTTTTTATCTACATTGCTAAGGTAAGTGAGGGTATGTGTTTTTCAATTTTGTCCTTTCATTTTTCTTATTTTATCCTTACTAAAATTTATTTATCTTAATCATTTTGTGTTTTTATGTTCTTTTCTCAAAGCACCAACCCCTATTACACCTATGTGACATGTGATGAGCTTTGAGTGGGTCATATGTATACACATAAAATTTTCAAACTTTATCAATTACTGATGTTTTTTATTTTAAAAGAACCCATTGAGTCTTAATCTCTTTAAGTGTAAGCCCTAAGGGGTGCATTAAGAAATTGGTGGGTATACCATTGGTGCTTCATAGGATTATTATCCCCTATACCACCACTTTTTATCAATCTAACCTTCTCTACAAATACTCCCTTAAGCCTTGATTCCTCTTTTACACCCTCCTCTAGTCATTTTCCACTTTCATTAACCCTTTCTAATTATTTACATTATACTATCAACCCCATAAACACTATACTCTAATTGATAAAACTCATTTAGGATCTAGGTCGGCCCCTGGCTGACCTAGACCATGACCTAATTTGATTTTTTCAATAATGATACAAAGTTAATTGGGCTGACCCTGTCAGCTAAACTTTCATAAAGGTTAATGGTTAGATTCAGTTATATATACACACTCATTTTATCATTTATAAAGAGAAGAGAAGAATAATAATATTATCATTCCCATCTACTTATCCACCATTCTACTTGAAGAGCATAGCTTAGGGTTTCAATACTTTCCTTAGAGATACACATCTTATCTTGTAAAGCCTTTTGGATGCATAGAGAAGTTATGTAGCCTATAGTTGGCTTATCCTTGTTATCCTTACATACCACAATAACCTCTTGTAAATCACCTTGGCCAAGGGAGATATTGAGGCTTGGTAGGTTCATCTTTAAAGGTAAGTATTCTTAACATTATTCTTTTTTTGTAAGAGTAGATAGATTAATATTTTTACTTCTCTTCCATGCATTAATATTTTATATACATTGATGTGAGTATATATATTTTATGTATGTTTAAATTTATGTTTATTACCCCCACTTTATGTCATAATCTTTCGTGATCACTAGATTATACTTTACGTTACTTATCAATTACTTTTGTGAATATGAAAACATAAGACCTAGTTAGGGTTATTGCATAGTTTTTCTTGGATGGAGGCTTTGGAACCCTCTCTAGTGATATTATTATGGTACGATATCCCTTGGATAGGTCTAGTGAATCTATCTTGGTCATGACTCTGAATATCTAATGTATCAACAATTGAAAGAGTAAGTAGGATTTATCTTCTCTGAGCTAAGATTGATTTAATAGATCAGTTGTATTTCTCTTTGCATACAACAACCATAAAGAGGGCTCCACACAAGTACAAGTATAATTTCAACTTTAGATACAAATGACATGGGATATAATCCTATAGTTGGTAAGGCCTACACCTCAGTATGTTTTTAGTTACTATCTTAGAGCATTAAATAATGATAATTTAGTTAGAATACAATCCATGTGTGGTAGGACACTTATAAATGCCTATGAAGTAGAAATTAGAGTTGAAAACAACCTCATTAAGGCTATAAAAATCGCACCAAGGTCTTTTTTTCCTATATTTCTAGAATTATATACTACACCACCTACCCAACCAACATTGGCCCCTATTCCTATGCTTACAATTCAGCCAACCAACCAAACACTAGCCCTTCCTAGTGAGATTTATGAGGTGAGGAGTCTACTTTAGAATTTTGGAAATGCATTCATTTCCTTGAAGAGGAAACAAGTGCATAAAAATATACCTTATCAACCTTAAAACCAATATTTTCAACCTAACAGGCATCTCTTCCGTGGAAATGCTCAAGTACAAGCTGTTTAATCATGTTAAGCCCTATCAAAGCCACAATCCCAATGCTCCAAGTACCTCCAAATAAATTTTTCATGTTGAAAACAACCTTCTCCAAGATTATGAGTGGAAATTTCCCTATAAATATAGTAAAAAATTTGAGCACAAAGGATTTGATTGCACAATTACATCAAAAACCCAAAATGTCCAACTACCTAGGTAAGATCTAGAGCCCTTATGACCAAATCCAAATAGATGAATAAACCATTCAAACCAGCACTCCAATATTAAAGATAATTTATCTAAACCAAGATTAAATGGATATAAAAACAAGAAGATTAGATTGAGATTACCTTAGACTCAGAATTTTGACATTATGTTGGCATGATCATGGATGTTGATGATGGATTCAAAGACTTAGCTTCGCATGGAGATGTTATGGATTCTTGAGTTCGCTACTTGATTATGTGGGCATGAAGACTTTATGGATTCATGAGTTGGTTTAAATATAGGAGTGGTCTTATTTATAGATAATATGGAGGGAAGAATAAATGGTTAAATTCCAAAGTTGGCTTATGGAGATCTATGGTGGAGGATTATCCAAGGAATTTTAAATTCCTTGGAGAATTATAGAGGATAGAAGGTTCTATAGGTAGAAACCTCTAGAATGTCTTTGGGAGGGTTAAGCATGATCAAGGATAGATCAAATAGGTGATTAGGAGATTCTATAGAATCTAAGGGGTCAGGCTTGTAAGAAATCCTAGGAATAGGTAGGTAGGTGGGATTTAGGAATTTAAAATTCCCAAAATAATAGATAAGATATATTAGGATGGGGTAATGGAGATTTATAAGGATTAATGAAGAAGTGGGATAGAATAAGGCTAGTAAATGAAGAATAATGATGGGGGATATTAGATAAAATGGGATAAATTAGATTATCTAGGATAAATGAAATTAGTGTCAACTATTAGTGATGATGAAGGAAGTGAGTATATTTAGGTGCATACAATAACCAAACACATAATCAAACCACTTGTCCTAATGGAGTATTAAGTTAGGCACTAATGGTTGAAAGTATGGCATCTTCTCAAGTCCATCCTAATGAATTTATTACACAAATGGAATCTCAAGAGCATGAATCACCTCAAGCACAAAATGAATCCATTTTGATTAATTGTAAAGAAGGTGAGTTCTATGGCATAATCAGAATGAGGTGAAATACCAAGTAAGAAACCTAGTTGCTCATAATACAACGTCCAAGAAGAGAGTAATGGATGAACATCCATCATCCCCAGTTGGTCAATTTTTTCCCCTCAAAGTCTTTATGATATTATGAATGAAAGAGGAATTATTAGAGCATTTCAAGTGCAAGTATGCCATGTTTTCAAGAAGGGAGTTTAGATTTAAATTGGTCAATCTAATCCCCTAAAACCTCCTCATGAAGCAACCAAGGAAAGATAAATAATGGAAACATCTCAATTGAAATCAAAGCAAACTATCACTCAAAAAATATAGTCCCAAAACTAGCTTATGAAGAGTGACTTACAGTCCAAGGATCAAATTTCATCCATTCAAGAAAATGAGATTGTTTCTAATCCTAAATTATAGCCAAAGGTTCATGGCATTCCTTTCAAAATCAATTAACAGATGAAGAAACCAAATGTGGACATTTCTATGTGGGATACGTTATCCCTTCTAGGATAGAAGATTTTTTTACAAGGAACATTGTCTAACCTTCATCTTCCAGTTGGAAAATAAATGAAAAATTAGTTCTTATCAATGCAGATGAACCAAAATCAGTCCCTAATAATGCACCTCAATCTAAGGGGGAACAATAAAATGTAAGTGATAATCCTCCTCCTTTTTATCTTTGTATTATCATAGGTGACTGTTTGGTTCATAAATGCATGATTGACTATATGGAAAGTAGTTATGTGATACCTAATCTAGTCACTAAAAACTAGGCTTAAAGTATGAAATAGACATTAGGGGAGTGCTACAATTAGATGGTATAGGTACCAAAATAGTTGGTATGATCAAAGGATTGAACCTCACCTTGCATACTTGTCTTAATGTCTCAATAGATCAAGATGTTCACATTATAGACCTTCCTCCTTACTTTTCATTATGCCATCTAGGGACTTTATTACTAATATTGGAGGCTACTTATCATCAAATTGGTCTCATATGTTGTTTAAGATCAAGTATGGTACTAGAGTCATCATTAAATTTGAACTAATTGCAAAATTTCATCTAAAACCCTACATGCCTAACCTTTTCAATGCTAATTGTATAATTCTTCACCAAGAAGAGACTATCATAAATACTGAACTAGTTACACTTCTTGAAGGCATCCCTAATTTATTACGTGATAAATGGGGAACTGAACATCATGAGCATGATCCCTACAAACCCATTGAGGAAACTAGTTTAGGCACCTATATATTGTATGAAGAAGATGATATCCATCATGGGGTCGTTAAGGGTTATTATGAGTTTGACTCATGTGACTATGGGAAATATTTATATTTAAATTACTTTTGCATACTTGAAGAGGATTCAGCCATACCAAACCTTATGCTTGATCAAGAAATAGATATTGCTCTTTTTAAGGTTGTTACACCAATAGAAAGGATTCCTAGGTACTCTTTTCATGAATGGGAAAAGGAATGTTATGGAATTTACATATATGATCATGTGTAAAAATAAAATTTAGATACCTATTGTATGCAAGACAAGATACCATTCTACCCAACCTAGAGGAACTTCAAGGGGAGCTTCAGATGATGAAATGTGGTAGAAGCACTTTAGAATCATTCAAGATTTTGAAGCTATAGATAAACTATATACTCTTAAAGTGTATAGCAGACACAATAGAGGATATAATAAGTTAGGAATAGTTAGATATGTCAAAAACCACCATCCTAATTATCCCCTTGGAGCTACAAGAGGAATTAGATCAAACATGGTAGCAATAAATTAATATTCTTGAAGATATGGAAGCATCTAACTTGCCAATAAAGTTTGATGAGTACCCTAAGGATACATATGAGCTTGTAGTTGACATGCCTCCCCCTAATTGGCTTACTCTTGATGAAGATTTTATAATTACTTAATTTTTCCTAGAAGAAGTTTATTTTTTTCAAAGGATCAACCAAGTTGTAAGAATGGACATAATAACTAGGTTGTGCTATTAAGTATTGAGGAGTTACTAGAGGATTATATCAATATAGAGAGTGTGCATGATATTGTTGACCCATTTTAAATCACACCAAAAAGATTTACAATCCAAGAAATTAAAAATAGAATGGTAGTCCTGACCAAGGAGTCACCCTTGAAGGCTAACATGTCAAATTGTCAACCTACCAAACTAGTTTTTACTCACTCTTGTCAATCCCATGAGGACATACTTGCATGAGGTATGAGAGACTTCAATGGGTTTTCATTTGACCTAGGCTAAGTGAAGGTCATTTCCAAACCATTGTAAATAGTAGTTATGTGTTTTTATTTTCCCTTCAAGTGTTGATGCATTATGATTTGGGTAAGATTGGTTTTTTTATCTTTCTATAAATTTTTTGGCATAGTTTATTATTGTTTTTTATTTTCATTAAGCATTTGTTTGAGGGTAACTATAAATTTTCAATCCTTTAACTATAGGTCTAGTTTTTTATAGTAAGGTTTGCATTCCTAGAGTGAGTTGTTTTGGTGTCTCATGTGACTCCATTCCCAATGTACTTCCCAAGGAAACTAGTCTATTTGATTTTAAGAAAGAAACCCTTATGAGTCACCAAAACTATTGATATTTTGGCCTCCTAGGCCAAATATAAACCCCTACCATTCAAAACCTAACCATTGAATTAGTTTATTTCTAAAAGGGGGTCCTAAAGTCATTAATTATAGTAATGAAATGAGGGTAAATATGTCTTAGGGACCATATTAGGTCTAATCATCCCTTGCCAAGGTATATGTGTAGAGATTTGCCAATCAATAATATGGTCAAAATGGGTCTTAAGAGGCATATAAAGTCATAAACCCATCCAAGAGAGTCTCCAAGTGCATGGGAGGGTGTAAAATGGGTTATAATTTCATATTACTTGAAACATTCAAGCCACTTGTGGAAAAAGTCCGCTATTTAATGACTTATAAGGCTTCATAACATCAAAATACACCCCATCACCTCCACTAATCCATACCAAAGAATTCAAATTATATTAAATGGATTATTTTCCCCTATATTTACATTTAACATCCTTCCTTTCTTCTTAAAATATGTAAAAGTGCATTTAGAAACCCAAAACTATTTCATTTTCAGCTTGAACATGCAAGTTTCATGGCTTCTAATGTATCTTACAAGGTTTTTCAAAGCCAAAAAGATCCATTTATGGGCAAAAAACATGAATAATAGTTTCAAGTATAAAGGACCTTCAAAAATGGAGATTGAAATGAGAAAAAGTAGAGTTTTTAGGGTTTTATTCAATGATATGAAACTATACAGATAATTACAGGTCAGGTCAGAGCCAAGAAAAGGCAAGCACATCATGATCAATCCATTTCAAGTCTTAGATAGAGGTTTCATTACCAAAAAATCTCAATCAAGGTCAAAACCATTATAAAATTCCTTTGAAGGTCTAAAGAATCTATATTTTATGACATGTTATTCTTGTTGATTTTTTAGTGATTATTTAAAGATAAGGAGACAACTCTATAAACAATCACTAAGAAACCCAAACTCACTGGAAAAGAACACATTTGGAGCACAATTTTAGAAGAGATCTCCTTTATCATGTTTCATGGATCAAGACGGTTGTTGGAGGACATGAATAGGTTCCTTAATCACAATGTACAATTATTTAGAGAGAGAAAAAAGGCAAGGGAGCTATGAACAATTGTTAAAAATGTAGATTGCTCTAAAACCTTTAAAACCCTAAATATCCCATGATTCACTTTTGATGCCTTGAAGTTTGTCCCAATAAATAAATGGAGATAAAGGTTTATTAGGGTGCTTTTAATATATCTTAATACCCTTCCAAACATGCTTTTTATCCATGTGAGCTAGTTGAGGGTTTTTTAAATCATTCAAGCTTCAAAGAAGATAACATGTATGCCTTCTGAGAAAGATTATATTGTGTTATAAATAGTCCTCATTACTATGTAAAGGCTCTAAAGAAGGATAAATGACCTTGATCTATTCCCTAAGATCTCCCAATTATATGTGCATGTCTATATGATTTTTTCCAAGGTGATTTCCATGTTTAATTAAAATTCCAGCCTTGAAAATATCATTCACAGGCCTATATATCTAGGAATGGAGTTTGCAATATGTTTTGGGATAGTTCCCTCATGATCAAGGTTCAACATGTAGGTTAAAAATCATCCCTTACATTCAATATCATTTTAATAGTGGTATGGGTTCATGAGAACCTATCCCTAAGTGACAATGTTGTTTCAAGGAAAGAAAACTACAAACCTATAACTAATGGTGGTACCTCAACCTAAGCCTAAATCTCTTCCTTCTTTCTCTACATGTTGCATAGATATAGTTTTGATCTCATGGAAATTATTTCTAAGATAGGTTAATGGTGTCTTATTCAAACATAAATACCTACAAGTCTGCAAAGAGTGATGGGGTGTCTGAAGGAGGTTTTAAAGGATATTCTCCTCTAGAACATCCATTACCATGTCTTAAAGAACGTTTGATGAGATCTAAGATTGGTAAAAAGATATTTAAATTTCATACAGGGAAAATTTTAATCTTTTAATAGCTCATTCTTATATTTCTCTAACACTTCAATGTAGATATGGACTTGATAGGCTTGTAACAAGAAATGAAGATGGCCTTGAATTCTAATTGAGTAGCCATATGAACATAGTTTAGTGGCTTTAAATGTTGAATACCCTCATATTTAGGTGAAGATCCATTAGAACATGAGTTGTCACATCATAATTAGGGTATTGACAAGTCTCAATATATATTATAAGGGCTCTACATGTTGCACATATGAAAAAAGTTATCAATGAATAGATTTTCTCCAAGAGTCCATAAAAACTTGAGAATTTCCAAATGATGAAAATTGAAATAATTTATAGACATATAGATAAAATTAAAAATTGTAAAGAGTAAAAGTCCCATTTATAGAATTATAGAGATCCAAATACCTCAAAGTCTTTAAATGAATGAAAGGTGTATGTTCTTGAGGAAACCCAGCTGTAGGGTTTTAGAAGGATTAGAGTCTGGACATCATCAAACAAGTCTATAAGGTACTAATAAACAAGGCTTAAAACATGGAATAATGAGAATAAAATGGCTTAAAACATATAAACAAGGATATAACTTAAACCTCCCATGAAGAACCAAGGTAACAATAAGTCCATGGGAGGAGATTGTATCAGAATATGGAGATATATGTGTATTTATTTTCCATAATTATGTTATCTTCCATGTTAATCATTTGCAGTTTCTATTGTTAGGATATGATAATGTATGATAATTTTATGAGATGCACATCCTTAATTATCATATAAATTATTGATTTATTCCTAATTTGATTGATGTATGACTAGATACTAGAGATTATTTTAGAAGATCACATCCTAATACAATATAGAAGTAGCCATATATGTTGGGTAAAGGAATAGATAGCATGAATAGATGTATAAGCCAAGAGATGAACATCTTGAATTAATAAATAGAGTCATGCATGTTTTCAATGTTTGGCTCATGATTAGAGGATGATATCCTGGATAGGTAGTGGATATGTAGGATGGTGCTTTGAGATATGTATGTTTAGTGCCACATTGTTGGTTAGACTGGATCACTTAGTGTATAGCATGGCATATGAAATTATGTATCATAAGTATTAACAACTTATAATAGCATTGGATTTTCAATTATGAATGGACTAGCTCAAACCTGAATATTTATAACTCAAAATAATGACAAAAATACCAAAACCTAAGTTGAAAACATTTATATTTAAATAGAAAACAAAAAGAAAGAACCACAAATTAAATACAAACATAACCAACCTCAAGAACAAGATATGATTTATTAATAATTAAGTGGAAACAAGAATATACAAAACATAAACAAGTAAGAAAGTAATCTAAATATAAAATTTAAAAACTCAGCCCCATGTTAAGACAAGACTCAAGAGATTTTCATAATGTATTTAGACACAACACTCAAAATAAACAAGCACAAAAGCTTATAAACAAAACACACAGAACATGATGTAATGAAGATAAAGAGACTCAAGATAAGCAATCATCAATTATGCATATGTAGCAAATATGGTGTTACACTTGGAGTATGAATAGGTTTCCCAAAACAAAGGGATGGAAGAATAAGGGAGGGGTGTTCGGGTGTTCGAGCTTCCCCCAAGTGCTCTTGGTAAATGGGCACTGCCTACATAGTTTGAATGGACATCAGGTTGATATTACTCCTAAGACTCAAGATAGAATAAATGTGATGATAAGTAGATAATAAATTATTAATATAGGGAAAATATGAATGGGATTGTAAAATGGTGAGATTTATTGGTTCATAATTAATCATAAAATGGTGAGAGCATAAAGTCAAAGGGCATAGTAACATGAAAACAAGAGTGGTTGAGCTGACTTGAGATGCCTTATGCATCCAAGCACTGCCTACATAATCTATGTGGACCTCAAACCAGTTTAGTTCTCCAAAAAATGGGAGTTTAATGAAAGAACATAAATGATGAATAAAACAAATGGGAAACCAATCCATTAAAATGACACAGCTTTATAACTCATCAAGATTTTAATCCCACCTTCTCTATCTAAGAATGTTTTTGGTACTTTTTGGGTTTTTTGGAATAAGGAAAGAAATGTAATATGTTCAAATGTATAATGAACAATCTAGAAAAGGACCCTATATCTTAAGTAGAGGCTTAAACAATAGTTAAATTGACTGCAATGGTGTGCCTACAAACTAACAATAGAATATGAGGTATAGGGGAACACCACACAACAACAAATAGGAATGAAATGAAACACAAACAAGAAATAATAAAATAAGGTTCAATTAGAATATGGTCTCAAGGAAATATCAAATAGGTGAGACCATATGTCGACATGCCTTGATATATTAGCCTAGAAAAGAAGTTATTGATGCTAATGTTGATGTTGATGCTAATGATGATGTAGATGCTGATGTTGATCACTCAAATTTTCATATGAAATATTCAATGAAAATTTATCCATATCAGTTGTTTTGTAATAAATACGATGACAATTAATAGGATTAGAACAGCCCAGAAGAATAGGTAATGAGAAGCATGAATGACCTAGGTAATAATAGAATGGTCAAGGGAAAATAAAATTATTATTCTAATAGAATGAGAATGTTCCAAGTAATAATAGAATGGTCCAAGTAAAAATAAAATGGTCTACGTAGGTGATTAAAAAAGGTCCAAGTAACAATATAATGGTCTAGTTAACAATAGAACAGTTGAGGTAATAATATATGAATGGTTTAAGTGGTACAATAATGAGAATGATCTAGGTAATAATATGTAATGGGTGCCCCCAAATCAAGGGCTCTCATAGACAATGGAATAGAATAAAAGTCAAGCATGGAAATACTTGAGGTGTAATATGTTCATGGGTTCCTTGAGCTCTTATTTATATGGAGTAGCCATCTTGTATGCCCTAGAACCATAATTTTTAGTGACTACAAATGGACCCAACTAATTGGCTTCATATTTCCCTTTATTTTTACACTCGGTATTGGTGTTTTTCTAATTTTATTTTAGGACCAAGTCACCAACTTCAAATTTTCTCAGGTGAATGTGTTTTTATAACTACAACATAGCCTATTTTGATAAGCTTACAAATGTTCTAAGTTAGGCCAAGGCTTTTCATTCAGAATCACCAACTCTTGAAATCTATAAAGTCTATATTCTTTATCATCAATAATATCCTATAGAAAGATGTGAAATGAAGGAAACTCGATCTCAACAGGAATAATGGCCTCTAAATCAAAGACTAAGGAGTATAATGTAGCTCTTATAGGGGTTTGGTGACCAGTTCAATAAGCTCAAAGGGTGGGGAACAACTTCAATTTCTAATCAATATTGGCATCATTGATAATCTTCTTAAGGATTGAAATAATGGTCTTGTTATATGCCTCAGCTTGACCATTTCCCTATAGGTTATATGGTGTGGAACATTTAATTTTTATCTTGAACTAGGTACAAAGGGATTTAACATCCTTGTTCTTGAAATAACCACCATTATTAGAGATGATTTTGGAGGGGATGTCATAGTGGCATATGATATGAAGATAAATGAACTTGGCTATCTACTTTTTGGTTATATAATCAAGGAGTATGGATTCCATCCACTTAGTGAAATATTCTATAGTAGTAAGGATGTGTTTATGGCCATAAGAGGAAGTAGGGTATATTTTCTCAATAAGATCAAGTCCCCAAGTTTAAAATGGTGTTGGCATAATAATCGATTGGAGTGGTAGTGAAGGTGCATGTGTCAAATTTTTATACTTATAACAAGCAACACACTTATTGACATAATTATAATCATCTATCTCCATTTTGGGCCAATAATATCTTGTGTGGATGATTTTCTTAGATAAGACCATATCATTGGTGTGGGCCCCACAAATGCTTTTATGGACCTCTTTAACTACTAATGTATATTCTCTTAAAGATAAATAATGAAGCAACATTCCATCATCACCTCTATGATAGAGCATTTGTCCATGGATGGTATAATAGGATGCTCAATAAAGGAATAATTTGTTTGGTTCTTTGAAAGGTTCAACAAAAGGGTTTGATCTTACAAATAAGTCTACAGGACTTGGTACCAAGGAGGATTGGGATAAAAAAATATTACATACTTTCTATGAATTTATCAGTACATGAGATGGCTAAAAAATATTATTGATGAGGAATTGATACTCTCTAGCATCAATAGAAACTTGTATCATGGACCAAATGGTAGCCATGGCATTTGTCACTCAATTATTAACTCAAGGTGTCTATTTAAACTAAATAAATTGAATGTGTTATTTAATATTATCCACTATATTCCTGTAAAGAACAAGATTATTGTCTCATGTTTGGTACTAGTTGGTGGTCTGATTGATGATAGTTGAGAATCTCCATATATCATCAGTTATTTGATATCATATTTATTTCAAGATGAAGTCTTGCAATAAGGGCTTCATACTGAACCATGTTGTTGGTAAAATGGAAACTAATTTCAACACCATGGGAATAAGATCCCCTTGTGGTGTGACCTGTAAACTACTAGATCTAGATCTATGGAAGGTGGATAAACCATTAAAATATAGTGTCCATATTTTGGACTCAATAGTTACCTCATTCAAGGTCATGATTGATTCATCTATAAAATCAAATGCAAAAGGCTTGGTGTCAATCAAAGGATCTTAAATGAGATGATCTACTAGGACTTGCCCCTTTATGTCCATCTTAATCTAGTATTCCATGTTGAGTTCACTCAGCAACATAATCCATTTGGCTATGCATCTTATGAGAGTGGTCTTTGATAATAAGTATTTAAGTGGATCAATCTTGGATATCACATTGGTTTTGTTATTCATCACATAGTTCCATAACTTTTGGGAAGTAGAAACGGTTGCAAGACAAGCCTTTTACATAGGTGTATGGTTATGATCATAAGTTACTAATGTCTAGCTAAAATATTCCACTACATGCTCTTTACCATGTTCATCATGCTCAGCCAAAAGTGCCCCCAGTGCATGTTTCATTGTTGATATGTATAAGAGTAATGGTTTGTCTAATGTAGGTAGAGTCATAACTAGAATATTAGCCAAGTAGGTCTTAAATTAGGTAAATCTTTGTTCATAATATTCATCCCATTTAAATGTGACACCTTTTTTCAAAATGTGTGTAAAATATGACACATAGTGGACAACTGTGATATGAAATGGCATACAAATTGAATTTTGCCTTGTAAGATACAGATATGTTTTAAATTGGATGGAGGATGCAAAAATAGCCTTGACTTTAGCTATTTCTACCTCAATACCTCTTTGTGACACAATGAACCCTATCAATTTTTTTGAGGTAACTCTAAAGACACACTTCTTAGGATTGAGATACACCTTGTATTTATGAAGCCTCTCAAAGATTCTCTATAGAATGTCAATGTGGACAAACATGTTCTTTATTTAGATAAGATATCATCAATGTAGTCTTCAATGATATGCATAATTTCATGAAAGATGATAGTCATGGCACACTGATAGGTTACACCTACATTCTTCAATCCAAAGGGCATGAGTTGATAACAAAACATTCCCCATTGAGTGGTGAATGTGGTCTTGTGTTAGTCCTCTAGTATAATCTTAATTTGGTTATACCCTAAAAACCCATCCATGAGGGACAACATTTCATAACCTACCATTCAATTGACTATCATGTCAATGTTAGGTAGTGGGAAATCATTTTTAGGGCATACCTTAATAATGTCTCTAAAGTAAATACATAGGCAAATTCCCTATGGATTTTTACTGACTGGGATGATGTTATAGATTCACTTAGAATAGTTGAGTGGTAAAATGAACCTTACATCTAGTAACTTTTATAACTCCTTTTTTACTAGGATAGTTATGCATGGATGTATTTTTCAAAAAATTTGTTTGAGTTGTTTGGCATCTGGATAGATGACTAGGTGATGTACTACCAATGAAGGGTTAAGACCAGGCATGTATTATTAAAACCATTCAAATATATCAATGACATATTTCATAATGGTGATAATGAATTCATGCTCTTTTTCAATGAGGGATGTACCTAGGTAAACCATATTTTGATCATCTTATGTACCAATGTTGACCTCTATAGTATCCTTGACCAATAATGTTGAGTCATCCTCAAGAATAGTAGGCAAAGAAGAGAATGGATCCTCTTTAACTACCTGTTGATCAAAATATTCACCTAAGTAGGATGAATTTGAATCAACCATGCTAAGCAATGGCTAGTTGGAAAATAATTCAATAAAATTTTGAGCAAGGTGCTAAAAACATGATGTTCTTTAGAGCTAATGCTAAAACTAAGGGTAATGCTTAGACTAGGTGGACATTGCACTACCTAAGGAGAGAGGTGAACTTCCCCATCCAATATCACCTAAAATAAGTTTTCAATTAAGGACTTATCTTTATCTTTACTCTTTCAATTACCCAAGGACACCTCAAAGAGGTTTTCATGCAAGGATCTCGATGTTTTACTTTTATCATGACCAAATAATTTAAACTACTCTCCAAAATAAGAAATAGGGTCCAAATGGAATTCAAAACCTTGTTTGTGATCACGAACTAGAAATCCATCTCAAAGGCCCATAAACTAGACAAAATATTCTTCATTCTAAAATTCACCCAGTGGTATGATAGAGCCTTATTATTCCCAATCGACTAGGTTAGGATGGTGAAAGGTAAGTGCATAATGTGATATAATGGTCATGATGGCATTGGAATCAAATAAATCAGTAATTGCTAGCTCATCATAGGCACTATAATGGGATGCTACATTTTTGTTAGTAGTTTCATTATTATTTGATGAAGTAGAACCACTCTCAAAAATAATGGGTCACCCCCAAGTGGTGTAAATCCAAGATCTATATTCCCCATAGTTTTAGTAGCTGAAATAGGTTCAATAATTCTTTGTGCATTGGATCCTAATCATGTTCTTTTATATTCCAAGTTATCCATGATTTGTTTTGGTATATGATACTTAACATTTCAGAAGTAATTAGCAAACCTGTCACCATACAACCAACATCTCTTGGCATTGGTTGTCTGATCTTGATTGGGTGATGTATCAAGTACAAATATGAGTGACTTCTCTAGAGTGGATTTAGATTTATTTTTCCAAATTAGGACATAGAAGACTTAGGTAATTTACCAATATAGAATGCATCATGAATGTTATAGGTGACAATACCATCATCATAAATAGTGAAATGGGTGGACATGGTAGCAAGAAATAGATCAATAGAAGTGGAAATGAGGTCACTAGGGTCAATATTATTTGACTTAGGAGGTTTAAAAACCACCCCTTACTATTCTTGCTTACCAATTTAGTGTTAGGATAATAGGTGTAGTTGTCATACTCATCTTCTAGATGTTTGAAATATTGGTATGGTTAAAAGTCACCATAAATAGTGACCTCTAGACTAGAATGGGGGAGCTTGATTCATTGATGTAGGTTGAAAGGGACTGCTCATACTTCATGGATCTAAAGATGAATAAGAAGTAAATTATAAGGTATTTTTATATCAATGACATGGCACAAGGTATCACGGGTAACAGGCCCAACAATGATTGGTAAATAAATGGTTCCTATAAATTATCTTTCTACATTATCATAAGCCTTGATGGTGATGGTATCTAGTCACATATCCACCACCGTATACCCCAATATTTGGACTAGTTGCAATGCCACTATGTTCAATCCATCACCATTTTCTATAAGAACCCCTATAATTTTATGATGGGAAATAATAGCTTCAATGTATAGGGGATTGTTATGTAGGGGACTAAAGGATGACATATCTCATTGGTTGAAGATAAGTTATTGTACTAGAGATAAATATCCCATCAGCACTTCTAATTGGTTAAGATTAATGTCATTAGACATAATAGATTATTAGATGAAATCATTTATTATGGTCCTATGGACTTCAGTTGTATGCAAGAGATCTAAAATGGAGATCTATGTAGATGTTTTCTTTAGTTTTTCACTGATACTATATGGATTATTGATAATTGGATGAATAGGTTTCATCTTAGTCAACATAGCATTTGGTTTAGGATTGGTCTTAATCAGTATAGTGTTTGGCTCAGAATTATCATTGGAAGAAGGTAAATGGCCATGGAGGATAACTTTTAGATGTCTAGTTGTGACTATGCAATTTCAAGTCAGTTGGGAGTTATTATAATTAGAGGAATGAGGAGGTCCAAGAATGGTAACCCATGAAAATTGAGGTGCAAACAAAGTGTCAAAACATGGTGCATAATTACCTAAAATAGAGGATGGTGATCCTAAAATAGAGGAACCAATATTTTGAGCAATGTTGGATGGTACACGGGGCTTGATTTTAATGGTATTAATCTAATTACTAGTAATAATCCTTATGATGTTATTTAATCATATGGCACCACATGATACTTGATTTGATTGGTTTAGGTGTCATGATTTTGATTATGGTAACTATTCAAATTCTGATTCTGATTGTAACCTTAATTTTGTTGTTGATTTCATTCTTGGCCTTGGTTCTAATCCCTCTTTTTTTTTTCATTATGCTTAGGAAAGGGATATTTTTAGATACGCATGTTCTAATTGGTGTTAGTAGGAGGTATATGCTTGTAAAATTTGAGCTATGGATTTAATATACTATATATAGTAACTTAACCCAAAATCTAGAAAAATCAATGGGAGAGAATATAAAAACAATCAAAACTTATAATAACGATCTTACCATCACCTTGCTTCTCTTTGTCTTCCTTACAATATATTCAAATGGATTCTCCAAGGATTATTGGATTGCTTGTTAGATTGCTTGACTATAGTGGCATAAAGATCTCAAGTGAGCATGAACGGATTAGTGGCTTCTTTAATGCAAGGATAATATGGATGCAAGAGTGTATGAAGGCTATAAGAGGGTTTGTATGTTCTTTAATTCTAATTCCAATTAGTCCAACCAAGATCCATGCTTATTTATTTATAGGGTGGTGGAGAGGTTTTAAAATGAATTTTAAATTCATAAGAACTCTCTAGCTTTAGATAATTCTAGAGAATTAGAGAAGGCTCTAGATTTTAGAGGCTTCTATATTTTATTAGGGGTTTTAGGGAAGTTTAAGTATCTAGGTGTTTAGGAGATTTTATGGATAGGTTGGCTAGGGGATAGGTAGAATATTTTGAAATTTAAATTGGTAAGTGGGGTAAGTGGTTATTAAAAGAGGTGAGATTAGTGGTTTAACGAGATGTTAGTGAGATAATCAAGGGATTAATATAGCATGGGTTGTGTAGGAAGATTATAATTGTGTAGGAAACATATAATGGGGAATGAGATTTATTTATTTAATTAAGACCATGGTTATAGAATTAAGAGCAGGATTAATGAAATAGTTAAGGTGAGCAGATTTAGATGTATATATTTTACCCCTCTTTGAAAGGAAATTGTGAGTGATGAAGTAGAAAATAATAGTCTTTTCAAATAAAATCACTACATATGTATATTAATATAAATTAGGTTACATGATTCCCCCTTGAGAGGGAATGCAAGGAGGAACAAACCAGATCACCAATCAAAAAGAGATCACAAGGTGGGTATATAGTCAAGACAATGAGGGGTTAGGTTGCCCTGGATGATGGTTGAGCTATGAATGATAATATGTTCCAAGAAAAAAAGTGAGGGAATGAAGTTGCAAGTGTAAGACTAAACCTAAGGGAGAATGCACATTAGAAATGATGATAAGCCTCTGAAGATAAGTCCCAGGTAAAGACCAATGTCAAGGAGAGAGGAGAATGGATTCAGTAGATTATGAATGATCTCAAGATAAAGACATATGTTCAAGAAATGGATAGACTAGTATATATAATGCCATGACTATTGAAATTTCCCAGGTAAGGACACATACAAGGGAGAGCTACAGCCAATAAGTGATTTATGATAATAAGCATATTTGATATGATGAGTGTAGATCAACATGATTTAATATATTATAGTGAGCATGAGAGGATGGTCTAGGAATTAGTGGCTGAGCTATCTTTGGAATTAAAAAGTGGTTAAGTGTTGCCTACATAGTCTAAAAAAACCTTAGGTTGATGTAGTTTTGACCTAGGATGTTAGACAAGGTGTTGGGAGATGGAAGACCATGTCCTTGAAAATGATTTAAATGACTTGTGGGATTGAGATTAGTCACTAGAAACATGATTAAAATGGATTAAAGGATTGATAAATGGATATGAGAATTGGAGTTAGATGTTAGAGGCAGTTTGGGTATCCATATGATGTCCTTGGAGAGGAGCACCTTTTTGCAAGGATTGATAAAAAGAGGCCACAATAGGGTCATACAATTGATAGGTATCTAACACATGTGGATTAGGATAGCATATTTATTATGGTGTGGGATTTTTAGATAGATATGGTAAATCCTAGTGTTATTACTACCTACACAAGATGGTGGCGGTAGAGATGTTATGAGACTTTTGAGTGTAGTTTATGGGGCTAGGAGGAGAGGGGTAGTTTGGAGGCTCTTGTAGGCTCAGGAAAGATTGAGGAGATTGTGAGCATAGAGGTAGTAGCCATAGGTAGGTATGGATGGTGGGGATGATGGGTCTAATCAAGCACTAATGGTTATTAATGAGGGTGATCAGGGGTGGCAGGGAATGATCAAAGAGTGGTAGGGAGTGATCAACAAGTGGTAGGGGTGATCAAGGGGTGGTAGGGGTGGGAAGGATAGGTCTTGGCATAATGGGGCCCTCTAGACCACCTATTAGTGAGGTGGATCAAGTGAAAATTGATAGCCTATAGTAAGAGGTGAGAGGTAGGGTTGTTGAGGTATCTGGGATTACCATTAAGAGATATAGATATCGGTTATAGGTTACTAATTTATAGAGGTAGATAGAAAAAAGGGAAATTTAAATGGGTCCAAATTAGCTCACTTGACCACCTTGTTGGGATATATTATGGATATGGATACATAGATAGCATCTCTATAGGGTCAAATAGCTCATATTCAGGTTAGACTAAGCCAGTAGGAGGCCAAATTATAGGTAGCAAAGAAGACTAGGGATGAAGGGGTGACTCTATTATAGAGACAGGGATTAGGTGATGTGAATCATTATATAGCATGGTTGATTAGAGAGGTCAAATATTATAGGGTCCTTTACAAGGGTTTGGTTCTAGTGTATCGGTGAGCTCCTTCTTACAAAGCCAGCACGTCTTCCCATTCTATGCATCATCCACCTAGGATACCACCAGGACTGTCATGATCTGGTCTTATGAGACATTGATTATATATTGGACATGTATATTTCATTCTTAGCACATGGCTGCCCATGATGCTCATATTTTAGATATTTTTTGACATGACTCATGGGCATTTATGTGATTATGATGGGATTTATTATGTTATATTATTTTTTTATATATTTTGCTTATGTGATTGTGATGTGATTAGATAGTGGATTGTTGATTACATGCATGAGATGATTATATGTTTGTATTTTATGTATTGTGGATGTAATAATTAATAATATTTACTTATATGTAAGGAAATTATTTATGATTATATGTTTTATGGATGTTTTGTAATTTGATGTGATGATAATCATATGGATGACTTGGATTTGGGATGGATGATGTGATGTTATGATTTAATATTATGTTTTATTAATGGATAATAATGTGAAATTATAATAAAATGGAATGTGTTATAACTTGTAACATGTGCCAACATTTTAGATAGGTAGTCCCTTAGTGATTATAATTATATGTCTCATAAATTGATATTGGGGAAATCTTCCTACACCAAGGAGGTGGTTGGCTCAATTAGTAGGTTATAGAGGTTAGATGGGATAGTTTAATGATTAGGAAGTATGGTTTTTAGGATGTCTTGAATCCACATAAATGTCGGAAATCCATTTTTACTGGTGCTATTAATTAAAAATGTACCTACAACATTGAGATAGTCGAGGTCACATTGATTTTTAGTACATGAGGACTTTAAGTGGGAACTCTATTATTGACATTCCTAATTTATAATGGGTATCCATTTATTTCCATCCTCGTTCCCAATAATAAAGAACACAATAACTAAATATGTAAAAAATACTATACTTAAAAAGACAATTTGACACAAGTATTTACATACTTATCTAATACAAAGATAAACTGATTACAATGATGGAAAAGGATTTTAAAGGACAAATACTGACAACTTAACATGAAAGATTATAATAAATATTTACATGGCATGCATATTTACAAGATGACTTAATTATGTAAATACAAAATGACTTAATGAAAATATTTATGTGTATTAAAGACTAAACTAGGTTCATTTACAAAAATATAACTTAGAAAGATTTATAAAGTATTTACAAATTTGTCCCAAGTAAAAGGATTTTTAAGAAAGATGAATGACCTAAATTTTATTTTAACATACTATGTGAGATTTGAATAATATATAAAAAATTTAAAATAATGATGATTATTTACAAGAGAAGTGATGAAAATAGGTTTTTAGTGAAAAAGAAAATGAATATTCAAGAAACTTTGTTAAACGACTATGTACAAGACCATTGAATATATGGATAAGAGGTTGTTTCTCAAAATGGACTATTTACAAAACAACCTAAAATATTTACCAAAGATAATAGGGCATAATAATTTTATGATAATTGAGATAGGATCAAACTGAATATAATTATAATCCTAGGAACTAGATTAAACTTTTTGGGATTTTGTTTAAAAATTTTACAAAATGTAGTATACATCTTAGAGGAGTAATTAGTGACCCTTCTCTAATGTATGAAATTACTAGGTACGGGTGGATGTATGCGTAGGAAATGAATGGTGATGAGTAAATTTAGGTGTTATTAAGGCTAATAAGAAGAAGATCCATTCAGAAGAATAAAATTTATTTTGGATTGGGATCTTGGGAGTAAATAATGATTTTAGGGTGGATTAGGTGTTCCAAATAACTCTTCAATAGTTACTCTTTTACACTTTTAGCATCATTATTCCCCATTTTTGAATCTCATACCTCCTTATTTTTGAAGCAAATATTTTCCATCCACTATTGGGATCAAGGTCATATGGGAAATGAGCGAACAAGATGGGATGTGCATAATGATAGGAAATGAATGGTAGACATTGAAATACTAAGAGATTGGAGTACCCCCAAGTATGGGTTCTTATGGATGGAGTATCAAATATTTCAATCCCTCTAAGTATATAACCATTTAAGATGCATAATATTCATTGGTTCATCGAGTTAGTCTCCATCTAAAGTGGCCAATTTATATGCCCCTGATCCAAATTTGGCAATAATAAGATAAGGTCCAAGCCAATTTGCATCAAATTTTCCCATCTTTTCACATTTAGCATTAGTGTTTTTTAATTGCCTTAAGGACTAGGTCACCAATTTCAAATTCTTAGGACTAGATTTTCTTACAATATTGGCCTTTGAGATTATTTTCATATGCCTTGGGGTGATTAAAAGCATTCTGATGCTTTTCATCCAATAATTATAGTTCTTGTAGCTACTCATTTCTATACTTATTGTCTATTATCATACCCCACAAGGATATACGTAATGAGGGGAGTTCAACTTCAACTAGCAAGATTGCTTCCATTCCATATACCAAAGAGTATGGAGTGACCCTAGTAAGCACTCAGATGTTGGTTCTATATGTCCAAAGTGATGGATATAATTGTAGATGTTAGTTCCTTCCAGCATAAGTTAACAAACTTTTTGAGAATTTTATAAGCATTTTATTTGTTGCCTTTGATTTTCCATTGCCCTGGGGGTAATAGGGTGTGGAGAAATTTGCTCAATATGATATTTATTACATAGGTCTTCCACTTTCTAATTATTGAAAGATTTTCCATTATCTGATATTATTTTGGATGGGATTTTGAAGCGGCAAATGATTTGATTCAAGATCAACTTAGATATATGAAGGCCTATGGTATATATGAGTGGCATAGCTTCTACCCATTTAGTAAAATACTCTATGGTCATAATAATAAACTTATGTCAATCTAATAAAATGGGATTAATTTTGATAATGAGATCTAATCCCCATACTAAAAAAGGCCAAGGGCTCGTTATAGGTTTCATCTTTTGAGTTGGTGCATGTATAAGATCCCCATGTTTTTGATAGGCTACACACTTGTGCACATATTAAAAAGCATTGTGATCCATTGTTGGCCTATTATATTATTGGTTGAATATTTTGTCGATCAGCGTACTGATAAACAAAATAGGTCTAATCAGCCAAAGTAGGAATATTGATCATCGAAATGTGTAGGTTTACCACATCAAAAGGGGACTAATCTCTCCTCTCATCAAGGGGAGGTTCCCTATGGATATGCTATATATATATATATATATAGAAAATAATACTCAAGGGTTGGACAAACCATCCATCTCTCTTTCTTCAGAGATGATGCATGCAAATCAAAGGAAAAACTCAAGGGAAATGACAGAAAGCACTCCTCTTCTTTCAGAAGTACTATTCAGCAAGCCATAAGAATACTCTTGGTAGTAAAAGCAAAATGTAACTAAGGATGTAGTAACCAGTAAATTGAGATGTAGCACAAAGTCTCCACCTAAATTTCCCAAGAGTGAGATACGAAGGACAATGAGGGCACAAAGTCATCCCAAGGTCCTTTACACAGAAATGAAAAGAAAACACACTAAAGGCAATTATGGGGGCACAAAGTCTCTCCACAGTTGACTTCAGGACACCTTCCTAACTACTTTCACTAATTCTACTTGTTGAATTAAAGGAATAGAAAATATATCAAGGAAAAAGACATAAGAACAGTATCCCCAACAACAAAGATATTATAGCACAAAGTCTGAAAAGTCACTTGCTTTCTTATTCCAATAACAAAATATGATCAACAATCTGAGCTCAAAGTCTCAGTAATGCCTTTCAATTTGGGCAGAGTTTCATTTCTGATTGTCAAAAAGAGATATATTTATAATAAAAGAGAGTCCCTTATATAGCCTCTTCAAGAAGGACTTAGGAATAGTAACACATCATGTTGCATTTAACTTTGTTAATAAGACAAGTTGGAATTTAGGGGTATCTACCCATTTATTTTTCTCAATGCATAAAAACAAGTCACGCTATTGAAAGTTTGCCTCTTTCAATATCCACCTGGCAGTCTAATCTTTCTTCATCATTCTTCCTTTTGTGGTTAATTAAATTGGGTCATGGATTCAATTTGATGTTCAGTTCCTTAGTCACTTCCTGCTGGTTTTAGCCTTAAAGCCTTTGAATGCATTCGGGTCCGTAGATTTAAACTTAAAAGGATCAACAACTATTTTATTGTCACAACTTTGACGTCTGTGGGCACATCACTTTCCTTGACAATTCCTTTAATTTTGTCATTTGAGCTTTTCTAGAGGGGACCTGCCTTTTGTGTAATATCCCCTATCCAATAGGGAATATAGAAAAATAAAAGCTCTGATACCACTGTAATATCCCCTATCCAATAGGGAATATAGAAAAACAAAAGCTCTGATACCACTGTAATATCCCTTTCTTAGGGTCTCCTTTTCTTTTAACAAAGCTCTGATACCACTGTAATATCCCCTGTTTCCCTTGAAATCTGAAACTGAATATTATTGAACTGATTATCTTTATTCGTGCAAAAATATCTTCAAATAGATAAATAAAACCACAGTATAAACTCTTATTTATTCACTCAGATGATTACAATATATGTCCTCTATCTTGCATAGAAAGAAGATTAAAATACGATCTTAATAACCTAAGTATTCTGTAAACTGGGAATAAAATTTGGATCTGGTACATCTCGGCCTGCTATGTCAAAAACACAGTCACCGACGTCAGTTATACTACCACCATCGATTTCTTGGTGTCGTTAATCTATCGATGTTGGTGAGGTGTCGGCTGATGTCGGTCACTGTAGGTCTCTACCTGCCGATGTCGGTCGCTGTAGGTCTCTGACTGTCGATGTCAATCTCTGTGCTTTTTGATGCTGCGTACAGATTTGTACGGATCTATATGGACTTCGTACGGCTGCCAATATAATATATCACACCCTGATTGGTAAACAACCTGATCTCAAGATCAGTTCTAATACAGAAGATCTATATCTGGATAATTATTGAATCAAATACTAAATAAAGAAATACCTGTGAACCCCTGTGATGGCTTCTGTATGAAGTTATCTCTCAAACTTGTAAACCCCTATGATAACTTTTGTATGAAGTTATCTCTTAATTTGGCAATAGATCGGCTGATCTCTCACAACCTCTGAACCGCACACAATGAAGAGTTGACGTTCTTCAATGCAAATGGAATCCTAGAACCCTTGGCTCAGTCTTCACAGAAGAATCCTTAGCAACAATTAATATCAATTCATAATCCTCCACTCTCTCCCATGAGAAACCCTTATACCCCCAAAAGGTGTGCTTGTTATAATTAGATTTACTTAAATTAGAACTAGGGCTTCTTAAATTAGAATTAGGGTTTTAAAATTAGACAAAAATAATTAATAATTAATATTTAATTAAAATTAGACTAAATTAATATTTGATTAAATCAATCAAATATTAATATCTCCCTTAATACATGTCTGAAAGAGCCCGAACGAAAACCCATTAGAACAATTTTGCTACTCAAAGCCAAGCCAAGCTCCATCAAGACCCTATATCCATCCCATCAGCCTACGAGGGTCACATAATAGGCTAACCATCAACTCTAAACATGTCAACTAAAAAGGGAACATGACATTTTGGGCCTTAATAAATGATCCGCTTTGGGTCGAGAAGAGCCCCCTGTAAGGGTATCTACCATTTAGGCGGTCTTCAGATGGCTCTCGGGCTTCTTCTGGCAGATCGCTAAGTTCTTTGGCTCTTTTTTAAGTTGGCAGCCGAGAGTCCCCTATAAGGGCACCTTCCCTTTGGGGTCCTTCGGTGGCTTTTTCTTTGAAGTCCTTTGAAACTTTTCCTGTAGACATTTCTCGTGGACAATTCTTGCAGACAAAAAGTCTGGGGACATTTCTCGTGGACAAAAAGTCTGCGAATATTTTATGATTGCTTTATCTTTTGAAATTCCTTTGGGCTTTCCTCCCGCAATCTTTTTGAATTCCTTCAGACTTTTTGTTCGAAGGAATTCATTTAGACAAAAATTCTGAAGGAATTATGCCTTAGTCTTTTTCGACTGCCTTAAACAAAAATCTGAAAGAATTTACCTTTGCGGCTTCCTTGAAAATGACCCTTTCGAAGGGTGATTTTGTCAACCAAGTGCCCTCCACAAGGGCACTTGTCCTTCGGGAGACTCTTTTGAACTTTTGCATTGAACTGCTCCTTTGAACCAACCGATGAACCAAGCTTTGAACCAAAATGGTTCAAGCCAATGAACCCTTTGATTGAACCAAAAGCCATTGAACCGTTTGATGAACTGACTGATTAAACTAAAGCGTTGAACTGACTGAATTGAACTAAGCCTTTAAACCAAAGTGGTTCAATGGTTCATCGGTTCAATCAATTCATTCTCTTTGATTTGGCTAAGTCCTTTTGATCCTCATTGAACCAAACACGTTGAACCTGTTAAACCTTGAACCCATTGAACCTTTGAACCAAAGTGGTTCAATGGTTCAATGGTTCAATGGTTCAAGCCTCTTCTCTTTGATAAGTGTTTTGAAGCTGTTGAACCTTGAAGTGGTTGAACCTTGATGAAGCACTTAACTCTTGCCGATGACATTGAACCTTTGAACTTGTTGAACCCATTGAACCAAAATGGTTCAAGTTAAATGGTTCAATGGTTCAATGGTTGGATCCTTGCTTAGATGCTTGCTGATGGACATTTTTGATTGAACTAAGGCATTGAACTAATCCCAAAAATGATTTGATTGAACCTGCCTACAAAAGCCTTTGAACTTGTAGAAATGAACCTGCCTACAAATTTTGTAGAAACCAAGTCCATAGTTTTCTCTAACCTTGAAAGAGTCTGTAGATTTCAACCTGTGAAGCCCATTGAACTTGGCCTGTAGAGTTTGTAGATTTTCTTTTCCTGTAGAGTCTGTAGATTTCTCTTCCTACAGAGTGCATAGATTCAAGTCTGTAGAGTATGTAGATTTTTGATAAGCTTGAAGAATGAGGAATTTGAATGCCTAGGACAAATTTTGAAAAGGGAAGAGACAATTTTGGTCTATAGGACCAAAATAGTTCAAATGTTGTCCCAAAAATGAGTGATATTTTTTGGGGACAACAAATATCAAGTCTAGAGTAACTTCTTGGTTAGAGCCATTCTACTGATATGGCCTCCATAAATACCATCATGAACCTCTTTAATTTCAAGAAGGGCCTCCTCTGAGTTCAAACATCTTAATAGAGTCCCATCATATCCTCATTGATAGAGTGTGTTACCAAAGATGTTGTAACAAGATGTGCATTAGATGAAGGATTTACATTTATTGTGATTAAGATCTAATGGAAGGGTATTATCATTGAGGTAGATATAGATGTCATGGTATCATGGTTCACTAGGATGAGGGATTGCACATATTTGATAGTGAGTTAAAGCTTGATGTGTAGGTAATAATAATAATTCAACCAAAAAATTACCTTTAAGGATATCTATTAGAGACTTGATAGTGGACATTATGTTTGTAGCTTTGTTACTTCCCTTTGGCACTTGATCAAAATTTATAAACTGAAAGTTCTAATTTAATTGATCCATCATTTGATTATATCGAAGCAAATTCTCATTTTTAGTTTGGAACTCATCATTTACCTATTTGATAATCAACTGAGAATATCCAAGGACTTGAAGATGTTAAATATTCCATTAGATGGCTAGTTGTAATCTAGAAATTAATGCCTCATACTCAACAATGTTCTTGGTGCATGGAAAATATATTTGAAAAGATTTGGGAATTAGGTCTCTTTATGGTGTTACCAAAAGGATTACTTCTCCTGACCCATGCGTAGTAAAGGATCCATCAAAATATAATTTTTATCCTGGTGATTCTTCAGTTGTCAATATGGACTCATCAAGAAAGGTTATTATCAATGGTTTTTTGTTTTCTACAGGTGTTGTTGCTAGTTGATTGGTGATAATTTGCCCTTTGATTGGATTTTGATTCACATAATTGATGTCAAATTCACTTTAAAACATGATCCATTTGGTCATTCTTCTTGTTAGGGTAGACTTGGACAACATGTATTTAAGTGAATCAGCTTCTGCAATTAGCTTGATTTGGTTATTCAACATATAATGTCTGAGTTTTTGAGAGGCAAAAATGACAACCAGGCATGCTTTCTCTATAGGGGTATAATTGAGCTTGTATGAGATGAGTGTTTTGTTTAGATAATATATAGCTCTTTCATTTCCTTCATCATTGTATTGAGATAAGAGAGCCCCTATATCACATGGAGTAGCAGATATATACAAAATCAATGGCCGTCCCAATATTCGTGGTGAGAGTACTAGAGACTTCAATAGATACTTCTTTAGGTTATCATACGGCTTTAAACATTATAAAGTCAAGTAAAAATGAGATCCTTTATTTAAGAGATGAGTAAATAGATGGCATTTATCCACCAATTTATAAATGAAATGATGAATGGCCTATAATTTCTCTTGAAGGCTCCATAGTTACTTCAAGTTTTTAGGTGGAGGCATTTCAATGATGGCTTTTACCTTAGCAGAACCTACCTCAATGCCTCATCGAGATATTATAAATCCTAAAATTTTGTCTAAAGTGACCTTGAACACACATTTATTGGGGTTTAGTCTGACTTTATATTCTTTACGCCTCCCAAAGATTTGCCTTAGGACCATTGGATGTTCTAATCTTATCTTGGACTTTCCTAAGATGTCATCTGCATAGTATTTCACAATATCATACATCATGTCATGGAAAATTACTGCCATGCCCTATTGATAGGTTTCTCCTATGTTTTTAAATCGAAAGGGCATCACTTGATAGCATAAATTCCCCCATGGAGTAGTGAATGCATTTTTAAGTTGATCTTTTAAAGTAATTTTGATTTTATTATACTTAGAAAAGCCATCCATGAGGGCGAACATTTCACACCCTACTATGGAGTCCATGATCATGTCGATATTTGGTAAAGGAAATTCATCTTTTATACATGCCTTATTTCTATCTCAGTATTTAGTACAAATATATATCCTTCCTTGTGGTTTTGCAATGGGTACAATATTAAAGATTCATTCGAAATAATTTATTAGCTAAATGAATCTTAATTCCAAGAACATTTGTAATTATTCTTTGACTAATAACACCACTTTTAGGTGCATCTTTTAGAGCTTCTATTTGATTGGTTTAGCATTTCGATGTACTACTAGGTAATTTACCACCAAATTGGGATATAATCCAGGCATGTCGAAGTAGCTCTATATGAATATGTTTATGAACTCGTTGAGAAGCTTTATAAGAATTTATTATTCTTTGGAGGTGAGTATTTCCCCTAGTTTGATTATTATAGTATTTTATTTAGTTCTAATATTAAATTTTGTAACCTCCTTAATTAAGGAAGGTGACTGATCTTGAATATATGTTGGGGATGGTGGTAGCTCTTCTCTTGAAGTAAACTATGTTGGAAACTTTGCACCTAACAATTGATAAAGCTCCTACTTGTCAGGGTTTAACTAGATTTATTATATATCTAGAGAGGGATCAACTTCATCATATGCTTCTTATTCTATTTAATTCAATGATTTATTTTGAACTCCAAAATAGGCATAAACATCTAAATGAATAGTGAATCCCCTTTTGTGGTTCCCTAACAACATGAAATTTTGGGCTCCCATGTACTCAATAATAGCTTCATCACTTTAAAACATACCAAAGGATTGCTCTTTCTTTTGATCCTAGTCTATTAGTTCAAGGTAGTAGAGGGAGATATTAATAGTGGAAATGGTGGTGTTAGATAATAGGTTTGTGGTAGCTAGGTCTTCATAGAAGCTATAAATGAAAACTGTCTCAACTTCTTCATCATAGGTAGATTCTTCAAGAATTGAATAAGTGCTTGTGGTGATAGGAGTGAGGTAAATGCCTAGTGGTTTTTACCATAGGCCAAGTCATCCTGAATGTTCTTGAATGTTAATTAGTTTTAACCTTCCTTGTTCCTCTTGACCTAGTTTTGACCCTTATAGTTCATACTTTGAAGCATTTTATGTAGTTGGAGATATTTTTCCTTTTGAAAATATAGGGTCACATCTTCATGAATAATCTAGGAATCGTTAGTCTCATCAAAACATTCTTATGATAACATTCTTGTGTTAGTGAAGGTAGTCAACTTGAACTGATAAATAATAGGTTTATCTTTATGCATATTTGGGGACCCATAGCTACATGGGGATAATGGAATATCACCTACACAAAGTGTCTTATATTCATATTCCCCACACCCCTTGAAGATAATTTTTAGGTGAGTGATTTCTAGTGACTTGAATGAGGTGAGTGCCAGACTATCAAGTTTTACATATTTCATAGCTTTTAGATCATAAGATGAGCTTTGGGTACTTAGACAATAAATATCATGACTTGATTGTTCTATTTGATAACTATAAAAATGTTTGATTTCACTTAAAATAGTGACCTCCATGCCTAAATGTGGGAATTTGAGACATTAATGAAGGGCAGAGGGTACCTCTCTCATCTCATGAATATAAGGGTGTCCTAAAAGCATGTTATAAGGGAGATATACATCCACTACATGGATTAGTGTTTGTTAAACTAAAAGCCCCACAACTATGAGAAGATATATTATTTTAGCAGATGACCTTTAATTATCATCATAA